>WNWU01013385.1:5193-69085 GCA_012654045.1 Ptyas mucosa | reverse complement strand
ATGCAAAATGTTTTAAAGAAAAAAATACAATTTTCTCCGCAATTTTTCTTATTGGGTATAGTTAAAGATTTTACATTGGGTGAAACTAAATTGATTTTGTATATGGTGACAGCAGCTAGGTTATTGATTGCCCAACATTGGAAGAGTGATGTTTTACCGACGGTTGATGAATGGACCCAGAAGATGGCTGGATTTGCAGAAATGGCAAAGGTTTCAGCTTTTTTAAAGGATCAGATGCATGAGAAGTATATACAGGAATGGAAATTATGGATTGAGTATGTACAGAATAAGTATCAGACTAGAAAATATTATATCGCTTTTAGCTGAGATGACTATGTTAATATGTTAGTAAATATAGGAAAAAAGATATGGAAGTTTGAATAACATATATATTGTTTGGGAATATTAATATTGCATATAATGGAAGTCAAGGGGGGGAGGGAAGAGGGAGGAGGGGGAGGGTTAGGGTGGGGATGGGAAGGATTTATATATTCTTTTTATATGTATTCTACATTTGTCGTTAGGGAGGGGGGGGGGAAAGGGGGAAAAATTTGTATTGTTAAAACTTTTTCAATAAAAAAAAAAAAGATCAAGGACACAAACAGAAATGAGATTAAGGAAAGGAACCAGGGCCGTCAGTAGAAGGTAAAATGGAAGAAGAAATTAAATTAATTTCGATTAATATAAATGGTTTAAACTCCCCAGCCAAAAGGAGACAGAGTCTATCCAAATTACAAAAACACAATTCAGACATCACATGGTTACAAGAAACCCATATTAAAAAGCAACAAGGACATCTATTAGAAGCCCCTAAATTAGGAAAACTATACTCAGCTCTTGCACCACAAAAAAAGAGAGTAGTTTTATATATTAAAGATTGGTTGCAACCAAAACAAATTTATGAAGATGAGGAAGGTAGAATTTTACTAATTGAGATAATAGTAAGCCAAAAAAATTGTTATTGGCGACTATCTACACACTGAACATTAGACGGAGGAATTTTATTACAAATTACATAAAAAAATAGTGGAATTGGAAACTGAAAATATTTATTTATTAGGAGACTTTAATGCGGTCGTAGATACAAAACAAGATTATAGACCGGGGAAGAAAAATAAAAAACAGAGGAGGATACCACCAACCACTTTTTATGACATGGTAAAAGAGCTGAATCTAAAAGACATCTGGAGAGCACAATATCAATATATTTAAACAAAATCTTACCAGTCTTTGTTGTTGAAGTTTCTCCCTTAGTGCTCTGTCTTCAGGTAAGGCATCACATAAAAGAAAATAATTGTCCTGATCCTCTGTTACAAAGTAAACATAAGTGTCAAAGCAAATTGTGTAACTTTTGTTAGTATACTAAGATACTTCTTAAATGGCACACTGCATTGAGGTCTCAAATTATGCAAATATGAAAAGATGAAATGGTTACTCATCCTAATCTCCTATATAGATAGAGCAGAAGAGGAAGCTGTAACTGAAAATATATTTAGATCCTGGGAAATTAGAAAGCAAAACAAAGGAATTCAAAACAACTGTTCCTTGTTGGGCTAGGTATAAGTTGAAATAGAGGAGAGCTTGTCAGGCTTTCAAGATTGTCAAGATTGAGTTGCAATGCCCTAACCACAAACTACACAGAGGCCATGTGGCCTCCGAAGCAGGCCCCAGTTTGGGATTCATTTTGGCCATTCCAAAATAGCTCCTGCTTCCAGGACAGCATCAGATGGCTTTGCACTGTATAAAAGGCTGATGGATGGATCAGCTGGTTGTCCTTCACAAAGCAATCTCTTCATGGAGATGGACTCAAAAGCACTCAAAAGGATTCAAAAAGCAATCCATGATTCTGTGCTGCCAGGACCCTGGTTCACTCTCAAAGAGTTGCCACTGGAAAGATTTGCTCTAAAAGAGCTGTCTGCTAGATGATGCCATACCTATTTAGTGTTTTAAGTTTTTAACCAAGTACCAGAATATGATAGCCATATGATATTTACTTGTTGCTATCCAAGATTTTGTCAGGCCCAAGTCTCAGAAATCCACTCAATGTCAGCACTGAAGTGAATGTAGCTTGGAGTTCAGATCTCTATTTGCTTATACCTAACAGAATCTTGCCAGACAGACTAAAGCTATAACTTTCTAACCTAACAAATATATTGGGAAATTCTAGGTTACCCTGAAACCCTTTTCTCCCTACCATCCAGTTCAGGATTGTGCAGTCTCTTGTCTTGGCCCCTTTCTGGAGTATACTGCCTCCTCCCTTGGAAGCTAGTATACTACTGCCAACATTCCCCCACTTTTCCTTTAGCTGCATATTCCATCAATGATTTGATGGTTATCTACCCATATTTTATTTTCATACACATACAAACACACGTATATGTGTACAAAAAGAAAGAAAAAAGAAAGAAAATTCTTCTTTGAGACCTCTCTAGCTGTTTTCTCCAGATATATGAATGAGATATTCTGATATTTTGGGTAAGAATATAGTCATTCATCTGCATGACATTTTGATTTTTTTCCCAAGACTATTCTCTACATTCTTGTTCATGTCAGGAATGTGTTCAATATACATCCCAAAACAAACTGCATGGTAATTTGGAAACATGTGACTTTGATCTTCCTTAATTAAATGATCCGGTTGATTGGATTTTTATGGAAGGTATGAAAGTAGAAGATTCAAATGTTCAGGCTTCCAATGTGTGGTTTCCAATTTTGAAATTTGCCAACATTTTACAAAATATTAATCTCTGTATAGAGAACACTAGGCCATTAATTCAACTTCTGAAAAATGGAATGCCAATTTAAATAGTCTATTCTAGAAGAAGGCATCTTTTGGGTATTGATCCTCTTTTCATTTCAACTGCTTCGCAAGACATCTGGATTTTCTGGAACTTTGTCTAGAGTAAGAACAGATGTTAAAGATGCCATATCTGTCTTTGGGTCAGAGCTGTAATACTAAGTTGGCCAATTTGCTCCAGACCATGGAGCAGCAGTCACAACAGGTACCCAATTTCCTACTGTCCCAGCCCAGGCAATCGTCCTTGGCCAACCCAGGGGGCGGCAGCTAGAGATGAAGGCCCCTCCCTTGGGGGTAAAATTTGACAGAGACCCCCAAAAGTTGGGGTTTTTCCTGGCTCAAGTCCTCACCTACATGCAAGAGTACAGGCGGAATTTCCCAACCCAGGGGGCATGAGTGCAAGACGTTACCCTAGCCCTAGAAGGGGCAGCAGCCAGGTGGATGGTGAGCCTCCACAACTCCGATGCTCCAGAGCTACGAAACTTTGATTGATTCATGACAGCACTGCGCCACCGCTTCAAAGACCCCCTTGCCAATCGCAAAGCCTGCGACCACATTAGAGTTGTAAAGCAAGGCCACCGTCCTGAAGCCAGTACCGCACCAGCAGGGCTTGGAGAAGATCCCCACCTCAGGGGAAGTGGGAGCCATTCAAACCCGAAACTGCCATGGCACTGAGCCCATCAGGTTGCTTTAAGTGTGGGAAGGAGGGCTCCTGCGCAGCAGAATGCCAGTCAAAAACCCCCGCTGGAAAGCCTGATAGCCTGTCAGGGGGGAAGCCTGCAAACCCCCCCTCCCCAGGAAAAGAAACTGCGCTGAGAAGCCGAGAGGCCACGGAATTCCATTCCCCTCCAAAATCAGAGGAAGGATCTCCGGCGCTCTGAGAGGACCTGACCCACTCTGAAAGCGATCCAGAAGACCACCCGCTGGTAAGCAACCTAATCGAACCGCTCACCCTACCCCTAAGACTTTTTATCCCCAGCCGAGGGAAAGGGGAGGAAGTAGCAGCATTGCTGGACTTGGGATACACCCGATGCCTAATTAGCCCAATCGTGACAGGGAGATTGGGAATTCACCTAAGGAAGATGAAAAACCCATTGCTATTTGCCAGCTAGCCGGAACTGTAGCGCAGGGGGGGGGGGAGCCAGCCATTTAACTGGGGGATCATAGCAAGACCCTCATGTTCATAGTAGCCCCAGGAATGGAATGGCCACTAGTCCTAGGGCTAACATGGCTCCTGAAGTGGAATCCTAAAATAAACTGGAAGAGACGAACCGTAAAATTCCAGGGGCATGTAACTTTAATGAATGTGAAAGAGGAAGGAAAGGAAAACAAGGAAACGGCAATGACTGGCCACCTTGCTGAACCCACTAGGATCCCCAAAGAATACCAGGATTTGGCTGAGGTATTTAGTGAAGAGGTGTCCGATGAACTTCCACCCCATCACGCCATGGACTGTGCCATTGAGATCCTACCAGGGGCTAAATTTCCAAAACTGAAAATGTACTGCATGTTCCCCAGAGAACTAGATGAACTCAGAGCGTTTCTCAACAAAAACCTAAAAAGGGTTTTCATCGAATCCACCCAACCAGAAATAGCAGCCCCAGTGTTATTCCACAAAAAGAAAGATGGCTCTTTACGCCTCTGCAATGACTACTGTAACCTGAACACAATCAGCGTTGAAAATATGTACCCACTCCCCCTCATGAAGGACATGCTGGCTCACCTCTCTAAAGCAGTGGTTACCTACTGGTGATCTGTGGACCGCTGGTGGTCCGCAGAAAAAATATTTGCACTTTTTATATTGCACTAAATCTCAGGGGTCCTCAAACTACAGCCCCTGGGACAGATATGTGCCATGAATGTTTGTGTTGCTGCAGAGTGTCTCCCCTTCGGGGTCATTTTGTGTGGGTCGGAGGGGGGCAGAAATCTGACTTGGGGTCTGCTTCAGCCTCCTGGTGCAGGGCTTTGGGCAAAGGCTGGAGGGAAGTGCTGCTGGTGGCGAAGAGCCGAAGGGCCTTGTTCAGTGGAACTGCATCATGGCCTGGAACTGACTGACCATCTCAGTCTACTGAGCCTCCAGGCGCCTGTACCTAGCCTTGCACTCCCGCAGGTCTTCCTTCTGCTTGGAAAGCCTATGCTCGTAATCCTCAGTGAGGTGCTTCTACTGAACCTCCTTCTCGGTCAGATCCAATTTGAACTGAGCCAGCTGTTTTGCCAATTCTTTCTCATGGTGGCTGCTTAGCTCCAACAACTGCTTCCTGTTGGGGCCCTAAGAAGCCCGGGCGGGGAGGCAAGGAGTGGCTGGGAGGGGAGGGGAGGGGTGAGTAGAGGCTGGCGAGGCACCCCTTGACATGAGTGACATCGAGTTGGCCATGCCCACTCCATCCCATGACCCACGTCCACCCAGCTGGTCATTAGGCAGATTATATTAGTGGTCCGCAGGATTTAAAATTATGAATTTAGTGGTCCCTGAGGTCCAAAAGGTTGGTAACCGCTGCTCTAAAGGAAAAATCTTTTCAAAGCTTGATTTACGAGAGTACTACCGCATCAGAATTAGGAAAGGGGATGAGTGGAAGACTGCTTTTAACACCTCACTGGGGTGCAACCAATTTAAAGTACTCCCTTTTGGATTACAAGGAGCCCCTGCCGTGTTTATGCAATTAATTAATGAGGTGCTCTATGAACATTTATACAAAGGGATCCTGATTTATCTTGATGACATTCTAATTTACACCGAAACAAAAGCAGAACACATAAAACTAGTTTGAGCAGTTCTTGCTAAACTCCAAGCTGCCAAACTCTATGCAAAACTCTCTAAATGTGAGTTCCACCAAAAAAGAATTGACTACCTGGGATATAGAATATCCCACAAGGGAATAGAGATGGATCCACTAAAAGTAAAAGCCGTCATCGATTGGGAGCTGCCCCAAACCCATAAACAACTACAAAGTTTCCTTGGTTTTGCTAACTTTTACTGTCAATTCATTCCAGCCTTTGCGAAAATTGCCCTCCCCATTACGAATTTACTAAAGACGAAAGGGGGGAACCAAAAACCAAGGCAATCCCTTAACTGGACCATGGAATGCTAAGTGGCATTCAAAAAACTCAACTATTCTCAGCCGAACCAGTCCTAAAACACCCAGACCCAGAGCAACCATTTGTCATCCAAGCAGACGCCAATGACGTGGCAGTAGGAGCAGTTCTACTTCAAAACAATGAACAGAGACAATTGCAACCATGTGCATACACATCCAAGAAACTGACAGAAACCGAGCAAAGATGGGCTATATGGGAGAAAGAGCTTATGCTGTACAATGGGCCCTCCTCACATGGAGACAATTCTTAGAAGGAAACAAAATCCCCTTTGAAGTCTGGACTGATCATAAAAACTTAGAAGCTCCGAAGACCCCACGAAAACTCTCCCCCAAACAAGTACGTTGGGCACAATACTTTAAACATTTTAATTTTGCCTCAAATATCTCCCAGGTGGAAAAAAACTTCTTAGCTGATGCCCTGTCCAGAAAACCCCAATACAACAGTAAAAAGACTGAAATGGTTAAACCTATGCTCCAAAAACCCCAGCTAGCTGCCAAAGTAATTACCCGAACACAAGCCAAAGAAGAACCGCTTGCTGACAATGCCACGGTCTCAAAATTTAAGGAGGCACTAGTTAAGGATGACTGGTTCCAAGCATACAAAAACATTTGTTTGGTCAGGTGATTTAGCCTGGGTTGAAAACAAACTTTAGGCCCCTGCTAGCCAAAGATTGGAACTTATGAAACGAAGCCACAACTCCAAGATAGCTGTACATTTTGGATTTGTGGAAATGCTACATCTAATCAAAAGGCAATCCTGGGGGCCATCCTTTAAAAAAGACATTGAGAGCTACGTGGCTAGCTGCCCCACCTGTGCAGCTGTAAAAATACAACAATGAAAGTCCCCAGGGCTCTTACAAACTGTAGCAGATCCTTCAGCATCTTGGAGAGAGATTTCTATGGATTTTATAGTGGAGCTGCCTGAAAGCTCGGGAAACACAGTTATTTGGGTTGTAACGGACCCCTTTGCAAAACAGGTCCATTTCATACCCTGCCAGAAGATCCCAACAGCCAAGGCATTAGCAAAAATGTTTTTAGTCCACATTTATCGCCTCCATGGAGCTCCCCAATGGATTATCTCAGACAGGGGTGTCCAATTCACCTCCAAATTTTGGTAGGCTTTCTTAAATCTATTAGGCTCTGCCCAGGGGCTGTCCTCTTCATACCACCCCCAAACGAACAAGGGGGGCAGAGAAAACTAATGGCATATTGGAACAATATTTAAGATGTTTTATTAACTACCAACAGGACAATTGGAGTGACCTGTTACCTTTTGCTGGAGTAGCTTACACCAATTCTGTACACAGTAGCACTGGTTTCACCTCATTTCAGGTAGCCACAGGACAAGAATTTAACCCCATGCCAGAGCTACCAGCTAAGGAACCTGACATCCCCTCCATAAGGAGTGGATAAACACCTACAAACCACTTGGCCAGTGATCAGACTAGCTCTACAAGAGACTAGAGCAGCTTTTAAAATTCAAACTGACAAGAAATGCTGTGAACCCAAACCATTCAAGGTTGGGGATCGTGTATATCTATCCACAAAGTTTCTACAATCCTAACAACCATCTAAGAAATTCATTGGCCCATTCCCCATCACCAGAATCATAAACTGTGTTGCAGTAGAATTCCTCCTTCGTAAGACACTTAGGCAGGTTCATCCAGTGTTTCACTACAGCCTACTCAAGCCAAAAATCACCTCAAAAGTCAGAGCCCCTTTGCCCACACCTCCAACCCCTAAGGAGAACAATATTTTGAAATCAAAGATATCCTTGACTCCCGCACTCACCACGGCTCCATACAATATTTTAGTGGCATGGAAATTCCTATCATCCTCTCAGAACGAATGGGTAGCCAAAAAACATGTAGAAGCCCCCACACTGTTAAGGAAATTCCACCTGAAATCATCCTAAATCTTAATGTATTATATGTTTTATGTCTATCTATCTGGCTTTTCCATATTTCTGAGGAGGGCAATACATCAGATCCATGTATCTGCCATTCTTCATGGAAGAAGTGGGGGATTTGGAGTTGTCACATTTAGTTCTTTTTCCTAGGTTTCCTAAGTATCCTATTTTGTGTCTGGTCCTCTTTGTATAAACTTTAACCTGATTTATAACTGTTGCCTGGTGCCAGGAATGCCTAGAAAATTCTCACATCTTGGGAAATGAAAGGGGAGGGGGGAATGAATAGATTGTAAGGTGACACTGAGAAGCTTTTCGTATCTGTTTCTCAGAGAGACTGGTACAATTCACACCGGTGGATTGGTCAGAATCCATATCGGACGGTGGGGAGGGGGTTCCTAATTTCCTTTATCCTGAACTACATGCCCTGAGGGTCCCCAGAGCCTGCTTCGTGTTTTGACTTGCTTTCTCCTTTTGAAATCCAAAGTTCTTAAGAGTTCGTACTTTCTTGGAAGGAGGGGAGAAGCTGGTCCTTACAGAGCTCCTCCTTTGTATGTCACTCCTACAGAGTGACTTTAGCCCCTGGGGGGTCCTCTGACAAAGAGAATTTGGCGTGGGGATACAGAGCAACGCTCCCTTGCGCCAACCTCGCCGCAACGTGTAACTGGAAGTCTGCAGCCAGATTTTGGAAAGTCCTCTGTGACATACTGGTTATTTACATTCATTTGTCACTATCTCATCTCCCAGTCAAACAGGAAATTAGAGAAGACTAAACATTGAAACCATTTTTGCATTGTTTGTTTCTATAAAGATATCTTTGGAGATAATCCTGATGAAGGAATGTATTAGTCATTAAGAAAAATGACAACTCAGTTCTGGGAACATAAAAACTCTAAGAACCCCAAATAATCCCACAATAATTATGTTTGGTATAAAAGGAGGCAGAGAGAAATTCTGGCAGGCCTTCAAAGTTTTATTATTATAGCTTACAACAATGAAGTAGCATTCCTTTTATTTTTTTATTTTGAAAAATCCCAAAAAAATCCAATAATAATAATAATGAAGTAGCATTCCTATATTCCTGGCAATATCTGTTTCCTGACCTGGTCTACCTTGAACTTCTGACAGTTTCTTATCAATGGGACAATTAGGTTGATTTCTTGTTATTTGCACTCTCTACACTTCTCAATGTTTCCCTTTCAATGGGCCATCAAGCAGTTTATGGAACCAATCCTCTCTCTTAAAATTTTTGTCTCTATGGTTCCATAGCTCCCTGATTTCCTCTAAGACATAGATGGCATAGTTCCTTTTAATATAACAGTCAGATTTGGCTAAAACTGTGTATAAACATATAGCAGGTACATATACATAGGCAAGAAGACACTAAGATTGCTGTGAGGGATATAGTTTATCTATCCAAAATTTTTTTTAACTTTTCTCCAATCTAGCCAAGAAATAAGTCTCAAGGTTTATTGGCCTATTCCCTATTATAGACCAGTACAGCTCGGTGGTTATGCATTTGCAACTGCCTACCTCAAGCAACATACATTTTACAATTCTGTTTGTCTATGGAGATTCCCAGTCTCCAGGTCATGGTTGTCTCAAAAGGTGCTTTTTCAATAGACAGGTGGACTTTCTTTGTTTTTCCTTGAAAACATTTCACTTCTCATCCAAGAAGCTTCTTCAGTTCTGAATATATATATATTTAGAAAGAGGGGGGGGGAGAGAGAGAGAGAGAGAGAGAGATTTGATTTATATGCCGCCCTTCTCCAGAGACTCAGGGCGGCTTACAATGCGTTAAGCAATAGCCTTCATACTTTTGTATATATTTATACAAAGTCAGCTTATTGCCCCCACAATCTGGGTCCTCATTTTACCTACCTTTGGAAGGATGGAAGGCTGAGTCAACCTTGAGCCTGGTGAGATTTGAACTTGCAGTAATTGCAGGCAGCTGATGTTAATAACAGTGCTTTAGTCTGCTGCACCACCAGGGCTCTTTTGATTTTTTTTTTTCTCCATGGGTCCTTCTTTTCAACTTAAAGTGCAAAATCTGATCAAAGACTTAACTCCAGGGGTAGGTTCTAAAATATTTTACTACCGGTTCTGTGGGCGTGGCTTATTTTGTGGGCATGGCTTAATGGTCATGTGCCAATTCTTTAGGATTTAACAGAGGTACTGGTCTACCAGGCTTTTAACTGATTGCAGAGCTGTACCGGTCTACTCATTTGTTTTTGGAGGCACTGGTCTACCCATTTATTTTTGCAGGCACCGGTCTACTCATTTGTTTTTGGAAGCACTGGTCTACCAATTTATTTTTGCAGGCACCGGTCTACTCATTTGTTTTTGGAGGCACCGGTCTACCACCACACTGCCTTTTAACACTGATTAGCTGTAGGGCGGCCGTTTGAAGCCCCGCGGCAAGAGTTTAAACAGTTTTTTTCCTCCTAGCCGATCAGCTGGGACTCAGGAGGCAGCAATAGATTGGGGGTGGGGCCAAATAAAAGGTAAGGATAATGGGGGGGGGGGGCGGCAGCGGCAGAACCGGTTCGGTGACATCATATCGTCAGTGCTACCAGCTCGGCGGAACCAGGCCAAACCGGGAGGAACCCACCACTGCTTAACTCTTGCTTAATTATTTGATTTTCAAATAAAAATTGGTGAGAAGATATGCTCCGAAATTTGACTATTTCCTGCTGCATTTCAATTCCTAAGTACTTTGGGAATCACAATAAAATGTGATTTAGGGTTGCCCAGTCCTATCCCTATATCTTTAACTTTACAGTATTTCACAGCCACAAACTAAATCAAAGAATTCATGGAACATAAATCCTCAAACAGGTGTTTTTGCATGTAAAGTAATTAAGTACAAAGTAAAAACTTGGTGATTAGTAAAAACAGAGATCTTTCACACCAGGTCTACAAAACTTCTATTACAAAACTCACTTACCTAAAGCTGTTTCAGAGTTTGTTTTTATTATACAACAGAAGTCAGTAATAGGCTGTTCTGTGAATCTTTTCTTCCAGTACAATACATACCTTCAGAGGGGAAAAATAAGAAAAATTATAGACAACTCTATAATTGTCTTACTATACAATTAATTAATTTTATTAACATTTAAATAAATAATTCTTGCAGTATTTGGAAACTTCATTAGTACTTCTAGTCTTCTATGAAGGCATTTCTTCAAACTAAACATTTCTGTTTAGCCACAATAATATATCCAACATATGGATAAGATACAAATTGAGAATCCTTTGTTAAACATTTTTCAGATGAACAATTTACACACAGAACCCAGACATTATGACTGGAATTTGTTTTTAAACATGGGAAGCTTATCGTATTGAATAACCCAACTATTTAAGGATTTTATTTGCTCTACATTCTTTCTTTCTATTACTTTGCTTTAAGTCTTGATATTGCATAAGAAATAAATGGATCCTTTGTGCAAGCTTGGTTTCAAGCCTTTGAAAAATGTATGCTGTTATGAATGCTGAGCCTTACTTAGCAGTTTAATTATCCAACAAAATAAATATTGAAAAGTTCTGCAGGAGTCAGTTATATGCCACAATACCATGTGCTACCAGACGGCCATTCTATCTAAGAAGTCAACTTCTGGATGTATGTATAATAGAAATATAATATGCCAAGAAAAGGAAAAAATGAATCAAATATTCTTAGTAGACCTTTATAAAACATATACAAAAAAAAACCTTGTTAGAAAATGGACGTTGGTCTTACCTGATACGTCCTTTCTCGATATGGAGGAAACGGCAGTCACCTTGGGGGAAGACACTCTATGCAGCATGTGACCGAGTCTGCAAATTAACATGGCTCCACCTTCCTGGCCAATGTTTCGGCGAGGGCGCTGAAGCAGACTGACGTGTCTTCCTAGAACGAGAGAAAATTAGTACACCCCCCACCCCGCGGATCCAAAGGGCTGGACCCATAAGGGAGGGCGTGACTGCCATTTCCTCCATATTGAGAAAGGACGTATCAGGTAAGTCCAACATCCATTCTCCGCATAGGAGGGAAATGGCAGTCACCTTGGGGGACATACCAGAGCTGAATGTCCTCCAGGGCGGGAGAGAAAGTGGCCGGCCCGAAAGAAGTCAGGTATGAACCACCTCCTGCAAGACCCGACGGCCGAAGGCAGCATCTGACGAGGCGAACGAATCCACCCGGTAGTGCCGAATAAAAGGCGTGAGAGACGTCCAAGTGGCTGCACGGCACACCTCTTCCAATGGGGCACGGGTGGCCCAGGCCGCCGACGTGGCTGCACTCCGGGTCGAGTGGGCAGTGATCCGAGGCGGCACCGGTAGATGGAGATGCTGGTATGCCGTCGCGATGGTGGCCCGTATCCAACGGCCCAGGGTAGGGCCAGAAACCCGAGTACCAATGGACTCAGTCTGGAACGACACAAACAGGGCCTCCGTTTTGCGGAAGGAGCCTGTCCAGGCGATGTAGATTCGGAGGGCTCGCCGCATGTCCAGAGTATGCCAGGATCTTTCAAGGGGATGAACGGGCCGAGGGCAAAAATTAGGGAGGACCAGTTCTTGTCCCCGGTGAAAGAGGGAGTTGATCTTGGGTAGAAAAACAGGGTCAAGGCGGAGCACCACTCTGTCCTTGTGGAAAATACAAAGGTCCTGACGGATGGAGAGCGCACCCAACTCGGAAATATGATGAGCCGAGGTGATTGCCACTAAAAAGGACACCTTGAAGGACAGGAAACGCAAAGAGGCCTCCCGGAGAGGCTCAAATGAAGACTCAGTTAGGGCCCGAAGGACCTTGTTCAAGTTCCAGGTCGGAAAACCGGAGTCACAAATTAGTCGCCCCATGCATGAAGTTCTTGATGAGCGGATGATGGGAGAAAGAGTCCTTGGAGCCACATGCTAAAACCGTCAAAAGGGCCGCCACCTGGTGGCGTAGAGTGGACGGGGCCAAGCCCGTGTCAAAACCATCCACCAGAAAGAAAAGAACCGTAGTAACAGAGGCTGAAAGAGGATCCACCCCCGAGCGACTACACCAGGAAGAGAACGCCACCCATATAGAATCATAGATGTGCGTAGTCGAGCCGCGGCGGGCAGCCTGAATAATGGAAATCACCCATGGAGGGACACAGGCGTCGGCTAAAAGCGCCGCTCAACTGCCACGCGGTTAGCTGAAGGCTCGAAGGGTCCGGATGCTGGAGGGCCCCTTGCGAGAGGGACAGTTTGGCCACCAGGATGCGCCAGGGAGCCTCGACCGATAGGGAGTGAAGGTCTGCGTACCATGGCTGCCGGGGCCAGTGGGGAGCAATAAGAATCAGCTCTGCCCTCTCTTCCAGGAGCTTCCAAACGACCCGGGACAGAAGGGGCAGAGGGGGAAAGGCGTAAAGGAGAGCGGGTGGCCAGGGACTGTGGAGGGCATTCGTCGCCTCCACCCGAGGGTCCAGATAACGGGAGAAGAAACGAGGAACCCGGTGATTTGATGAGGAGGCAAATAAATCAACGACAGGCATCCCAAACCTGTCCGCAATCTCCTGGAAAAGAGCCTGTGGAATGCTCCATTCTCCGGGATCTACCCAATGGCGACTGAGGGCATCCGCCTGGACGTTCGATGTCCCTGAGATGTAGTCCGCCTTGAGGGACCGGAGATAACACTCTGCCCAGAAGCCCAGGCATAGAGACTCCGTCAGAAGCAACCTGGAATGAGTGCCCCCCTGCCTGTTGACGTGGGCCTTCGGTTAGGACAAGCACATCTTTTCCCTCCACCAGATGTTGGAAGCGAAGGAGTGCCAGCCTGACTGCTCGCAGTTCCAAAAAATTGAGGTTGTTCCAACGCTCGTGCACCGTCCAGAGGCCCTGGGCTTGGTGATGAACCAGGTGGGCCCCCCAACCTAAGAGGCTGACGTCTGTCACCAGAGACAAGTGAAGA
This sequence comes from Ptyas mucosa, assembly GCA_012654045.1. NCBI lineage: Eukaryota > Metazoa > Chordata > Lepidosauria > Squamata > Colubridae > Ptyas > Ptyas mucosa. The sequence goes on along the minus strand of WNWU01013385.1, from coordinate 55,370 downwards.
GGCTCGCGAAAACAGCTGCCCTGAGCTATGGCATTGGAAGTCTACCACCGGAGAGACGAGGACACTTGAGGCGTTAACCGTAGGAAAATGAGTGAAGAACTGCGACCAGCCCGTTGATGAGGGAGCAGGAACCACTGGAGCTGCCTGCTATGTAATTGAGACCAGGGGACTATTCCAAAGGTGGAAACCATTTTCCCCAACAAACGGGACAGCTTAAGGGCCGTGACAGAACCCTCCGCTAAGCATTGAGAAACCAGGGAAGAAAGGCTCACCTGGCGATCAGGGGAGAGGGAAACAACCGAGGACACCGTGTCAATGGTAGCCCCCAAATGGACAATACGGGGAGTAGGAGTAAGATGACTCTTAGCCCAATTAACCGAGAAACCATGGGCCTGCAAAAGGGACAGCACCGTAGACAAGTCCCGGTGGGCAGAAGTGAGGGAAGACGACAACACCAGAATGTCGTCCAAATAAAATTGCAAACGGATAGACAGGATCTGAATATATCCAATAAGGGCGGCCATGACCTTAGTAAAGACCCTAGGGGCCGAGGAGAGGCCAAAGGGAAGAGCCCTGTACTGATAGTGCTGTCCTAAAAAACAAAAACGGAGATATCGTCGATGGAAGGGGGCGATGGGGATGTGGAGGTAGGCCTCGGTTAGATCGATGGAGGAAAGGAGGTCCCCAGGGCGAATGCACTCAAGGATAGTAAAGAGAGAGTGCATTTTGAACCGGCGGTAGATGACATGCTGGTTCAAGGCCTTTAAATCAAGGATGGGGCGCCACCCCCACCCCCCGAGGACTTCTGGACAAGAAACAAACGAGAGTAGAAACCCCGGCCCCACTGCCCCCGGGGAACCCATTGGATAGCCCTAATATCCAAAAGGTGTGAAATGGCCGAAAGAACCAAACCCCTTTTAGCTATATTCCGGGAAACGGGGCAAGGGAGAAAAACCGAAGGAGGAGGGGAAACAAATTCCAAATAAAGCCCCGACCTAATGGTAGACAGGACCCAGGCATCAGAAGTAGATGCCTCCCATTGATGGAGGTAGAGGGACAGCCGTCCCCCAATGGGAGGGGAACTAGCGTGATCTTCGTGGGAAACGTCCCCATCCACCCCGAAAGGAACGTTTGGGAAAAAACCTACTCCCCTGTCTAACCTGGGAATCCTGCGCCTGAGATCTGGCAGGAAAGGAACGTTGGTAGCGGTGCTGGTAAGTACCAGACTCGGGAGCACGAAAGACTGGGTCCGGGGAAGAGGTGAATAACGCGAACCCACATGCCTGGAAACCGATGGGAGGATCTTACGATGGTCTCTAGTTTCCACAAGGAGAGGTTCAAGAGAAGGGCCGAACAAGGATCCGGCGGCATAGGGAGTAGAAGCCAGCTGCCACTTGTTTCACATGTCGGCATTCCAGTTGCGAAGCCACAAGAGACGACGCAACGTAACATTGGAACTGAGGGCTTTAGCTGCAAATCTAGTGGCATTAAGAGTGGCATCCGCCAAGTACTCCAAAGCTGCCAAAATCTTATTCAGATCTTGACAGGAGCGTGTGTCGGAAGATGGAAAACGTTCCTGAAGTTGCTTGATCCACAACAATGTGGCTCTGTTGAAGAACGAGGCTGAGGATGAGGCCCTGATGGCCCAAGTGGCAGCCTGGTGGCCCTTGAGCAGGGTCTTCTCCGCTCGACGATCCTCCGGGCGCAGAGAATCCTCTGGAGGTCCCGTAGGATAAGAAGAATTACAAAGGGCCACAATCGGGGGATCCACGGCGGGAGGCTGCAACACGGCGGGAGGCTGGGCGTCCTCCTGGATTCGCGGCTGTCTTTTGAGGAGCATTTGATGGCCGTGACCGGGAGGATTTTTCATCAGGTTCGCCTGATTCGCCAGTTGCGTCCCTTTCTGGATCGGGACTCGTTACACACGGTCACTCACGCCCTCATCACCTCTCGCCTGGACTATTGTAATGCTCTCTACATGGGGCTCCCCTTGAGGAGCACCCGGAGGCTCCAACTGGCGCAGAGTGCGGCCGCGCGGGTGGTGATGGGAGCGACATGGCGCTCCCATGTTACTCCTCTCCTGCGCGAGCTGCACTGGCTCCCGGTGATCTTCCGGGTGCGCTTCAAGGTGTTGGTTACCACCTTTAAAGCGCTCCATGGCTTAGGACCCGGGTACTTACGGGACCGCCTACTACCACCAATAGCCTCCCACCGACCGGTACGTTCCCATAGAGAGGGGCTCCTCCGGGTGCCGTCGGCCAAACAATGTCGGCTGGCGGCCCCCAGGGGGAGAGCCTTCTCTGTGGGGGCACCCACTATCTGGAACGAGCTCCCCCCAGAGTTACGGAGGATCCCGGATCTTCGTGCCTTCCGCCGTGAGTTAAAAACTTTCCTGTTCCACCAGGCGGGCCTGGCCTAATTCTTCCCTTTTCCCCTTCTGTTGTAAAATAATTTAGAAATTTTAAATTGTAATATTTTAATTTGGGGGTTTTAATATTGTAAATTGGGATTTTAAATATTGGGGCCAACGTTTAATTCGGTTTTATTTGGTTTTTAAATTTTGTATATATGTTTTTTATTTATGGCTGTTCACCACCCTGAGTCCCCTCGGGGAGAAGGGCGGTATATAAATTTAATAAAAAAAAAAAGTCTGAAAGAGCCGGGGCTGAACTGTAAAGCCGTTTGTCAAGGCTATTGGGGCTGGGCCCCGCTCCCGGAAGAGTCCACTGGCGCTGAAGGATGTCCAAGAAGAGCTTGGGAGCCGGGATGGTCTCGGGATTGACCGTAGGCTCAGCGAACACGACTGAAGCAGGATCAGAAGCGACAGAAGCCGCTGGAGATGAGGAAACCGTGCCCAGACGTGTAGTCACAATGGCCTTGCGTAATAAAGCTCTAAAAAGCTGTGGTTTGAAAAGGCCAATAAAAGGGGTCTGATCAGGGACCAGTCCCTCGTCGTCTGAAAGGGCCGAATCAGGTATCTCATCAAGCTCAGAGATGGAAGCCCGATCAGTTGATGCCAAGGAATCAATAAGGTCTTGCTCGGAAATGGCATCCTCCACCTGAGCCTGCGCATCTTCTGCCTGGGACTGTTGCTGAGGTTGCTGCAACAGGGGAGGCTCAGGGACGAGAGTGTGTTGTTGCCAACATTGCGCCAGACTCTGCTTGATGGCCCTGGCCAGCATTATCTCAAAGGCCTCTGGAGCTGGAGGAGCGAAGAAAACAGGCGGGGGAAGCGGAGCCGGCTCAGGCGCAGTCACAACTCGAGGAGCCTCCGGAACAGATAAAGACTGGAACATAGGCTCCGAACCGGGCAGATGTGTGGGTTCAGCCGCAACCGAAACATCCGGTGAAAGCTCACGAGCAGTACTGCCCGTCTGCGAGGGGACTGGAGATCGTGCTCTTGAAGGAGCCGCGGGAATGGCAGGACTGTCCTGGGCTGCCTGGAATTGGGCCTTACGAAAGGCCTTCTCAATGGCCTTGTGGCGACGCTGCTCATCCTTCGATGGGACAGCCTTAGCAGTTGAGCTGGGCCTGTTGCCTTTAGGCCGCTTGGCCTTAGGCTGCGAAGTAGAGGGGCCCTCGAGGGGATCGTCCTGGGCAGGTCTCTTGCCAGCAGTGCCCGAGGGAGCAGACATAGAATGATGCCTGGCCGCCATTTCCCAAATGAGAGAATTACGGGAACAAAATGGCCACCGGATAAAACAGGCCGACACAGTAGAAGTCCCTCAGCCACTAAGTCACATGTCCAATCCACAAACAAGCGGCCAGGCGGCAAGGCGAAAGATCGCTAGCTCAAGGGCTATTAATGCGATCGTAACAGCTGAAGAATGTTAATGGCCCAGCTGGAAGTTGGCTGCAACAAACACCGCCAGCCGAAGGGCTGTTAACGCGGCAGCGACGGGCTAGATAAAGGAGAGCTTGCCCCAGACAATCCTCAGCATGATCGCAGGCCAACCAGCCGAATCGCGATCCCCAAGCTCTCTCCTCACCAGCAATCCCTTGCAATAAACGTCGCCGCGCTTACCAGACAGTCCGAAAGCGGCGGGGCGAAAGAGGCGCGAAAAAACTTTTCTGAGCCTCCACGCTCAACCCTATGGGGGGGGAGCGCGAAAAGCGGCGAAATTGCTTTGCTTTTAAACTCCAACGAAGAGCAACAAGGGGGGGGGAAGGAAAATCCAGAAAAAAGCCCAAGAGAAGCAGCAATCGCTGAGATAAACAGGAAAGAAACGGCTAAGCTGGGAAGACACGTCTGGCCAGCATAGACTGAGTCGAAACACTGGCCAAGAGGGCAGAGCCATGTTAATTTGCAGACTTGGTCACATGCTGCATAGGGTGTCTTCCCCCAAGGTGACTGTCGTTTCCCTCCTATGCGGAGAACTTGAAAACTATACCGTATTTTTCGGAGTATAAGATGCACCTTTTTACCCCCAAAAGGGGGTGAAAATTTAGGTGCATCTTATACGCCGAATGTAGCCCTGCCCACCCACTGGCCCCCACCCTTTGGCCTCTACCTCCCAGCAGTTATCTCCTTGCAAGCAAACAGCAAGAAAAAACAGCCCTATTCAGCTTCAGCATAGGCTAATTAGCACAAGTTGATTAGATCTGCCACCTGACTCTCAGCTGATTTGCTCTCAGCTGTTTTGCGCAGGTTCTTTTGCAAGCTCCTGTTTTGCAAGCTCTTTGCTTGCTGCAAAGAGCGCTGGAGCAGATTTTTTTCCCCTAGCTAAAACGAAACTGAAAGTAAAGCAGGCTCTGCTGCAACGTGACAAAATGAGGCAGGGAGAGAGATTTCTTTTTCTTTTTGCTCACCAAAAAAGGTAGGTGCAAACAATGGGAAATTTAGGGCAAAAGAGAGTTCAAGATTTTAAAACACAAAAGAAAAAAAGGTCTATTTAACTAGGGAATTGTAATAATTGAGATACTATTAATTGTATATTGTGTTGAAAGCAGAAATGGTTAAGTTGTGGTTTGGAGGAATATATGGGGAAAATTATTTGGTTTATTATTATTGGTAAATATAATTAATTGATTTATAAGAAATTGGATTGTATGGAAATAATTGGAATATTCGTGTTCATATTGATTAATATATAAAAAAGATAGTTATATAATTGATTTATATTAAAATGTTGAATTTGTATTAAACAACTGTAACATTACATAATTAACCAATGTGAGGATGGATATAAAAATAGATGACAATGGGAAGGGGTATAATATAGAAGAGAAGGGAAAAATTAAATTTGATTAATTTTTAATCAAATTAGATTAATCAAATTAAGATTAGAGATGAGAATGAAGGGTAATAGATGAGGAATAAATATGGCAAAAAGGAAATATAGAAATTGTAAGTTTAATTGAAAACACTGTTTAAATTTGTGAACTGGCCAAATACTCTGTTCAAAGAAAATACATTGTATGTTTGTATGTGTGCTTGTCTAAAAAATAAAAAAAAAACTTTTTAAAAAAACAACCAAAAAAGGTAGGTGCGTCTTATACTCCGGTGCGTCTTATACTCCAAAAAATACGGTAATTTGTATTTTAATTTGTACAAGAGAAGTGAAAATAGGCAGTTCTATTTGCTCATGCCAATTTACAATGCACAAAACATTGTATCTGTTGAATTCCAGCTATTTTATCCTTTGTATAAATGAACATTTCTCCCATCAAGTCTAATCCTTCTGCAATCTTTCCACACTAGAATAATGTTTTCTTCTAAAAAATTATTTAAAGTTTTGTATATTCTTAATCTTTTAAGTTTGAGGAATATTCACTAGTTTCCACAAAATCCCTGGTAAATTTATGAACATTCAGTAATTCTAATTTCTCATAATTAACACATAATGCTGAGACTAGTGCAAAACTGAAATGTTTTATTGATTTACTGGGCTTATAGGTCATTCTGACTACAAATGATTTTTTTTAAAAAAAAAGTTTGTACAGCATTAACTTCTGTATGTCAAAGATTATATCATCAATAAAAACTTTAGGAAGTATTCATTAACTTTCATATTTTGATATATGCATCACTGCATAGAACTGAGACTAAATTTAACCCTTTACAATGATAATAAAACTGAATCGAATGTGTTTATATGTATATGTTAATAAGCAGTCTGTTTCTTCCCTCTTCCCTAGCTCCTTAAGACAGGGGTTGGCAACCCGCGGCTCCACAAGTGGCTCTTTGGGCCCTCTGCCGCGACTCCCTGTCCCATCACTGGTTCGCTCTGCCCCTCTTATTTCTTTTTTGGACTCCAGCCTGAAACGGCAGGAAGCGAAGGCTGCCTTACACACAAATGTGGCATGAAAGCAGGTACAGGGCAGCTTCATTCCTGCACTCTCCTCCCCCCCTCCTCCTCTCGTAACCCCCTGGCCGGCTATAGCTGAGCTGGGAGTGTGCACATACGGAGAGACCCTCCTTAAGCAAGCTGCTGCTAGCCCTGCACGCATCTTTCCTGAGCTTTGGCGCTCACTTGAGCAGGGTCTCCCTGCCCGTGCGCAGCTCCTGGCTCAGGCACAGCTGTCCCGGGCATCCTGAGGAGGGGGAAGAGGGTCACTAGAGAATGCAGGAGCAAAGCTTCCCTGTATGTGCCTTCGTGCCACATTTACACATAAGGCAGCCTTTGCTTCCTGCCACTTCAGGCTGGAGTCTCCCTGCGCATGCGAACACCCCCGGCTCAGACACAGCTGGCCAGGGAGTTACAAGAGGATGGGGGGGAAGGAGGAGGACAGTTGCCCGAAGGGAGGGGGGAGACACACACACACATACAGAGAGAGAGAGAGACATACAGAGTGATACACACAGAGTGGGGGAGAGAGGGGAAGAGAGGGAGAGACACGGGGGAGAGAGAGACACAAAGAATAGTTTTGTGGCTGGGTAAGCGTGGTTAGGTGGAAGTGAGTGACATTGAGTTGGCCACGCCCACCCAGGTTTTGTGGCTCCTGTGTGTGTTTTTTTCTGTAGGAAACAGGTCCAAGTGGCTCTTTGAGTGTTTAAAGTTGCCGACCCCTGCCTTAAAATAATCTGTTACAAGTACAATTTATTATCACAGTCTTAGACCAGAACAAATAAAAGTACTCAGTATATATACACTTAAGAATTCAGGTATAAAATAATAAATAACAACTAAAATCTATAATAAAATCCAGTGTCAATTATACATGGTCTGACTATACTGGTGCCTTCCCAGTTGGCCAATGAGCGATTTGATTTCGGACTCTGAAACTGGGGGCCATTCAGGTATGTCCTTCATTGTATACCTTATGCTCTCACAGGTCTTTGTACATTCTCCAAAAGTGAAGTTCCCAGGTTGTAGGAGATATGTGGACGTCTAATGGGGTATGAATTCTGTCAGAATGACTAGCTATTAGACACCAGAATAGAGAAGAGTTCTTTTGTTTTGCTGCCACAATAAGCTGTTCCCAGGAGGACCTTGTGTCTTGTCTCTTCTTAAGAGCAATCAGTTGCTTATATTGTTTTTTGTGAGTAATAAGATGTTTAAGACTTGTTTTATTACCATTCCCAGTCTTGCTTTTGTACATCTTATAGGCCAAGGTGAGAGCTTTCTTGGTTTCTACACAATCCTTGTCAGAACCATGGTTTGGAAGCGATACAGGGATTCTTAGCTGAAAAGTTCTGGTCATGAACTAGTATTGTTTATAGCTTATGAACTATGTTTTTATATGGTTCTAGTAAATCTCGGGAAGGGTTGGCTATAATAAAGGCTGAGCGAAGTTTTTGAAGATTGTCCTCTGATAGAGCTCTTCTCACCTTCTGGTCAAGTTGTTGGGACCATTTGACCCTACATCTTGTTGGGGCTGCTGGAGAAATTGCAGGAATAAATTGGTCCCCGAAGGGCATCTGCCGGATGAAGGGCTTCATGTATATACATAAAGGTAGATTATCGCTTTTCAGGTAAGGTAGGACTTCAAAATTTTCTATGTAATGTAATAAGTCCATACAAGTTAGGATATAATCAATGGTGCTGATTTTGGACCCTTCCATAAATGTAATCTTGCCAGGAGTTGCCAGCCCAAGAGCCATTGGATAAAGGTTGAATTTATTTGCCATCTTTGCAAGACAGAGGCCAGTGAAATTTGCTCTCTTCTCTTTAGAGAGTTTTGTGAGGGAGGAGCTACTTCTTATGGGAACCTCTGATGGTGGATAATGATGGTATTTTGTATATAGTGTATAATCATCTGGTCCCAATCTAGCATTGAAGTCTTCCCCTAGTAAGACTCTGGCTTTTGGATGGTCCATGTGGAGTTTACTAATATAATATTCCAACTCCATCTATACTGCAGTGATTTCAGTTTTTCTTAATGATGGTGGAAGATAAACATTAATTATTAAGAGTAGGACTGAGTCCAACTTGAGGAAAAAGGCACCTATCTCCTTTAATATATTGTCAGAGGAAGTACTTGGGGTTTTATAAAATTTTATTTAATGGTCTGAAATTTGGAATAGGATGTCCTTTAGGAATAAGTTTAGATTGTGTTAAACATATTATTTTAATTGGCTATCAATTTGTATAAATTTTGTAGCTGTGTTTAGTTAACTGGTTTATAAAACTGAATACTATGTATGCATATTTTCCTTGTTTAAAGCATAATAATCTTAGATTTTCTCTACACTTTGGAAACTAAAAGTTCCTCTCTAAATTGCTTGCACATGGTAAAGAAATCTGAAATGAGAAACTCTTAGTGGTTGATAGATTCCTCCCCCCCACGAATCACTTGTTTCTATTTTCCTACCATTCTTGTTTTCAATAAAACATATACCCCAAAGTTCCTTTTCTTTTCTAGATGTAAATTTCACTTGTCTTGTACCTTTTTCTTTTTTTAGCTTTCTGTGCTGTATATACCTTTCAAATGGACATATACTATAAGCAAATCTGATAAGGAGCATTTATATTACTTGGGAATAAATCTAATATGCCACTTTTGTTTTGCTGTATTTTCCTTATACAAAGATAAGTGCTACCGTGTTTCCCTGAAAATAAAGCCCTAGCCTGATTTTTAAGTGTGCACCTAATGGAAGTCCAACCCCCAAAATAAGCCCTAGTGAAGGGTGATGGGGGTGGCCAACACAGGAGATGGCAAGTGCAGAGGCAGCCACTGTCAACCCTGGAACCATCTTTGAGGGTTTTCAAGGCTGGATGGAGCTGTGGGAAAGGGAGGAGGGAGTAGAGATAGCTACGGGAATATGTAGCCAAAATAACATTCTTTCTTCTGGGAACCAAGGACACTCTTACCAGCACCTGGAGGGACGTGGATGGGAGGCATCCAGGATGGAGAGAGAGACTTGATTGGGGCATGTGATGTTTATGTGTGATGGCAGGGAAGAACTTTGGATACTGAACTGGGTGGGGAAAGTCCGAAGGACTTCCGATTCGGCTCGGAAGTCTCACCAGCTATGCCAATGACATGCCTAATAAATCAGTTGAGGAACCCTGCCCTGTAGTCTGGATTTCATATGGGCTGTTACTTGGAACCCTGACAGCCAAGCCCATGCAGGTGAGTTGATTACCTGTCCAAGTAGCAGGCGGAGGCAGAGTGGAGGAGAAGGCAGGCGATCCGGATGCACTGAATGAGCTGCGGGAAAGCAGAGAGTTGGTGGGTCATCTCTCAGCTTTCCTGTGGCCAGTGTAGCGCAATGAGATTGCCTGTCTTTTGCCCCGTGCCTCTGACTCCATCTGCTGCTGGTGCCACCGCACAAAAACAAGCCTCTGACAACCAGCTGCTCCAACCCACAGACTCTCGGCTTTCTGGTGGCACACCCAATTTGCCTGCTTCCCCCGTGCACCTCTGCCTCTGTCTGCTGCTTGGACAGGGCATCAACTCACCTGTGCTGCATTGGCTGCACAGCCCACGTGCGCCAACCAAGGGACTGGCAGGCTGCAGCTGCTGCTGGATACCGGCGGTCCCCGTGCAATTGCTGTCTCTTGTGCGTATGCCGGGGTGCAGGGCGCCTAGCTGGACTGATCGCCCTGAAATCATGTTTCCCACAAAATAAGCCCTAGTACTTATTTTGGAGCCCCCCAAAATAAGAGCTGGTCTTATATTTTTGGGGAAACACGGTATGTCTAACAAATTTCAGACATAGTTTGGTAAACAATCAGATGCAAGCTTAAATTAAAGAGACCTACCACTTTGTGGTTCACGTAAAAGCAGTAATATGTTAAAGAAAGTCTGCTGTAAAGAGTCCTTGACTTACAACATTCATTTAGTGACTGTTCAAAGTTACAATGGCACTGAAAAATGTGACATGACCATTTTACACACCATTACATCCCCATGGCCATGTGATCAAGATTCAGATATTTGGCAACTAACTCATATTTGTGATGGTTGCAGTGTCCTGGGGTCATGTAATCACTTTTGTAACTTTTTGACAAGCAAAGTCAATGGGGAAGCCAGATTCACTTAACAACCGTATTATTAACTTAATAACTTCAGTGATTCACTTAACAACTGTGGCAAGAAAGGTCATAAAATGGGGCAAAACTCACTTAACAAATGTCTCACTTAGCCACAGAAATTTTGGGCTCAATTTTGGCCACAGGTCAAGAACTACCGTATTTAGGTAAATCCTGCTTATTAGATGAGGAATAATTCAGTTGATATAATTCCTCAAATATTCCCTTTTGCCTTTCAATAAATCTTGCTAAAGAGATTCTGTGAGAATGGTGCTTGAAAAAGAGCTGTTGGTATAGGCAGATAACTGACAATTTATTTACTATGGTTATTTTTTAGGTTTTCTTATTATTCGTATTTGTGTTTAAAATCTTCTGTAAAATACAGAAATTGAATATCCTTCTTTTAACAGGATGAAATTTAAATATAAAATGGCAGAAAGTCAGAAAGAAATCAAAACCAAATATGTTTTGTTCCACTATGTAGAGTTGGTGCTAATTCATAGAATAACTTTAAAGATATGTTTCTCTTCAGGGTGTTCAGTTTTAAGTTTGGAAATTTTATGTTTAAAATTCCAAAATGAGGTCTACATTTGTACAATGATCTAACTCTCCACTTTTTCATAACTAGAACTATTTGGCACATATATTCACCACCATGGATAATTCTAATCCTGTGTCTATAGTTTCCAGGATGGACTTTCACATCTACATCTATATAATAGATATGTTACATATCTATTATTTAATATCTGTTATTATTTCTCTTATTTAAACCAATCATTAAAGTCTTCACTGATCTTCATTAATCATCTTCTTCCATTTGCAGTATCTACCAGCAGAAACAATGGTTGATGTATTAGAATTAGATCATGACTTCTCTGTGCTAAAATCCATTACCTAATTTTAAGGAAACATACCTTCTAAAATCTGCAATCAGCTTGACATCTGCTATGACAAGTTTGTGTTTTATGATCATGTGTTTCAGATTTTGATTTTGTTCTGATATTGGATAATATTCTTCACAGAATAGACAAGGCACATATGGAGATTCTTCTTCAGCAGAAATGCCACCTGGACTTTCTGGCAGGGAAAGTGGTTCCAAAATATAGTCTTGGTGGTCTGAAGGGAATATCAGGATCAGGATTAATACATATGTACAAATATACTTTTTTGCACTTACATTCTATCTGCATTTTTCCTGAAGTATAATCAATAATTCATATATGTATTTTTGCATAAACTCATATATGCAGGAATCTATTTTAAACAATCAAGTAATGGTTTTCATTCTAGTGCCCAAGGACTGGCATGAATAGGAAAACAGAATCAGATAGCTTTGTCATCATGAAATGTATTCCTTAAATATCTGCCATTCTACTCCAAAATTCAACCCCCAACTCACCTTGCTTGCCCAGTCTAAACTATAAGCAATGGGGACACAACTTGTTGCTTCCTGTTGTCATAGCCCAGAGAGGAAAAGGCAAACAATAATACTTCCATTGCAAAACACAAGACAAATTATAATTACATCATTTTCAAAGTAGCATAGAACATTTGAGGCAATTCCATTTAAAATGGCTGTGGTTTGTTCCATATTCAAACCAAGCCAGCAAGTTTTGTTCATATCGAAACAAAACTCATGAAATACATACTGCTTTGAGTAAATCATTTGATGCAGCTCAAACCATTCTTTTGCAAATCCTTACTGTCTAACAAGGAAGAAAATCACATTTTCTAACAAAATATTAAATTCTTATTATTGAGCCACAATAGCACTTCTGGAAGCTACTGCTAAGGAACTGGATACTTTACTCTCTAATATCACAGATATCAGTCTAAATCAAAGGAAAATAAGACCCTTTGGGCTCTTGGTTTAGTCAACTAATCCTCAGCCTAATTTGAGAAATAATCTACAAAGGATCAGTTCAGGCCTCTGGGAATAACTACATCACCTTCTTCCATGTACTTAGAAGTACTTAGAACATGTACTTAGAAGAAAGAGAAAGAAAGTGTCGATAAATTGAGGAGATGGGGTTGTCTGAAAAAATGTGTTTCAAAGCAAGGGTGTTCTAATTCACTTTTAGCACAAACCCTAACTACTATTTCAGATCGACCTTTCCTATAATTTCCATCAGTTTGGCCAAAGGAACATGTTCTTTATATAACTTTTTTCCAAAAGCCTAAGGAACTACTTACTAACAAGCAAGCAGGCAAGTGTACAGATAGTCCTTGACTTATGACCACAAACAGACAAATTCTTTTGCACTTGATTTCAAGGTCTTTTTTGCCACTATCATTAAGCAAATCCACCTTCCTCTATTGATTTTGCTTGTTGGAAGCCCCCTGGAAAAGTCGCAAATGGAGATCACATATCTCCAAGATGCTGCAACAGTTTTAAATACATGCTGATTGCCAAGGGCCTGAATTCTGATCATGTGACTACTGGAACAAATATGAGGAATGTTCATAAATCACTTTCTTCAGCACCACTGTAACTTTGAACAGTCATTAAATGAATGGTCGTAAATCAAGGACTACCTGAATATAGGAATCTCAATTCACTTGAATAAATAGTGGAATCCAGCATATGTCACATCCACATTCATCCATAAGGTTCATATATAATTAAAATGATATCTTATAAAATATTTATTCTTCCTTGCACGTGCACCAAAATGTCAGTTTTTTGAATGGGTTTATCACTAAGCAAGCTTCACATACTAGGGGCTATGTTTTGATCCCTGGCATCCTCAGGTAGAAATGAACCTGTCTGCAAATTAGTGGATGAATTAGCTAGTCTGATTTGGAACAAAGCACATTTATGTATGTTCTTTCAGATTCTCCATCCAGTAGAATTGCAAAAGACATGTTTGTCAGAATTTCTTTTGCCTCTCCAAATGAGGAGAACAAAGACTGTTGAGGGTTTTTTTGTGTTTTAGATACTAGAAATATAATCCTTTAACAATTCCTAACTTCCCTTATCCCTTAGGTTCATCTTGGATCATGGCCACCTCCATGTATAATTCTTGATATCATGTACAATGTCTGGTTTAACACGCAAACAGATGGAAATGATACATCCCTGCTCCTGAAGAATGCCAGAAATTCTCAGAACTATCTCATTAAACAAAATTAGGCATGACACATTTTTTGTGATCCTCTCATTAATTCCTATTAATCTGGACGCACCCATGAGTTTAGCAGATACTACATTTGATTAAGTGCAGCAAGAAAAATTACTTAGACCACCTTGAATATTAACTTTAGTCTTTTGTAGAAACCCGAAACCAAAAGTAAAAAACCAAATTGAAATCTAGATTTTATTGTTCACAAACACTGGAGATATAGATGAAGATTATAGTGGTATATTGTAGACTTTGTGTTATAAAATTTTTTGGTTGATCTTTTAAGAATATGATATATAAATATGGGTATTGATGTGTTTTTCAGCTCACTGTTTAAATAATTGTACCAAAACAAAATAAGTACATCTACTGCATTATTGTTTTTCTAATTAAAACCAGCAGTTGAATTAATAAATTCATTAGCAACAAGCTTGCTTTATTATCTCATTCATACAGCTAGGTAATACAAAAGATTCATTGAACTTGACAACAATTCCCAAAACAAGGGGAAAAAAGGAATGTATTAAGAAGTAATAAACAGCAAAGAAAACAAATCAGTATAATGAGAAGGATGCTTTCCAATAATTCTGAAACTCATATATTAAAAAGATGTGTATAACAAAAAGGGGAGAAATGGTTTCTCTAGTATTTATCTGCCAAAAAGGGGATGGAATAAATATCAGATGATTTCTATGATAGTTTTTAATTAGTGGCTTTATTACTTTTCCATGATCCTGAAAAGACTACCATTATGAAATTAGAATCCCTTCCATTAGTCTCCATCTGCTTTCTAAGTCTACAAAACACCAAATACATATTCTATAAACCAAATATTGTAAAGATATGATTATTTTTACATTATAATTATAGCACATAATACTTATAACTTAAGTTAACTTAAGAGAATTAGAACTAGAGAATACATAATATGGCTAAGCAACTATGTGCAGGGTTTATTGGAGAAGTATGGTAACAATGCATGGTGGGACCACACTTGCCTTATCTTTGCCTCTGGAAATATGTAAATTCTCAGAATCTCTTCCCTACCACAAATGTCAAACATTGGTGGCAGTTTCTCTATTTTTTGAGAAGAAAAATACCCCCACGCACACCACATACCCCTTCCCCCACACACATGTGGGCTTAACAGGCTTAACAGTTTCAAAAAACAACTACTCCATATTCCCAAGAAATTCAAAAAGATCCTCTCGGCTCGTCACTCCAGCCGATCCTGCAGTAGCAAAGAAGATGCCAAACCAGGAAGTAAGGTGCAGCGTTTACTAAGGTAGTAGTATAGAAGCAAAAGCTGGGATGAATTGGCGATAGAAATTAGCAAAACCAAGGAAACTTTGAAGTTGCTTCCTTGTTTTAGGAGCTTGCCACTCTGCGATTGCCTGGACTTTACGCGGATCCATCTCTATGCCGTTGGCTGATATCCTGTAACCCAGATAATCAATCGTGGATTTATGAAACTCACATTTCAAAATTTTTATGAATAGTTTCGCAGCCAGTAGTTTTTCTACTACTTGATGTATCAAAGCCGTATGCTCTTTCATGTCACGAGTATAGATCAGGATAGAGAATTCCTCTATAGAGATGTTCATGCAGCACTTTGTTGATAAGCTGCATGAACACTGCGGGGGCGCCCTGGACTCCGAATGGCATGATTCTGTATTGATAACTACCAAGGGGACAATTGAAAGTCGTCTTCCATTCGCCCCCAGCTTGATTCGAACGTGATAGTATGCTTCCCGTAGATCCAGTTTGGTGAACACTCGACCGGTCGATAGTGCGGCTAAAAGGTCCTTCATAAGCGGCAGCGGATATGGGGCTGGCACCTATCTAACCAGGTAAGACCCAATATAACCGGTTCTATCATGTTGTCTACTACGATGAACCAAATAGACTCTTGATGGTCACCCACTTTTAACTCCACACTTTCTGTGACGTGGGTGGTAGGTGCCCCCCTAACAACAACCCATCCATTTGCTCAAACTTGACTGGACTCCTCAACCATCTCACCCACACCCCCAGGGCGTCGGCCACTGCCCTACGAAGAAGGCAGCGAGTGAGAGAGGGAACACTGACTTTCTCTCGGCTCGTCACTCCAGCCGATCCTGCAGTAGCAAAGAAGATGCCAAACCAGGAAGTAAGGTGCAGTGTTTACTAAGGTAGAAAGCCAGCAGGGCGGCAGAAAGGAACAAGTCGGAAATACTTTTTTAAAGTCAGCATTACAGGCGCTTGCAATGCAGTGCTATTTATACATAGAGTAAAACTTAACAATCCACCATCCGGTGTTCAAAAGGAAATTCCCCCCTCCCAACAGCTGTTTGGCGAGGCGCTCTCTCTGTTACGTCACAGGGGGGTGCCATGCGCCACGAAGAAACGCCAGCCACTGAACTCTCCGTCCTGCCGTGCATCACTGCAGGGATTTCCATTCAGGGTAACCTCTCCCTCTCTGTCTCGGCCATCCCCTCCCTAGCGATGGCGAGCCCTGGCTGCGGCTCGACAGATCCTTTATCAATCTAATGTGTGCCAAGACTCACTAACTCTGTACACATCCTTCTATCCACTGCTATCCAGACTACCTAAATCTGTGTTAGATTTGATTATGGGACAAGAAGACAACAACTATGCTCTTTTATTGTTATTTATAAAAAAAAGACAACTAAATTCATGTTAAATCCAATTGTGTTGATTCCTGATAAGTACAGCCTGTTTCCTGTGTCTATTTATAATAAGGTAATGGACAGGGACCTGAGACAAAGTGCAGATTGAAATATGGCAATTGTCAATTTAGTCAACTTAGCTATCTCTACTAACTCCACCAACCTTTGTAGCCATTCATCCATTGTGGGAATCAAAGTGTTCTTCCATTTTTCTGCATAAAGTAATCTTGCTGCCATCAACATACAGTGCATTCAGATAGTATTCAGACCCCCTTTACTTTTGTCAATTTTGTTATGCTGCAGCCTGATTCAACAGTAGTTGAAATTCATTTTTCTCATTAATCTACACTCAGGACCCCATGATGACAAAGTACACCATGATGACAAAGTGAAAACAGAATTTTAGAAATCTCTGTAAATTTATTAAAAAGGAAAAACTGAAATATCACATTGGCATAAGTAGTCAGACCCTTTGCAAGAACACTTGAAATTTAGCTCAGCGCCTCCCACTTCTCTTGATCCTTGCTGACATATTTCTACATCTTGATTGGAGTCAAGGTGTAGAAACTGTGGTAAAATTAAATTGATTTGACATGATTTGGCCTCTATTAGAAGGCCTCAATGCATACTATAGCAGAGGAAGAGCCATGAGGTCAGAGGAAGCATTTCTTCAGTGCAAAAACACAGGAAAGCCCGCTTGGAGTTTACAAAAAAAGCACCTGAAGGACTCTCATCTGTGAGAAACAAGACTCTCTAGTCTGTTGAAACCAAAATTGAACTGTTTGGCCTCAATTCTAAACATTATGTCTGGAGGAAAGCAGGCACCACTCATCACTTGCCCAATATCCTCCCAACAGTGAAGCATGGTAGGGGCAGCATCATGCTGTGGGGGTGTTTTTCAGCAGCAGAGACTGGGAGACTGGTCATAGTTGACGGAAAGCTAAATGGAGCTGTGATGACCTGGGGCATGGCATGAAAGCAAAATAACCAGGGAACAGGTCTAATTTCCCTTTATTGTTCCAACTGTGCCACCAAATGTTCCCACATTCAATATAAGTCCTGGAGCAAAGCTCTCACACGCACTTTCTGGCTGCAAGTAGTCCAGTAAGCCAGGTTAACCAGACAGCAACCAGGACCAGCAGTCCAATAAGTCAGGTTAGCTAAACAGTAGCCAGAGCAAGAAGTTCAGCGAAGCAAGCAAACTGGCAAGCCCCACAAGACAGAGTACAGCAATCTCTAGGCTTTGGAAAGTGCACACGAGACTCCACAGATTCAACGCTTGTTCCCAACAAATGCCCCTCCCACTGACACCTCCTTACATCTCGATTCCCAGGTGTGCCTTGCAAAAGGGGACGGGGCACTCTCTTTCCTCGTAGCCGGCTCAATCTGCGTTGATCTTGCCATCTCTCTTTCCTCCTTGCTCTCGGATCAGGCGGAGGTAGTCCTTGCTTTTCTCCTGAGCTCTCCCTATCTGTAGGCCTTACTAATTCAGAAAAGCTTTGCCTGGACTGACTCTGCCCTTCCCCCATTTCCTCCAAGGCCAATGGCACTGGCCTCTCAATTTTGCCATTCCTGTTCCAGCTCAACTTACCCTGCAGATTCAGACTCTGACAGGGGCATGACAGGAGCAAAGTACAGGGATATTGTCACTTGAACCTGTTCCACAGCGCTCAGGACTCAGACTTTCCAACATGACAATGATCCTAAGCACACAGCCAAGGCAACACAGGAATGGCTTAGGGACAACTCTGTGAATGTCCTGGAATGGCCCAGACAGAGCCCTGACTTGAACCCTATTGAACATCTCTGCAAGGACATAAAAAGGCTGCCCACTGATGGTTGCCATCTAACCTGACTGAGTTTGAGAGGAGAGCAAGGAAGAATGGCAGAAAATCCCCCAATCCAGGTGTGCAAAGCTTGTTGCATCATATCCAAAAAGACTCGAGGCTATAATTGCTGCCAAAGGTACAAAGTACTGAGTGAAGGGTCTGAATAGTTATGCTAATGTGATATTTCAGTTTTTTTCTTTTTAATAAATTTACAGACATTTCTAAAATTCTGTTTTCACTTTAATGATATGGGATAGTGAGTGTAGCTTAATGAGAAAAAAAAAGAACTTCAATAACTGTAGAATCAGGATGCATAATTCCAAAATTGACAAAACTGAAGGGGGTCCGAATACTTTTTGAATGCACTGTATATTATATCAAATTTATATATATCCCATTTTCCCCCCAAGTCCTTTTCCATTAAACCCAAAAGAAAAGTTTCTGGTTTTATCTTTACATTCACTTTCTCTTCACTTTACATTCACTCACTCAAATATTTCACTTTACATTCACTACTCGAATATTTCTTTGCTTTATCACAGGTTCACTATAAATGATAAAAAGTCCGTTTTTACATTTTAGTTCCAACATTCATTTGAAATACCTTTATACATTCTTGACAACCAGTCTGGTGTTAAATACCAGCGATACATCATCTTATAAAATTTTTCTTTTAAATTGTAATTTGGTAAACCCAAATTATAATTTAAAAGAAAATCTGGTAAAACCCAATCTGGAAAACCAAATCCAAGGAGGCATCTTCGTAGAAAACCTTGTTTTATATCTATTCCAAACTCTTAGAATGGCACGTCTAACAATGTGGTTGTTAAAATCAACATTTACTTTAACCTTGTCATACCATATCGTAATTCATGACCTTCTAGATCAAGTAGCCTCTTATTCTGAGGTTCACCCATTCTTTTAAACGGACCAAACAACTTGCATCAAAATACAATTTCCAATCTGGTAAACAAATCCCCCCTATTTCCTTATTATCTTGTGGTGGTGTATATATAATTCTTGGATTTTTTTCCCTTGCCATATAAACTGAGAAATATCTATCTGTCATTTTTTAAATGATTAAATGCGCCTAGAAGCCTGAACAGTGGAAATCACCCGCCCCGAGAGATTGTCCTTCCTTAGGAGGATCCTCCCAAGTGCCAGATGGTCAACTGGAGCCACTGTGGCTCTGGTGCAGTATGACCCCCGGCTGAGAGAGATCCTGTCCCTGGGAATCCTCCAGGGACGGGCAACAGACAGGCTCACCAGATCCGCGTTCCAGGGCCAGCAAGGCCAGTGTGGGGCGACTAGCAGGACTTCTGGTCTCTCCGCTAACATCTTGCGAATGACCTGTGGGATGAGCGGAAGGGGAGGAAAGGTGTAGAGCAGGTCCTGAGGCCAGGGACAGCGGAGAGTGTTGCAACCCTCAGCTCCGGGGCACAGAAAACAGGCAAAGAATCGAGGCAATTGAGTGTTAGTCGGGTGCGCAAACAGGTCAAGGACTGGGCATCCGAACCGGCAGGACAACCCATGGAAGAGCAAAGGATGAAGATGCCACTCCGCGTGATTTATCTGCGTCCTGCTCAACCAAACTGCTAGGATATTGGTGGACCCGAAGATGTGTTCTGCAGTCAGAGAGATCGTGTGCTCTGCCCAGGTTAGCAGTTTGGTTGACTCTTCCATGAGTGGCATGGACCGAATGCTGCCTTTGCAGTTCGTGTGCGCTTTTGTGCTCACTTTGTCTGTTAGGACCAGCACGTGTTGGCCTGCTATGGAGGAGCAGAAATGGCGTAGGGCAAGCCGGATTGCCCGTAGCTCCAGCCAGTTGATGTTGTTGAGCAACTCCATTGGAGACCAATGATCCTGGGCTACTCGGGAGTTAAGTTAGGCGCCCCACCCGAGCAGGCTCGCATCCATTGTGAGAGTCACGCGTTAAGGTTCTTGAAACAGACATCCATTGTGCATGGCCCTCGAGGTCCACCAGCGAAGGGACAGACATACAGTCGCTGGGAGCTGAATCTGCACCCTGGAGTTGCTGTGGCAGGTTCTCTGGTATGGTAGAAGGTAACGTACAGACGGATACAGACTGCAACAGACGGGAATGAAATCTCACCCAAGGGATGATAGTGATGCACGAGATCATTTTCCCAAGCAACTGCGAAGGAGGATCAGTAGCACAGTCCGGAGCAAGAGAACCTGGAGCACCAAGGAATTGATGGCAGCGATCTGGAGACAGAAAAGCCAGGCCCTGAACAGAATCTATCACTGCACCCAGGTGGAGTATGTGAGTGGTTGGATGAAGCTGGCTTTTCTCCAGGTTCAGGGAAAAGCCATGTAGTTGCAAGGTCTGGCGCACCATGATAAGATCCCGCAAGGCTTGGTTGGTTGAGGACGATAAGATTAGAATGTCATCCAAGTAACAGAGCACTCTGATGAGAATCTGCCTGAGGGAGGTCGTTACTGTTGCCAGTAATTTTGTGAAGGTCCTGGGGGCCGATGACAGGCCGAATTGCATGGCCCTGTATTGGAAATGCCAATTGGCATATGCAAAATGCAGGAACCTTCAGTGTGATGTCCGAATTGGAATGTGAAGGTAGTCTCTTTGAAGTCTATTGAAGTCATCAGATCCCCGTGTCTTATGCAACCCAAGATCGACTTGAGGGATTGCATTTTGAATTGGTGGTACACAATAGGTTTGTTCAGTTCCTTGAGGTCTAAGATCCCCCTCCAGCCCCCCTAACTTTTGGTCACCAGGAAAAAGATGGAGTAGAAGCTGGTCCCTTGTTGTTCTGTGGGAACCGGCTCTATGGCACAGATGTCCAGGAGGTGTTGGATTTCTGCGTTCATCAACCTTCTCTTCTCTGGGTTGGCTGAAACCGGGCACTGAATGAATCAGTTGGGAGGGATGGAGCAGAATTCTAAGGTGAGTCCCAGCCTCACTGTTTGGAGGACCCAGGCGTCCACCATGGACAATTCCCATTGGCTTCGGAAATGCCGGAGTCAACCGCCAATGGGAGAAATAGGCAGTCACTTGCCTCTTCTGAAGGGCCTATTGCCCGATCCTCTGAACGGGCGCTTGGCTGGGGGCTGGTGCCTACCTCAGTCTCGAAAGGTACACCTGTTGGAGGGTCTGTTGAACCCCTGGGCTTAGGGTTGGCTAGTGTAGCACCCACTGGGTCCGGTCTAAGTCCGAAAGGGCTGCCGTGGAGTATATGGGCGTTGGTCCTACCTGATACGCCCTTTCTCGACCAGGCGCCCACGGCAGTCACAAGTGGGTACACGCACGTCCAGGATCCAATGCTACCGAGCCTCCTAGAAGTTTAGCACCGCCCCTTCCTTCGTCTGCCCAGTTTTGAGGCAAGGGCGGTCAGGAGGCCGAAGTGTCTGTAGAGATATAAGCAGAGAAATAAAAGAACTCCCACCCACCGTAACCCAGGTACGGCCGAGAGGGTGGGGCTGACTGCCATGGGCGCCTGGTCGAGAAAGGGCGTATCAGGTAGGACCAACGCCCATTCTCCGACGATAGCGCCCACGGCAGTCAGGAGTGGGACATATCCAAGCTAGATGTCTCCGCGGGAGGGAGAAGGCCGGACCTGCTGCAGGACCCATCTGCCGAAGGCTGCATCCGCGGAGGCGGAGGCGTCCAGCCGGTAATGCCGGATGAAGGACGAAACGGAGGACCAGGTGGCCGCCCGGCAGACTTCATCCACCGAAGCCTGGGTGGACCAAGCCGCTGAGGTGGCCGCGCTCTGGGTGGAATGCATGGTGATATTGCGAGGTATTGGCAGAGAGTGAGATTCATAGGCCAACTCTATCATGGCCCTGATCCAACGCCCTATCTTGACAGAGGACGCACGGGTACCCATCGACGAAGGATGGAATGAAAGGAAGAGGGCCTTGGTTCTCCGAAAGGAAGCAGACTGGGTTATGTAGACCTTTAGGGCCCAGCGAACGTCCAATTTATGCCACAAGTATTCCTGACGGTGTCGTGGCGAAGGACAAAAGTTCGGGAGGGAGAGTTTCTGAGACCTATGAAAGCTGGAATTAGTCTTTGGAATGAAGGCTGGATCGAGGCGAAGGACCACCCTGTCCGCATGGAAAACGCAGAGGTCTGATCGAACGGACAGGGCGGCAAGCTCCGAAATACGCCGGGCGGAAGTAATAGCCACCAGGAACGAGACCTTCAAGGAGAGAAATTTCAGACTGACCTCCCTCAGCGGTTCGAATGGAGGACCCGTCAGGGCCGTCAGAACTCTGTTCAGGTCCCATGTAGGGAAGCGATGTACCGTGGGAGGTCGGAGGTTGGTGGTGCCCTGCAGAAATAACCGAATGAGGGGGTCATGTGCTATCGAAGTTGTTGAACCACAGGCGAGAATGGAGGACAGGGCGGCCACCTGCCGGCAAAGGGTGTTGGGAGCTAGTCCTGCGTCGAAGCCGTCGTGAAGGAAACTAATAAGCTGAACAATGGAAGCCTTAATTGGGACTGTGCCTCGCGTCCGACACCAAACGTTGAAGGACCTCCAGGTAGAATCGTAAATTCTGAGAGTGGATGGATGACGAGCTGCCTGGATGACGTCAATAGCAGCGGCCGGCACTGAGGGATTGGTCAGGAGGAGCCGCTCAATCGCCAGGCGGTCAGCTGGTAAGACTGGGGATCCGGGTGGTAGAGTGAGTCCTGCAGCAAGACGATTCGGTCGTCGGGAATCCGCCAAGGAGCTGCCGAGGAGAGGGATATCAAGTCCGCAAACCAAGGCCGGCGAGGCCAGTGAGGTGCCAGGAGGAGGACCTCCGCCTTCTCCCGGATAATCTTCCGAACCACCTTGGCGATGAGCGGCAGGGGCGGAAAGGCATAGAGGAGTTGACCTGCCGGCCAAGGACTGCGCAGGGTGTCCACTGCCTCCGCCCCCGGGGAGGGGAAGCGACAGAAGAAGCGGGGCAGCAGGTGGTTGTGACTCGAGGCGAACAGGTCCACTGATGGTTCCCCGAAGCGGGTGATCAGCTCTTCGAAGAGGAGAGGATGGAGGCTCCACTCGGTTGGATGGATCAAATTGCGGCTGAGGGAATCCGCCTGAACGTTCGCTGATCCAGATATGTGCTCCGCACGGAGTGACAACAGATGGGTTTCCGCCCATAGGCCTAAGTGGAGCGATTCCTGCATGAGGGCCCGAGAGCGGGTCCCCCCCTGCTTGTTCACATGCACCTTGGCAGAGACATTGTCCATGAGGACCAAGACGTCCCGGCCGCGGACCTGAGGCAGAAAGCTCAACAGAGCCAGGTAGATGGCCCTCAGCTCCAGAATGTTGATGCTGAGGACCCGTTCCATGGGTGATCAGAGACCCTGGGACATGTGAGAGTCCAAATGGGCGCCCCACCCGGAGAGGCTGGCGTCTGTCGTAAGAACGACCCTCTGCACATCCCAGAACGAAGAGCCCCGGGATACCACTTGCGATGACCACCAGCTGAGCGAGTCGACTACTGTTGGAGGCAGGCAAAGTCTCAGGGCCGAGGGGATGTTGGGCATCCGTTGATACGGTAAAAGGAGCCACTGGAGCTCCCTGCTGTGGAGGCGAGACCACGGCACGATGTCATAAGCCGAGACCATTTTACCTAACAGGCTGGAAAGCCCGAGAAGGGAGGCGGCGCCGCGCCTCCTGAAGCTGGTTGTTATGCTAGAAAGACTGTTCTGACGGTCTAGAGACAGGAACACCTGCAGGCTATCTGAATCTATGATGGCCCCCAAATGCTGAAGCCGAGTGGTCGGAGAAACATGGCTCTTGGCCCAATTAACTAAAAAGCCATGCCCTTGTAAAATGGAAACCACGGCGGAAAGGTCCCGGTTGGCCTGTGCAAGTGTGGGGGAAAGGATGAGGATATCATCTAAATAAAACAGGGCTCTGATAGGGATTGAACTAATATGAGCCATCAGGGCAACCATTACTTTAAAAAACACCCTGGGGGCTGAGGAAAGCCCAAATGGCAAGGCGGCGTACTGGAAATGCCTACCGCAATAAGCAAACCTAAGAAATTTGCGATGGGCGGGAAGGATGGGGATGTGAAGGTAGGTCTCGGTGAGATCAATGGACGACATGAGATCTCCCTGGCGAATGCAGAGCAGGATGGTATGGAGGGATTGCATCTTAAACCGGTGGTACTGGACACGCCGGTTTAACGACTTTAAGTCAAGTATTGCCCTCCAGCCGCCCGATGATTTGGGGACCAAAAACAAACGGGAATAAAACCCCCGACCCCGCTGAGAAGAGGGGACAGGCTCAATAGCCCTAATAGCCAGAAGGTGATGGATGGCCTCATCAACAAGGGCTCGTCGAGAAGAGTCCCGGAACACGGGGCAACGGATGAAAAGGTTGGGGGGGGTTGGAGGTAAACTCAATTGAAAGGCCAAATCTAATGGTATCCCTAACCCACGAGTCAGAAACTACACGATCCCATTGATCGGCAAAGAGGGAAAGCTGACCGCCGATCAGGGAATCAGGCGGGTGGTCAATGAGACCGCCTGAAGGGACGACCCCTCCCTCCCCGGAAGGGTTGCTTGGTGGCAAAGCGGGGCCCCTGCCTGACCTGACTGTTGAGCATCTGAGGCGCCCTGGGATGGAAGGAGCGCTGCTGTCGATGTTGAGAGTAGGCAGAATCGGAGCCTCGAAAGGAAGAGGGGCGAAAGGACCCCTGCAGTCTATAGTCCGATCGACGGGAGAGAGAAGGGAGTATCTTGCGATGATCCTTGGTTTCCACCAGGAGAGGATCCAACTGTGATCCAAACAGCTTGTCGCTGGCGTAAGGGGAAGAGACGAGCCTCCACTTGTGCCTGGCATCCGCCTGTCAGTTGCGGAGCCAGAGGAGTCGTCGAGATGTTACAGATGTGCCAATGGCCTTAGCCGAGAAATGTGCCGCATTAAGCGTGGCGTCGGCGGAGAACTCCACAGCCGCTAGGATCTTATTGATATCCTGATGAGAGCGCTGATCGGACGTGGGAATCCGCTCTTGAAGCCTGGTGTCCCTTTATGAGGGTTCGCTCAGCTTTCTTTTCCTCAGGCCGTAAATATTCTTCTGATGGGCCGGCCAGAG
The DNA here is from genome assembly GCA_012654045.1 of Ptyas mucosa. Taxonomy (NCBI): domain Eukaryota; kingdom Metazoa; phylum Chordata; class Lepidosauria; order Squamata; family Colubridae; genus Ptyas; species Ptyas mucosa. The sequence goes on along the minus strand of WNWU01013385.1, from coordinate 30,249 downwards.
GGGAGGAAGAATTAAGGGCAACCACCGTTGAATCCACAGCAGGAATCTGCAACAGGTGGGAGAAATCTGATGCCATGTTGTAGAACTTTCTGTCCAGAGAATTTGGAACAGGGCCAGTGCTGGGGAAGGACCATTGACGCTTCACGACATCGGAGAAGAGCCTAGGTGCTAGCACCACGTCTGACAACACCGAAGGTTCCTGGAACAAAGCTGAGGTGGGATCAGCAAGTGCAGGTTGGGCATCTGCAACTGAGGCCGCAACTCCTAGGCGAGTAGTGACCTGCGCCTTGTGTAAAAGGGAGCGAAACATATGGGGCTTGAAAAGGCCCACAAAGGCCGGCTGATCCGGCTCAAGCCCCTCGTCTTCTGAGAGATCATGTTCCGGCGCAATTTCACCGTCAGAGAGTGAGTCCTGGCTGTCAGATACTGTATCATTAACCTCTGCCGAGGCAAGCTCAGGCTGGGAACGAGAGCGAGGGTGCAATGGCTGGCGTTGTTGCGCTGAAGAAGAGGCCGCATGTTGATGGAGGCCTTGGGCAATGCCCTGTTGAATAGCCTCAGATATGAGGTCAGCCAAAGAAAGTTGTATGTCAGGGGCAAGTTGTTGTCCCTGTGGCGCCCCCGAAGTCAGTGGAGCGGGCGCAGAGAGAAGATCGCTTGGGGCGGGCGAGGGAGATCCTGGAGCCAGTGCCCGTGATTCTTCAGCGGCCGCAGGAAAAACAGAGTCCACATCAGTGGTGAGAGATGCATCCCCGCTAAGGGATCTGTCAGGCGATAAGGCTGAAGTTTAAGTGTGCTGCTCTGATGGATTGCTGGCTCCAGGAGGGGGGATGCGCGGGGACTGGTGGATTAGTCGCCGGGCGAGAATCCTGCAGCGTTCTGGACTGAGCCTTTTTGAAGGCCTTGTCCATAGCCTTTTGTCGCCTGTGATCTGTCTTGGAGAGGGAGCTGGGCTTGGAAGAGACTCCTTGACTGGCAGGGGTGCGCTTCGGCCCAGAAGAAGGGCCCTCTCCCGCATCCTCATCGTGGCGCCGTTTGCCTTTTGCATGGGAGCGGCTTGCTAAATGAGCGGTAACGGTTGCCATCTTGGGAAGGGAAAGTTTGCACCTAAACACTACAGCGTTTAGCTGGCGGAACTCCAATAGTGGAGGGAGCCGAATTTAGCAAGGGCAAGCCCAGTACCTGCTAATGAGAGCCGCTGCCGAGAACAGGCAGATTGCGGCAAGCCCTGTAGTTTCGCCGACCGTCTGGTAAATAGGGCGAAACAGGCGTGGAAATGGTCCTTGCGCCGATCAGCTGCTAAGCGAGAAGCGGAGGCAGCGATTCTCAACCGCCGTCAATGTTCGGGCGGGAGAACAGGGCGAAGCCCGGCAGGGTGAGCCCATGCGAGCCCGTCCGCGCGATCAAAGGGGATCTGTCAGCCGACAGTCCCCGCCGCTCCGCGGCCGTCAGCGGAGTCGGGCAAAGCCCTTCACGCTGGGAATTCAATCAAAGGGGATCTGTCAGCCGACAGTCCCCGCCGCTCCGCGGCCGTCAGCAGAGTCGGGCAAAGCCCTTCACGCTGGGAAGCGAACAGCTGAAGAACGCTGAAAAGTCTCCATGGAGAGATCGTTGAAGAGAAATTGTGAGCAAGGAAGGACTACAGACACGTCTGTCAGGACCCGACCGAGCCGAAAAACTGGGCAGACGAAGGAAGGGGCGGTGCTAAACTTCTAGGAGGCTCGGTCGCATTGGATCCTGGATGTGCCTGTACCCACTCCTGACTGCCGTGGGCGCTATCGTCGGAGAAAGGCATGTACCAATGATCAGCCCGTCTGTATGAAGAAGGCTTTACTTTTCATTTATCTTTGTCCTCCACCAATATTGGGTCTAAAGCTTCACCAATTTATTAATGTCCTGATGGAGCCATGTATCCTCAGGAGGAATACCGTCCTGCAGCTGGCATAGCCAAATTAACATGGTGCGATTGAAGAAGGACACCAATGTAGCTCCTTTAATATCCTAAGCTGCTGCTTGGTGTGTTTTGCGGAAAGCAAGTTCCACCTTTCTGTCCTCCATACGTAGGCCATCAGCGATGTCATTGGATAACACGGTGGACGATGTCAAATGGGCAACTGGAGCATCCACTAAAGGCAGTTGAAGTAAGTCCTGAAGATTGGGGGCTGAACAGTAAAGCTTCTTATCCAGACAGTTCGGTGTGGCTAGGGAGCCTGGAACGCCCCACAGACATTGGATGACCTCAGAGAAAAGTTGTGGACAAGGAATAACCTCCTCCTCCGCTTTTGGCACTGTAAACAGCTCATCATGCGGGCGAGGACATCAGATTAGTCGTTACCTTGGCCTTATGCAATAAGGACTTAAAAAGGGATGGATGGAAGAGCTGTGTAAGAGGTGGTCTGTCCGGTAAGAGGCCCTCGTCATCTGAGAACTCCATCTCCTGGTGGTTGTCCTCATCCCACAAGGAATCCTCGCTATGGACGGAATCCTGGTGGGAGGTGTAGTCTGGATGGCGGTCCACGTGTATCGGGGCGTGTGAATAAGAAGCTGTCTGCAAGGCAGAAGGGTGAGTGCCATGATGAGCTCCAGCCGCTATAAATCTAGAGATGGTCTCTGTAACCAGAGTCTGGATAGCAAAAGGCAGACTTGGCTGTATCCCATACCCTGTGCGGAGCCCTGCAACAGTGGGGGTAAATGTAGCTTCCGGAGCAGCGTGTCCAACAGACAGTTGGGAGGAAGCTGATGCCCCAGAATGAAACTGTCTAGACACTGGGTCTGCGTGGGATCATGCAACCGCATCACACTGTAGCACGGCCACTTCAGAATTTCGCCCCTGGGACTCATCTGGGAGATCTGAGGGCCTGAGGTGCAACCCTGGGCCACTGCTTCAGATGTGGCTGATGGTTGATGGCCAGAGGTCTGGGCCTTATGCTGAGCCAAGGAAAATTGCCTTTCAAAGGCCCTATGTCTCCGCTGGGCATCCTTCTCATTGGCCGACAAATGTTTGGAGGCCTGGGAAGTAGACGGCTCAGACCTGCTAGAAGCATGCTTAGTGCGTGTCTTAGTCCCTTTGGGTGCAGACTTCGCATGTACAATGGGCTTGGTGGGGGGGGCTGTAGGTTTATTCCAAGTCTGATGACAGCTCCGAGTCAGCCATGATATAAGCCGCTTAGACAATAACACAGTTCAGTAAGGCCAGTAAGGGAAGCTGGAAAGGCAAGTAAATGGCCCGAATAATTTTTTTTTTAGGATGGGTGAGGTGGGGGTGCAAGTAATAATGTCTTCAGCTCAGACCCCAATCTAAATCCCCAATGCACAGTGCCTGGATCTGATGACAGATAAGTTGGGCTGCTATAAAATGTCAGTAGAAGAGACGAGGAAAGTCCGTGGCCAAAAATGCCGGCTGACAAAGGCGCTGGAGTAGAAAACTACCCCCACGCGCCACTTCGCTAATGCCCCCCAAGGAGGTGACAGGAACCCAATCTGTCCACCCTGTCACTGCGGCTCGACGAGTCTACCACGATATAGGCGGGAAAATGCTTTGCTCCTCAGCACCTCTGCCGCCGACCTTGAAGAATCAAAATGGCGTGGAAGCAGGCAACCATTCTGCAATGCCTTCATTGTCGGCCAAAACAACTCAATTTGGCGCGAGAGCGAGAAATTGTTCTCTAGCCAGGGTGCGTGAACATTTTCAAAATACTCCCAGTGCAGCGAAGCCAGAAATAATCCTCAGAGTATGCCCTGTGTGCTGGCAATGACTCTGGAGCCACCCAGGAGAGAATGGGAGCTGAATGATGGTGGCAGTTGTGCCGGCAAACCAGGGAACCAGCACACACACCAGCGGCAATCGAAGGGAACAGAGATGGCCCGAAAGGGACAGAGCTCCAAAAATGAAGGCTGCCTCGAGCAATCCTAGGCGGGGGAGAGCTGGCCTGAGGTCTCAGGAACGACTCACTCACCGCCGGCAGCAGAGGACGATGCAATCCATTGCTGGAGATAAAGATCAAAGGACCACAATATCCCAGACAATAAACACCTCCTCAAATGTAACGAAACAGAGAGCTCCAGAATGTAGATTAAAGAATCCAAAGCGTGGAAAGATCTATTTGCCAGAGCAAACCTATAAAACAGTCTCTTCAGCTTGACTGAGTGAATAAACTGAACTATAGCCGAGCATAGGAGGCGTGACCAAGAAATTTAAAGGAATACACACTCAGTCTCTGACTAATAGACAATGATTAACCCACGCTTTGGATTCTCCAAGCAGCGCCCTGGAGAACATTTATCAGCTCTAGGAATGGAACCTGCAACTCTCCACCCACCGATTCTCCTGGCAACTAAAGGGACGTCTATCTGAGCTGTTTCCTCCCCACATCAGTTTACTTTGGGCTTCAACCGTTCTTCTTGCCTCAGAGCTCTGAGAAGGAATCTGGCTTATCTCTATCGAAGTAGTCTTCTTTAGTCTCTACAGTTTCCCCCTCGCCCATGGCTGTAAGCAATTACTTCTCCTCCCTCCGCACCGAGGAAGGGATGAGGGGAACGGGACATGTTGGCAGTGCTGCCAGTGGCCATGCTGCCGATGGCCATGGCTTTTCCATGCGATCCTGGTGAAAGGGAAACACTCACGAGCTGTAAGGATTGGCCACCGAGTGGGCCATGGAGTTGCTGGTGGCGGGGTAGCGCTGATCTACAATTTCATGGTGGCCATCTGGACCAGAATGCAATCAGCCTTAGATCTGGCCCATGAGTCTACCCCCACCACCTCGGCTCCATCCCCTAGGGCGCACATGCAGAGCTGGCATCCCTGGTGACCATTTTTCCCCACAGGTTGACTGCATTCTGAGTGGTTCCCTTTCACCTGGGATGCCAGCCCCCACATGCTCGCTGCCTCCTGTGCATGCACAGGGTGAGGGGCCAGCTGGGCTGGGGCCGGTCCCTCGCTATCTCCAGGGCAGCTCTGCGGGTCAGATCTAACCACATTGTGGGCTGAATCTGTGTTTGACATGTCTGCTTTAGAGAAGAAATTTATCTTCAAAGCATTTATAATATTGGCTTGCAATGCCATCTGGACGTGGAGCTTTACCTGACTTCATTTTTTAAATAGCTTCTGATATTTCAAAGTAATTACTGGGTCATTCATAAGTTATCTCTGAGTTTATGAGAGTTTAGGGAACCACTGTCTTAACACAAATTCATATGTTTTAGCCATAACTAACTCCTTTTTATACAAATTGGAATAAAAAAGGCTTTTTAATAAGCTCGTTATGTTATTACATTGTTGCTTTCATAAAATTTCTCCATCAATTTCTTTTCCCTTTCCTTTCTTAGTTTATATGCCAGCCATCTTCCTGGTTTATTTACAAACTCTTTGCTTCACATAACTTAATTTTATTTCTATTTCTTGAACTATTAACATAGACAGTTGTTGCCGTAACAATTTACTTTGATGTAAAATTTTAGAATCTATAGGTGTCTTTTGCAATTCAATTTCTTTCTGTCTAATTTCTTCCAATATATTTCCTCGGATTTTTTTCTTCTCTAGGTGATTATGTTCTATAAAATAACCTCTCATAACTGCTTTACTAGCATCCCAAAGAGTCATTAAATTTGTCTCTTTACCTAGATTATAAAAATATTCATTTAATTTCTTTTTACAGTCCTTTCTGATTGTCTCCTTTTGCAAGATAGATTCATTTAATCTCCATCTATAACTCAAATTCTTTTTTCTAAGTACCAAAAGAACTGGGTTGTGATCAGAAAAAGATTTAGATCAAATGTCAACTTTTAGAATTTTATTTGCAAGATTTTTAGAAGTGCATATCATACCAATCCTTGAAAAATATTTATGTCTTTTCGAAAAAAGTATATTCTCTAGCAGAGCCATTTCTTTGCCTCAACATATTGATCTTTCCAAGCATCTGCTGCAGTGGTGAAATCCTCCAGTGTTTGCCACCAGTTCGTTGTGCGCACATGCGCAGTGTGTGCCAAACACATGTTGCATATGGCATGCAGAGTGCACACCAAATGCACGCTGCACACTGCGCACCAAATGCACACTTCGCATGGAAAAAAGGAGGCTTAATAAGGTAAGTAGAACAGTGAGGGGGGAACAGCTGTGCCATGCGATTTAGATTCGCTAGAAAGCAGGATTTCCTGCTTTCTAGCGAATATAAATCACACTGCACATCTGATTGTCAGAAATACCAATTCGGATGAACAGGTAGCATTTTTTTACTACTAGTTCGCCCGAACCAGTGTGAACTGGTTGCATTTCACCCCTGATCTGCTGCCATTCATAGATAAGACTTAGTACCATGAATTCGTAACTATGTAGGTTAAAGAAAAGCAGCAAGATTTAAATTGTGCATATACTGCAGATACAAAGACTGACAGAAATAACAGAACCCTATATTTAAATAGACACTTTTACCAATCCTGTTCAGTAAGGAAGCTTTACATATTGCAAATTTCATTAGCTGTGGGTATCACAGCAAGTGTTGCTGTGGGTATCAGAGTGGAGGCATTGAAATGTATGCGAATGGAAGAAAAAAGAAAGATCTCAATAGTGTGTGTGTGTGTGGGGGGTGTCACTAATCAAATTAGACCAAACTTAAAAAATATTTTCCTTAGCACCGTAGTTCATGTCACTACAAAGGTAATTGAAGAGTCATGCAGTAATATTTTATTTTTGATAGCATGAGAGCATGTTCTGTTGGAGCAGCAGACTAAAATGGCGGCTCAGCAGTGAACCCCGAGCTTAGGGAGGCGATGTTTGGCATTTTCAGGGGTGTCAGGGGTCAGTTAACCATCTTCTGACCCCCTCCCAGCGAGCCGAGGTACTGCCGGCTCGATAGAGCCGTAGATGGAGCCCGAGGAACAGCTGACTGTCAATGAGGAGTTTAAATGACGGCATGGAGAACAATCGGGCCTAACTGTTGGGGCCTAGGCGGCTGCCATGACAACAATGATGCTGGCAGGAGTACCAGGGCAGCTAGAGAGTCACAGTTTGGAGGCAGGCTTGGGTTCCATGGGTGGCAGCGCGGAGGCGGCGGCAATGGCTACGGTGGTGGAGGTGACTGCAGTAGCAAAGGCATTGGCACTGGGAGCAGTGGCAGTACCGGAGGCTTGGCTGCAAAGACGCCCCCATTGTTGGTGAAGAAGAGGGCAGCATTACAAACGTTAGGATCCCTCAGTTTTTGAGGGATCTGGACACTTCTTCCTTTTTCTGAAGCATGAGAGGGGGCTTAACAACTTAATGGGCTGAATGGCTTGAAGATCAAGGTTATGGGGAAGGGACTGAGGATTGTTAGCTGGGGGATGACAATTGGTCTCTCCCTTAACTGTTCCTCCCCCCTTATTAGACTTAGCCCTAATATGGCCACTCAGCATAAATTTACAGCTTTTGATTGATCTGCAGCCTTATTACAAACTGGGGATGGTGACTTATTCTCCCCCTCGACTGTCCCTCTCTCCTCTTATTTGATCTAGGTCTATTACGACCACTCAGCATTAACTTGCAATCTTGGATCGATCTGCAGCTTTATTTAAACACCTATCCTCCAAAACTACCCTGATCATTCAATCCTATGTACTCTGTCCAGTGGCTCCAACTTACTTTTTTGATCTAATCCTTGGCCATCGCTGGTATCAGGACTGGAGGAGATACAGACATCGAGAGTACTGGGGCCCTCGACCGTGTCGTGCCTTTGTGGCCTCTGACCCAAGGCCGATCTCGACTAGCTCCTTGGTTTTCTGAGGAGCTGAGAGAGATGAAGCGTCGGAAAAGACGCCTGGAGAGTGATTGGAGGACAAGCTGATCTGAATCTGACCGAACACAGGTGAGATCTTATATTAAGACCTACCTAGTGGCGATAAAAGCGGCAAAGTCTAGCTACTTCTCCACTCTTATTGCATCTGCAGAGAACCGCCCAGCTGTGCTGTTTAGGGTGACTCGCTCCCTACTTCAGGTGGGGGTGCATGAAGACCCCTTACAGGGTCGAGCTGAGGATTTTGTGCAATTCCTGCATGATAAAAGTCGCTCAGATTCGGGAAGGCCTGGACTCCGATTGGGTAGATCCAGGGGAGGAGATGGGGGTAGGTCCTGAGAGTGTTATCTGGGAACAGTTTGACTCTGTGGCTCCTGAGGATGTGGACAGGATTCTGGGCAAGCTTAGCGCTGCCACATGTTTATTGGACCCGTGTCCCTCCTGGTTGGTACTGGCCTCCCGGGAGGTTACACGAGGCTGGCTCCAGGGGATTATAAATGCTTCTCTGAGTGAGGGTGTCTTTCCCACCATCTTGAAAGAGGCGGTTGTGAAGCCCCTCCTCAAGAAGCCTTCCCTGGACCCGGCTATATTATCAAATTATCATCCAGTCTCCAATCTTCACTTCGTTGCGAAGGTTGTTGAGAGTGTGGTGGCACAACAACTACCCCAATACCTGGATGAAGCTGTCTATCTGGATCTGTACCAGTCGGGCTTCAGGCCACGATACAGCACAGAAACGTCATTGGTCGCATTGGTTGATGATCTCTGGAGGGCTCGGGACAGAGGTTGTTCCTCTGTCCTGGTCCTATTAGATCTCTCAACGGCTTTTGATACCATCGACCATGGCATCTTACTGCTGGAGAGGTTAGGAATAGGGGGCACCATGCTTTGGTGGTTCTCCTCCTTCCTCTCTGACCGTTCGCAGTTTGTGTTGGCTGGGGGCAGAGATCGACCTCGAGGCACCTTATTTGTGGGGTGCCGCAAAGGTCAGTCCTCTCACCCCTTTTGTTCAACATTTATGTAAAACCGCTAGGTGAGATCATCCGTGGTTTCGGGGTGAGTGTTCATCAGTATGCTGATGACACACAGCTATACATCTCCACCCTGGACTACCCCAATAATGCCTTACTGTGATGTCCCGTTGCCTGGAGGCCGTGCGGATCTGGATGGGGAGAAACAAACTCAGACTCAACCCCTCTAAGACCGAGTGGCTGTGGCTTCTGGCATCCCGGTATAGTCAGCAGGTACCATCACTGACAATTGGGGATGAGACCTTACTTCCCACAGAGAGGGCTCGCAACTTAGGTGTCCTCCTGGATTCACGGCTATCTATAGAAGAGCACATGACGGCCGTGGCCAGGGGGGCCTTTTATCAGGTTCACCTGATCCGCCAGTTGCGTCCCTTTCTGGATCGGGACGCCTTACACACAGTCACTCATGCCCTAGTCACCTCCCGTATGGACTATTATAATGCTCTCTACATGGGGCTCCCCTTGAAGAGCACCTGCAGGCTCCAGCTGGTCCAGAATGTAGCCGCGCGGGTGATTATGGGCGCAACTCATTACGCCCATGTAACACCTCTCCTGCGCGAGCTGCACTGGCTCCCAGTGGTCTTCCGGGCACGATTCAAGGTGTTAGTTATCACCTTTAAAACGCTCCATGGCTTAGGACCTGGGTACGTATGAGACCGTCTTTTGCCACCAATAGCCTCCCACCGACCAGTTAGTTCTCACAGGGAGGGACTACTCAGGGTACCGTCAGTCAAATCATGTCGACTGGCGACTCCCAGGGGGAGGGCCTTCTCTATGAGGGCTCCAACCCTTTGGAATGAACTGCCCCCAGAGATATGGAATATCCCTGGTCTCCGTGCTTTCCGCCATGCCCTCAAGACCCTGATGTTCCAACAGGCGGGGCTAAACATATGAACATATGAATGATCTTTTAAAAAGTTATCTAACTCTGGGTTTTATTTAATTGACCAAACTAAGTAATAATTTTAATTAGCAATTTTATGATGTTTTTATGTCTATATTCTTCTTGATTGTACACCGCCTTGAGTCCTATGGGAGAAAGGTGGTATGGAAATATAATAAATAAATAAATAAATAAATAAATAAATAAATTTTACATAATTATTTTTGTATTTTATCATGTATGATACAGATCATAGCAATAGCAATAGCACTTAGATTTATCTACCACTTCACCATGCTTTACAGCCCTCTCTAAGCGGTCAGCATATTGCCCCCAAAAATCTGGGTCCTCATGAACTAAAGAAGGATGTCCCAAGTGTGAATGCTAGAGAGACCATTCCAGCTGTATTTGAAATAAACAATAATTGTATTTTAATGCTTTGCTTATCACTGAAAATATTTTATACAAGGGCTACTTTATCTCTGTTGCACAAATCTAAACAAATGTTGTACCCATAGCTATCCTCACTCAGCAAAAAGCTAAGTTTTCTGTAGCTCTTTGTTACCACCAAATTGTCGTCCAGAGATTTGTTATCCAGATATTAGATTATATAACAAAATTTGTGGGAGGTAAACATTCTGATTTTATTACTGTTTAGTATTTTTTAATGCACAGAATTAATGTGATTGATTTTATTACACGTCTAAGAACTTCTATTGTTCAGATTGCCTATTTTATAGTTTCATTCAGGGGTTAGCAAATGAAATTTCAGTTCTTATATTCCCACAAAATATGATTCTTGAAAATAGATTTGTTACATAATGTACATTTCTAAATATGCAGCCACAAAGGTCTACTAAATAAAGCGAATCTCAAAATGCATTCAAATCATGACTTATTTAGTTTGATATAAGGTGCCTTAAAGTGTAGTTGTATATAGTAAATTGGACATTGCTTATCTGAACATCCCTTCTAGGCGCGCTGCTGGAGAATACAAAGCGAGGATTATTCAATAGTCTAGCAGCCAGAGACTGAGTGTATGTGTCTTTAAATTTCTTCGGGCACGCCCCCTTGCTCGTCTAAGCGTCAGTTTTTGTTCACAAAGAAACAGTTCAATGAGACGTGCGGAGACTCAAGAGTGGCCAGCAGCCGGACCGGGCGGGTTGGATTCTCCAGCAGCGTGCCCAGAAGGGAAGTTCAGGTAAGCAACGTCCGTTCTCCAGCGCGCTGCTTGGAGAATCCAAAGCGAGGGATATGCCCAAGCAAGTTCTAGACAGGGAGGGTGGAAGGCTGCTCATGCGTGACTGAAGCAGAACACACAGATTGCAGCACTCGTCATCCGAACAATGCGAATGAGTCAACCTTATAGTGGCGGATGAATGTAGTCAACGAAGTCCATGTGGCTGCCTTGCAAATGTCAGAGAGAGTGGCATGAGTTGCCCAAGCTGCCGTGGTGGACGCGCTCTGTGTAGAGTGAGGTAAGATTCTACAGGGAACCGGTTTGTTCTGAAGCATGTATACCTTGGAGATGCAGGCCTTCAGCCATCTCCCGATGGTGGACGACAAGACCTGCCGACCCATTGTCACGGACAGAAATGAAACAAACAGCGTTTTCCGATTTACGGAAATGCTGAGTCCTCCAGATATATCTGCGTAAGGTTCTACGGACGTCCAAAACATGCCAATGGGCCTCCTGCAGGTGCCTTGGCGGAAGTGCCCTGCCTGGGGGCAGAAGTCGGGGAGAATCAATTTCTGCTCATGATGGTAGAGGGTATTAACCTTGGGCAGGAAGGACGGATCCAGTTGTAGGACTACTCTGTTGGGGTAGAAAGCACAGAGGTCTTCCCGAACAGGCAGGGCGGCAAGCTCGGACACACAGTGGGCCGAGGTAATTGCGACCAAAAAGGCCATCTTCAAGGTTAGAAGTCGTAAACTGATGGCTCCCAACAGCTCGAAGGGAGGCTGCGTAAGGACCTGAAGGACCAGAGGCAGGTCCCAGGTTGGGTATCGGTGGACAACCAGAGGTCTCAGGTTCGCCGGTCCCCTCAGAAACCCCCGAATCTTTGCATCATGCGACAGTGGAAGATCGTTCCTAGCCGACAGGACCTTTGTTAAGGCTGCCACCTGTCAACGGAGTGTGTTTGGGGCAAGACCCTTATCCAGGCCATCTTGAAGAAAGTCTAGGACCTTAGAGACGGACGCAGAGGTAGGGTCCACATGGGCTTGAAAGCACCATGTACAGATTGAGGACCAGGTGGTGTTATAGATTCGGCACATGGATGGGCCTCTGGATGCTTGAATCGTAAAGATTGCCCTTCCTGAGACATTGTCCCGTCTCAGGAGGATCCTCTCAAGTGCCAGGCGATCAACTGCAGCCATTGAGGCTCTGGGTGCACTATGACTCCCTGGCTGAGAGAGATCCTGTCCCCCGGAATTCGCCATGGACTGGCGACAGACAGATTCAGAAGGTCTACGTACCAGGCTCGGCGCGGCCAGTGAGGGGCGACCAGTAGGACGTCTGCTTTCTTGGCCAAGATCTTGCGGATGAGTCTCGGAATAAGTGGTATTGGGGGAAAAGCATACAGCAACCCTGGAGGCCAGGGGATGGAAAGGGCGTCAATCCCCTCCGCGTGAGGATAAGGATACTGGGCAAAGATGTGAGGCAGCAGGGTGTTGTCTCGTCATGCAAAAAGGTTAAGGACCGGAGGGCCGAAGCATTGGGACAGCTCGCGGAAGATGTTCGGATGAAGATGCCCCTCCGAGTGGTTGAGTTGCGTCCTGCTCAACCAATCTGCGGTTACATTCATCATCCTGGAGATGTGCTGCGCCCTGAGAGAAAGAAGGTGAGTCTCCGCCCAGGTCAGCAAGCGAGTTGCCTCGTCCATTAGTGGTCTCGAGCATGTGCCCCCTTCACCGTTCACATGTGCCTTTGTAGTCACATTGTCCATCAGGATCAGCACATGGTGACCCGCCACTGACGATTGAAATTGGCACAGGGCAAGGCGAACTGCACAGAGTCCAGCCAGTTGATGTCGTTCTGCGATCCGCTGGAGATCAACAACCTTGAGCGACTCGGGAGTGCATGTGGGCGCCCCATCCCAACAGAATGGCATCGGTCATCACCGTGAGATGATGTGGCTCCTGGAAAACACAGCCCTTTGTCAGTGCCGACGAGGTCCACCAACGAAGGGATCGGCGAACCTCTGCGGTAGTAAGACCTGAGCGTTGGAGTTGCTGCGATGGGACCATTGGTATGGAAGCATGAACCAATGGAGCTGTCGGCCATGAAACTATGCCCACGGAACTATGGAGATGCATGAGATCATCTTCCCGAGCAGGCGACACAGGAGCAAGAGAGGAATGGACTGGAGTGACAGGATTTGAGAGATCAATGACATTATGCTGAGGCAACGTTCTGGAGACAGAAAGACTTGCCTCTTGATGGAGTCTATAATTGCGCCCAGATGAAGAATCCGAGTGGTGGGGCACAAGTGGCTTTTTGGCAGGTTCAAGGAGAAGCCGTGTTGCCGTAGGCATTGGCACATGATAGCCAGGTCTCGTGTGGCTTGAGCCTGCATGGACGACAGGATGAAAACATCGTCCAAATAACAAAAGACTCTGATAGGAAGCCTCTGATATGAGTCATTGGCTCGTAATTGGGCGTCCTCCTGGACACACGGCTGTCTTTAGAAGAGCATATGACGGCCGTGGCCAGGGGGGCTTTTTATCAGGTTTGCCTGATATGTCAGTTGGGCCCCTTTCTGGATCGGGATTTCTTATGCATGATCACTCATGCCCTCGTTACTTCCCGCCTGGACTACTATAATGCTCTCTACATGGGGCTCCCCTTGAGGAGCACTCGGAAGCTCCAACTGGTCCAGAATGCAGCCGTGCATGTGATTATGGGGGCGACATGGCGCTCCCATGTAACACCTCTCCTGTGCAAGCTGCACTGGCTTCCGGTGGTCTTCCGGGTGTGCTTCAAGGTATTGGTTCTCATCTTTAAAGTGCTCCATGGCTTAGGGCCCGGGTATCTATGAGACCACCTTCTGCCACCGATAACCTCCCACCGGCCAATATGCTCCCACAGAGAGGGTCTCCTCAGGGTGCCGTCAGTCAAGAAATGTCTACTGGCGACCCCCAGGGGGAGAGCCTTCTCTGTGGGGGCACCCGCCCTCTGGAACGAGCTACCCCCAGGGATACGGCTGATCCCGGACCTCTGTACTTCCCGCCGGGCTCTGAAGACTTTCTTATTTCAGCAAGCCAGGCTGGTTTAAAATTTTTAATTGGTTAATTTTATGGGTAAGGGGTTTCAAATTGGGGAAGCCAAATTGATTTAATTATGTTTTAAATTATTTTAATTTTCGTATTATACATATTTTAATTCTGGCTGTTCACCGCCCTGAGTCCTTTGGGAGAAGGGCGGTATAAAAATTTAATAAATAAAAATAAATTTAAAAAATAAAGCTGCCGAAGATGCGCAGTCACAGCCACCAGGAGTTTCGTAAAAGTCCTGGGGGCGGACAAAAGGCCGAAGGGCATGGCCCTGTATTGGAAATGACGATGGTTGTACGAGAAGCGGAGGAATCGATGTTGTGATGTTCGAATTGGGATGTGAAGATAGGCCTCCTTGAGGTCTATGGAGATCATCCAATCCCCCTCTCGAATGAATCCCAAGATGGACTTGAGGGATTGCATTTTGAACTGATGGTAAAGGACAAATTTGTTCAATTCTTTGAGGTCTAGGATTCCTCTGCATCCGCCTGAATGTTTTGGAACTAGGAAAAAGATTGAATAGAAACTGGTCCCACAGTGTTCTGTGGGAACCGGCTCTATGGCGCAAATCTCGAGAAGATGTTGTATTTCCGCCTCCATCAATCGATGTTTGGTTGGGTTGGACGATACTGGGCACTGGATGAACCTGGTGTGAGGGCAGGAGTGGAGCTCCAAGGTTAAACCTTACCGTCTGTAAGACCCAGGGTGAGGAAAGTAAGTCTCTATAGCTGACTGAGTGAATAAAAACTGACGCTCAGACAAGCAAGGGGGCGTGCCTGAAGAAATTTAAAGACGCATACACTCAGTCTCTGGCTGCTAGACTATTGAATAACCCTCACTTTGGATTCTCCAAGCAGCGCACTGGAGAAGCAAGCATTTTATAAAATTAAGGCTGAAATATTCTTCCAAGGTATTTATATTGGAATGTTTGCATTGCTGTATCTCAATATGTACTATATATCCTTTTAACAACAATTTACAGAACATTATATGAGTTAATTGCTCATGCAACAACATACTCCAACACTGACCAGATGAAAGTTCCCCAACTGGTATCAGATTTATTACCTTTTAACATTCCTAAACTGATAAAAAAGCTGGAGACTAGCTCCAGATAAGAAAAGTTTGTTAGTACTTGAGGTCTAGCCTATCTCTTTCATGGACTCTAAATATGCATGCCGAGGCACAAGCCTGAAAAGGCCATATTTGGCCTTCAATTTGGCAAATGGCCAGCCAGCAGAAATTTTGCCTCAGAGCAATGGTTTCCAGTCAAAGGTAAGAAATAGGCAGGTGTACCCCTGGAATTTTTTCAGGGCCTTTCTTTTGTCTTTGACTGGACTCATTGCCTCAAAGGTGCTTTTTTTAATAAAAGAATGCCATTGAATGGTAGAGATTTGAGAGGGAACAAAGCAGCCATCCATCCTTCCCAGGACAGTATTGATTTTATTTTTTCTAAGAAGCCTCCAATTACCCGTATGCGATGTAAAGCAACTTCTTAGTTAATTACTTTCCTTTGTGAGCTAGAGGTAAGCTATCAAAAGTATAAAAGTAAGTTTAAAGGCCTTTAGAAGGACCTTAGTTGTAAGTAGTAAGGGAAAAAAGCTGAATGAACATTGTTTCAGCCCCCAATTTAGCAGGTAGAAGATTTAAAACCGCCTGAAATGGGGAATGTAGGAACTAGAGACTCACAAGAAATGGATGGTGGAGATGTTTCTACCTCTTTCAGATGTCTATACCATATTTTTTTAGCAGCCGACAGTATAGAATTGAAAAAAAGACATGGCCTGTTAAAATTTTGTAAGCATATCTGGCCAAAATTAAAACTCCCAAATAATTATTCATGACCTTCAGAAGGCACCTTTGAACAACCAATTATACTTGCTCTTATGATTGAATTATGGGAGTCTGGAAAATTTGAACATTGAACAACACTCAGCTGTTTTTAAATGTTAGTAGTAATACAGAGTTATTGACCAAATGCCATAGTATTATGTATAGTGGACCCCTCCCCAACAAAGGAAATTCTTTTCCTATGGACCTATCTTTGAGAGCAACTGCACCACATTTAAATCACTCAAATATTTTACCAGATGCTCCCATGGAACTTCTCCCACTAATATATAGCCCTCCCAATGGGGCAGCCCCAGTTCTAGGTGGGGCAGCCCAAGCTCAAATAGTCCCACAACAGGAGGTCCCTAGATTGGGGCAGGGACCCACAGAGCACCCAGTTGTGGCCTCAAGTGTTTTTGATGCTCCATCAAACAGTACATCCAGATCATGCACACTCCTTTGAAATGAATCGAGCCACATCTGAACTGCCTTATCAGCTTCAAAGGCAAGGGAACTCAAGGCTTTTGCCTTTGTGGGAGCAAATTGTCACCTGCAGGTGCCTCCCAAAGGATGTTAGTGTATACGCCTTTTTCCACCAGTGATTTATACAAGTGGAAAAATAATATTCCAGCATATGCTGAAAATCCTACAAAAATGATTGAGTTGTTTAAAAGTATTATTTCTACTAATAATCCTACATGGAATGACTTACAATCTATGTTTAATGTTTTTCTGTCTGGGGAGGAAGAACGGATGGTTGTGGGGAATGGTAAATCAAAGATACCAGAGAATTCAAGAGATGCTTTATTTCCCCTTCAAGATCCTATGTGGGATCCAACCATCCCAGCAGATTTAAGAGAGTTGCAAACGGTGGAACACTGCCAGTTTAACAACCAGTTCCATGAGTGTGTGCTTTGCAACTAAGGCGCTTGCGCACAATGCTGAAAATGGAGCATTTAGAAGCTCATCTGCTTACCTTCCAAGTCAACAACAGTAAGTAGAACAGCGAGGGGGGAAATCAGCTGTGCCACGATTGAGATGAGCTACAAAACAGGAAATAAAGGACAGGATAGAGCGGGGGCGGGGGTGGGCAACTGATCGTCGGAGCTACCAGTTCATTTGAACCAGTCCGAACCAGCTGAATACCACCTCTGGTTGCAACACTACAGCAACAGACTAGTTGCAACTTCAATGATTGCCATTTCAAAGAAGAAAAATTTAGGGAAGATTTAAGAAACTAGACAATTTCCAAATGAGACTCCAAGTTCATTCCTAAGTCATTTATGTGATACTATGAAGCACTATTCTGATTTGGATCCTGATGCCCCAGATAATCAGAGGATGTTAAATATGTTGTTCATGGGAAACAGTTGTGATCATATTAGAAGAAAGTTACAGAGACTTCCGGTTGGCAATTCGCAGCATGGCAGGGAAGGAGAACGGTCTCTGTTCTTCAACCTCAGATTTTTCGCATTTTGGGGATCTTTCAGGGTGCAAAAAGCCTGGAGGGCAGTGCGGACTAGAGAGGGAGTCCAGAGTGCGGCGAAGTGAAGGATGATCACTTGTGGCATGAACGGACACTTCTGTCGATCCAACGCGAATGTGTCTGACAGCTTGTAATGGCAGACTTGAGGCTACGATGAGCCGATGAGTATAGGGAAGAGAAGATTTTCGAAGTAGACGGTGTCATTTTAAGTGTGTACACATTTTAAGTGTGTATTTGGAATGTCGCAAGATCAAAGATTGCTTTAAAGAATCGAATCCGGTTTTTTCGAGTTAGATTTCCAGTGAGAGAATAAGCGGCGATTTGGTGGATGGAGAATGAATCAGCATAATAGACTTAACTGCTAAGACGGCAACAAGGAGAAAGAGTGGAATTTGCGAAGCGGAGGAACGGTTACCAAAAGCTGGTGAGAACTGAGAATTAAAAAGAAATTGAAGGCAAAGAAGGTGAGAGAGTCAATACTGCAGAGAGACAGAAGGGGATAGGAACAGGACTGAAAGGAGGAGAAGAAGTGAGGACTGACATTGCCGTGACTTAACAGCGAGAGAAGCAGATAGGAGGATCGTTTGAACTGCAAAGGAAAGGGAAGGACTTCTTTGCTTTAACTGAATTGATTTTTTGAACAGGATTTAAAGAACATTGAGGTGAAACTAAAGTGTATAGAAGGAGAACATCGATCTAAGGAACTATATATATTTTTTTCTCTACACTACTATACACTGTCCACATTGATAGACATAAGAGACTCAGGAGGAGTTAAGAGTTGCATCTGAAAGAAGGTCTGGAGAAGACACACACGACTTACACCTCTAAGAAACGGCTGTTGAATCTTAATATATATTGTGTATTTTTTTTTATTGAAAAGTTTTATAAAAAGTTTTAACAAACAAACAAATCCCCCCCTTCCTCTCCCCTCCCAATCCCTTCTCCCTCCCCCCTCCCCCCCGACTTCCCAGAGCAGAATACAGGGTATAGATTTAACATCTATAGACAAGCATAATTATCCTTAAACTAGTAAACATATCTCCCCCTAGAACTTTAACTCCACTATCAAAAACATAATACATCAATAAACTAAAATTCACTCATACACTAATTGATATTTTCTTGTGTGATACTTATTCTGAATATAATCAATCCATCTTCTCCATTCCAATATATATCTTTCTTGTGTTTGTGTATTCTTTTTTTAATGTCTTAGTGATTAAGTGATTAAGTAATTAATTGTGAAGCAATTAAGAAGTAATTAAGAAGATAAATAATTTTATATTAGGTAATAATAATCAGGCATAAAAACTAAATAGAGATTGTTAATTGTTAATTATCGGATTTATTATAATATTAACTGAGACCTAGATGATTGATTTACGTGACTGCCTTTAAAAAAATTAATTTTATTATTATTATAACATAAAATTACATTACAAGACATACAACATTTATATATATATGGTCATGGCCGTAAATGTTGGCACCCCTGAAATTTTTCCAGAAAATGAAGTATTTCTCACAGAAAAGTATTGCAGTAACACATTTTGCTATACACATGTTTATTC
This sequence comes from Ptyas mucosa, assembly GCA_012654045.1. Classification (NCBI taxonomy): domain Eukaryota; kingdom Metazoa; phylum Chordata; class Lepidosauria; order Squamata; family Colubridae; genus Ptyas; species Ptyas mucosa. The sequence continues at coordinate 11,407 of WNWU01013385.1, read as the reverse complement.
CCTTTGTGTGTATTGAAACAAAACCAAAAAAGGAAGGAAAAAAAGCAAATTGGACATAATGTCACACAAAACTCCAAAAATGGGCTGGACAAAATCATTGGCACCCTTTCAAAATTGTGGATAAATAAGATTGTTTCAAGCATGTGATGCTCCTTTAAACTCACCTGGGGCAAGTAACAGGTGTGGGCAATATAAAACTCACACCTGAAAGCAGATAAAAAGGAGAGAAGTTCACTTAGTCTTTTCATTGAGTGTCTGTGTGTGCCACACTAAGCATGGGCAACAGAAAGAGGAGAAGAGAACTGTCTGAGGACTCGAGAACCAAAATTGTGGAAAAATATCACCAATCTCAAGGTTACAAGTCCATCTCCAGAGATCTAGATTTGCCTTTGTCCACAGTGTGCAACATTATCAAGAAGTTTGCAACCCATGGCACTGTAGCTAATCTCTCTGGGCGTGGACAGAAGAGAAAAATTGATGAAAGGTGCCAACGCAGGATAGTCCAGATGGTGGATAAGCAGCCCCAAACAAGTTCCAAAGCAATTCAAGCTGTCCTGCAGGCTCAGGGAGCATCAGTGTCAGCGTGAACTATCTGTCGACATTTAAATGAAATGAAACGCTATCGCAGGAGATCCAGGAGGACCCCACTGATGACACAGAGACATAAAAAAGCAAGACTACAGTTTGCCAACATGTACTTGAGTAAGCCAAAATCCTTCTGGGCAAACGTCTTGTGGACAGATGAGACCAAGATAGAGCTTTTTGGTAAAGCACATCATTCTACTGTTTACCGCAAACGGAATGAAGCCTACAAAGAAAAGAACACAGTACCTACAGTGAAATATGGTGGAGGTTCACTGATGTTTTGGGGTTGTTTTGCTGCCTCTGGCACTGGGTGCCTTGAATGTGTGCAAGGCATCATGAAATCTGAGGAGTACCAACGGATTTTGGGTCATACTGTAGAGCCCAGTGTCAGAAAGCTGGGTTTGCGTCAGAGATCTTGGGTCTTCCAGCAGGACAAACATACATCAAAAAGCACCCAGAAATGGATGGCAACAAAGCTCTGGAGAGTTCTGAAGGGGCCAGCAATGAGTCCAGATCTCAATCCCATTGAACACCTGTGGAGAGATCTTAAAATTGCTGTTGGGAAGAGGCGCCCTTCCAATAAGAGAGACCTGGAGCAGTTTGCAAAGGAAGAGTGGTCCAAAATTCCGGGTGAGAGGTGTAAGAAGCTTATTGATGGTTATCGGAAGCGACTGATTTCAGTTATTTATTCCAAAGGGTGTGCAACCAAATATTAAGTAAAGGATGCCAATGATTTTGTCCAGCCCATTTTTGGAGTTTTGTGTGACATTATGTCCAATTTACTTTTTTCCCTCCCTTTTTTGGTTTTGTTCCAATACACACAAAGGGAATAAACATGTGTATAGCAAAACATGTGTTACTGTAATACTTTTCTGTGAGAAATACTTCATTTTCTGGAAAAATTTCAGAATTTTTACGGCCATGACTGTATATACACTCTTAACAGCTATTTCCTGATGATCTCCTAGTATTTACATTTTCTCCCTTTTCCCTTTATATTATTCCAGTTTCTTCTTATCCCCTCTCTTTTAATTACAGTGTATTTATTAAGACCCCTATTAATTTTATTATATATTTATAATATATAAATATTATAAATATAATATATATATTATATAATATATAATATATATTTTCTATACATTGACATACTCATTCTTTCCTTTTTTACATTTCACCCCTATTTTTCTTCACCGTTATTCCTATTCCTATTCTCCAGCCACTTATACCATTTCTGCCAGGTTATATAATATTCCGTATCCTCTTTTTCTTTAAGCTCTTTTTGTTAACTTATCCATCTCGGCACACTCTAAGATTTTTTGTTATCAACTCTTCTTCTGTTGGTATATTTTCTTTTTTCCAATTTTGTGTGAATACTATACGGGCAGCTGTAATGATGTGTAAGATCAAATATTTTACTTCCTTGGTGTATTTTTCCATAAATATCCCTGTCTCTGGTTTTCCACTCATAGGTTGTTCTATTATTTTCTCTAGCCATTCTTTAATTTTAGCCTAGAACTTCTTTGCAGCTAGACATGTCCACCAGAGGTGGTAGTATGTTCCGTAGCTCTTGTTACATTTCCAACACACTGGAGATTTACTCAGAAACATCTTTGCAAGTCTAGCCAGGGATAGATGCCATCTATGAAACATCTTCAACTGGTTTTCCTTGTATGCCGTGGACATTGTTAGTTTTGTATTTATTTGCCACATTTTTCCCCATTTCTCCAATTCTATTGTGTGGTTAAGGTTTTTTGCCCATTTAATCATTGTATCCTTAACTATTTCTTCTTCCATTTTATATCGCAGCAAAAATTTGTATATTCTACTGATTAATTTCTTCTCCGTCCTTTGTATAATTTTGTCCAATTCATTTTGTTCAGTGTGTATTGCATTTAATTTTATGTCTTCTTTATATTTTGACTGAATTTGCGTATATGTCCACCAATCGATTTTTCTATTTAGATCTTGTTCCAATTCCTGTTTTGTTTTCAGATTTCCTTGTTCTTTTAATATATCTCTATATCTTATTATCTTGTCCCACTCAGTTAAATTTGGATGTTTTAATGTTTCTATAGGTGAAATCCAAATTGGTATTTGTGTGTAATGTTGTTTTTTAATCTTGATCCAAATTTGTAGCAATGCATTCCTTAGTATGTGTCTTTTAAAATAACCTTGTATTTTATATTTTCCGTCCCAAAGGAATGCATGCCATCCCAGTTTCAAGATTTACGTGATTATTAATAGGTATTTCAACCCTAATTGTCAGTTTTGAGTTTGAGTTTGAGACACAGACAGATCTGCTTAGTGACTTAAGATATCTTGATTAATTTAGTATAGAATATCTTAATATAGAATATATAGATTATAGGTACTTTTTTGTATTATATTGGCACTTCCTTATTGTGATATTAAAAATAACCACGAGAAATAATAATAACAAGGAAAAATATGCAATTAATGGTGGATGATAGTGTGGAAAAATATTTATAAGATTTTGGGAGAGCAAAGTAAAATATTGAAAGAAATGACTAGTCTCACTACTACAACCCTAAAAGCAAGGAAGAAAACTGCATCGAACCCAACAATAACAATGGCGTCTCCTTCAAATCAAAGATCGACCAAAGGGTCGTTAAAGATGGAAAAACCCACCACAGCCCTAACTATGCAAACAATGCAAGCCGCCCTAACATTAATACAAGAGACAATGGTTAAAATGCAGAAACAATGTCTAGTAATCATAGTGAAATGAAAGTTGATATCCAGAACCTAGATAGCAAAATGAATGTGATACAAGAAGCAATCCAGAAGAACGAACAAAAAATAAAAATTGTAGAGGCCAAGGCAGAGCAAAATGAAAGAAAATTGGACCAGGTAGACCAAAAGATGATGGCCCTGAACAAAGATTTTGAAGACTCAGTGATCCAGCTCGAAATGGACAGGGCAACATTTTATTTAAGATTCCAAAATATGACCGAGGCAAAGGAGGAAGATCTTGGACAAGTAATGGCGGAGATTATTGCAGAAGCCCTACAAAGGGTTAAGCAAGAAATTGTAACAGAAATAGATGAGATATATTTAATCCAGACAAACTATGCCAGATGACACAAATTGCCTAGAGTGGTCCATATCAGGTTTGTCAGAAAAAGGGTCCATGATATAGTATACAACAGTGGTTCCCAAACTTTTTCAGTCCACCACCCCCTTGGTACTACAAACTCATCCCCAGTGCCCCCCACCCAGGGGTGGGTTCTACTTATCTTTACTACCAGTTTGCAGCGGGGCCGCTCACTTTGCTCACACATGCACGCACTCTTCTGCACATGCGCAGAAGCATTTTGGTGATGTCGGGATTGGTGGGCGGGGCCTCCAGCCGGTTTTACTACCGGTTCTATAGAACTGGTGAAAACCGGGGCAACCCACCACTGCCCCCACCCCCTATAAATAGCATTGTTCAGAATAGTGGTTTGCACAATCCACTAAGGAAGATAGTAACAGTAAAATACACAGAATACATCCATTTTTGGCCTCCTGAAGCCTTGCCCGTTTTTCGCAAAAACAGGGTGCGCAGAGCCTTTGGGAGACCTGCAGGCTGCTCCAATACAAATCTATCCCTGTAACAAAAATAGCTAACACTATTAGTTAACACTTAAGAAAACCCCGGAATCAACCAATCTAAAGCAGTGATTCTCAGCTGGGGGTTCCTTTTGAATTTGCTGACCACCAGTGAGTGGGAGAAAGCAATTTCACAGAGGAGGGGATGGAGAGGGCTGTGGGATGAATTCACACCCATTCCCAGACCCCCTTGGGATCAACTGCAGCCCTCCCCTGCCTCCTCAGGCGGTGGAGCGTGTGGGGGGGGGATGCTTTTCAAGAAGTCACAAGGAGGGCTGAGAGCTGGTTTCTGTCCCACAAGTAAGATTTGGTCCAGAACCAACCCCAACATGAAGGTCTTTTATTTGCTCCTTGTACTCCTTTGTCTTTGCATTTTTAACAGGTAATAAATTAAATTTCTGATGATGTAAAAATAGCTCATAACTCACATTTCTAGACAGCTATTATGATGTCTAAAAGCAAGATAGTCTTCTCCATCTTTTATCTGGAGTACCATTTAATCCAGAGCCTTTTAATTCCAGAAGTCCAAGTTTAAAGAATGGACTTCTGGAATTAAAGCTCCATTTTGTTAGCTAAAACTTAATTCACACCTGTTAGTTTTGCTTGAGCAGTGTGAACAATTGACAGTGTGATCCTCCAAAGGTCTGAAAAATATATCATTGATTTTTCTTTGACATTTAAACTAGATAACCAATGTGAAAAAGTGCATCAAGGAAGGACTGGAAAGCCAATTCATACTGAACTGTATTGGGTTTTCTGTTGTTATTTGAATAAAATGAATAGAAATCAAATAGTGGTACTATTTGCAAGTACTTTTTCCAGGTATATGTTTTATTTCAAAGTATACAAACCATTATTGTTAGGGGAAAAAATGGGTCTTCCAAGCAATTTTAAAAGACACTGTCAGAATGACTCTGCTCTCAGTGCCCTTTGTGGTTCCTTGAAAAGCATCCCCCCCCCCCACATATGTAAATGAAAAGAATAAGCTTAAAAATCCTAGCCTTTTAAAATTGAAAATATGGAGAATGGGAGGATGAATATGAGACACTAAGGGAGATGTTTCAAAAAGTAAGGGAGGCATTTAAGGGAAATAAAAAAGCAGAGAATTGGTTAGCTTGCAAAAAAAAAGGAAGAGAAAAGATGAATGAGAAGCAAGAGAAACAAGGAGATAATATTGAAAAGGAAATAATTGAAAAAAAAGATAAAGATGATTACACTGGGTTCAATAGTGATAGAATAAAAATGACAAGCCGGAGCAGCAGCAACAACAACCCTTGATCCCGGCTGTGGAGTTGTTTTCGGATGAGTAATTTCATGTGGACAGAGAAGTCAAGGTATTAGCCCAACAAGAGGGAAAAGATGGCCTCTCCCAAGGGGAAGAAAAGAAAGACGGCTCAGTGCTCACCAAATAGTAAGGAAGGTGGAACCAATCCACAAAAACAACAGAAAAATTGACGGATTTTGTCAACCTATACCATCAATACTAAGTCGTGCATCCTCCCCTGCCGGATAGCTGCAAGGCGTTGGCATTGTTTGGGGATTCTTCCCTGGAATGGGATCTGCAAGCACAGGCCGAAGAGAGCCAGTTAAGAAGCCAGTCAAGAGGCTCACTAACCCCTCCATGTAATCGGATGACAAATGGCTCAGCAACTTTAAGTGAGCCAGCTCCATACCGGGATAAGGGCCTAGAGTCAGAGTTTTACAACCACAATAAATTAGCTTTAGGGCTTGAAAACCAGCTGAGTGATTGTATAAAGGATTTTATCAGCCGGCACAGTTTGCTCACTTCTCAGACAGTTTTGGCCATTTTTGACCAATTTACAGAGGTGCATTTAAAGTTGGACTCCATGATCAATTTTATTGCTGCGGTACAGAGGGAAAAGCTGCAGGTAATTTCAACTGGTTGCTAGACAGAACGACCTGGCCAGATACCATCAATGGTGCAACCGAGTGAAAGAGTAAGCAGACAGCATATTGACTGTAATCATAATTGTGGGGGGGGGGGGGGGGGGAA
>WNWU01013384.1:1520537-1591738 GCA_012654045.1 Ptyas mucosa | reverse complement strand
AGAAGAAGAAGAAGAAGAAGAAGAAGAAGAAGAAGAAGAAGAAGAAGAAGAAGAAGAAGAAGAAGAAGAAGAAGAAGAAGAAGACAGCAATTAGATAAGAGAAGCCTCGCCTAGAGAAGGGAATTGGGGGAGGGGCAAATGCCTCAAAAGTGATCCTCCCTTATTTTTTTATTGCAAAAGTGAGAGATTTGCAACATTAACATCAGCCCTTCCAAATAATCCAGACAAGAACAATCCAGACAAATAATCCAGACAATAATCCAACCATGAATATAACACTACCTTTATGGTTAAGTTACTGTAACAGAATTTTGCAATGCTTAAGGCAGGAGTGAGGGACTATGGCCCTTTTATGACTTGTGAACTTCAACTTCCAGAATTCTTTCAACTCCTTCTGGGAGTTGAAGTCCATAAATTACAAATGGGCCACAGTTCCCCACCTCTGGCTTAGGGCATCAGTTGGCGTTAATGTGACCTTGATCATGCTTACCAAGCGGAGTCCTGAAAATGGAGTCATTCTCTACGGAACTATATTCCAAGAGATCAGCTGGAAACCCCAAATCATTCAGTTGAGAAGGGTTCTTGGAGAAGTTCAGAGCGCAAGTCAAAACAGGGTAATTGGTGAATCGTTCCAACGTGAGAAAATTGTAGTTGAGTTGGTCTCTAGCGCTGATATTCTTGAGTTGTCAATCTTGAAATGGGTTCCTAGAATTATGAAGGACTCAGCCTTTGGCTGAATTGCTGCAGTCCAAGCATCTATGAAACCAGATTAGCAGTTGACATGCTTTGCATTTTCACTGAGGCTATTTGTAGAATGTTAGTTCCTTCAGAGAGGCTGGATTTGGGCAAAGAAAGAGACTGAAACTGAGTTTATATGATTACTTGGCAAAGAGTTCTATAGGCACTCTATCACTGATAACAAAATTCTAAGCACTGTTTTGTGGAAAGCTAAGTGCTGATGCTAAGAGATAGAGCTCTTTTAAACAAAGCAGCATACAGTTTTAATAGCTTGTGTTTTAGATCTTCTGATCTGGATAATTATTTGTTCTGTTCTGTATAGCTGCATGAAAGAGACCTTCACTAAGTTTTCATTAGGAGGACACATGGAACTGAGAAAGTTAAATGGTTCTTGAGCAAGTTATCTGCTGTCCCCAAAGCTAATTTACCTTCCGAGCTGATATCTGAGATAGTTTGTATTTTCAGCAAAGAGACCTGGCAGAGCAAGTTAGCAACAAAGGTTTGATGTTCAAGCCCCAAAAATAAATTTGGGGGAAGGTTTGAAAATATTCCAGATATTTTTGTATTTTGAAGGACACGGACAGGACAGCCCAAAGCTTTGAAGCTAAGATTTTGCTAGTGATGAACTACAGAACAATCTATTGCTTTGTTTCTACATAGAAAATTGGAACTTGTAAAAACCAGTCTTTCTGCCAACATTGGCTGGCAACATTGCCAACATTGGCTGGCAATGTTGTTTCTAAGAATGAACATTAGTTGAGTTGGTTGTAGAATGGAGTAGATGGAGTAGATGGAACATCAGAGAGGTGAGACGTTTCAGGGGTCACTTTGATTTCTTCAGAGAACAATAAATTGGCCTTCTTTCCATCTTCAGATATCCAGTCAAAAGTCAGAGGAATGATTTGTTAAGCATACAGAGGATCAAATTTTTCATTAAAAAGCACTGCCTTACTTAGTAGCACATCAAGTTGAGAGAGAGAGGCTGCTAAATGTTTATGAGAATGTTCCCTGCCTGACCTGTTCATCTGGTAATCTGAAAATTCCACTTCCAAGGTTTCATTTTATTATTGAACTGTACATCTTCAAATCTGTTTTCTATTAAACATAAGAGAGTCAAACTGGTTACTTAAAGTGAATGCATCATTCGCACTTATTAAGATTCAGTCCATAGTTGTCATTAATTCATCAGTCTAAAATTGTTTAAAAGCTTTCCTGGTACATGGTTGATCAGAGTTTGAGCAGTTTTCTTCTTTTTCAGGGTCAAAATTGCTTAGAGTTTATTGTCCTAGGAATAAACTTCTAAAAGGTGGGTGAAGTGAAATGCAATAAATGGAATAAAATGGAATAGATCAGACTACTAAAACATTAAATAATTGAGTGAAGTAACAGAAAAAGTTGCATTCTGTAAAAACTGGAGTAAAAAATAATAGAAAAAGTTAAATCTGAAACAGTTTCAGTGCCATCATGAAAATTTAAAAAAACCTATGATAAATCTACAAAAAGGAAACAAAAAAGCCAGGAAACATGTCTTCACCAGCAATCAACACTCAAATAAGCAAAGTTTAACACCAGGATTAATACCAGGCCAACAACTAATCAGTAAACTATGCCCTAATCAAGGACCTACCAACTCACACAAACAATCTAACAGTAAACACCAGCTTAATCAAGGAATTACCAAGAATACTCCCACCAACACTGATAGGGCAAGCCATTCGAATATAAACAGAGGGCAAATGCCATTCTCTTCTAGCACTGATGATGTTACCTTGTTGGGTAATGAAACGTCTGCAAGAAAATAACCAAGTTCAGAGAATATCAAAGATTCCACAACCTACATTTTAATTCAAGTGCTGCAGTGGCTTTAGACTAGAGACGAAAAATGCATTTTAGTCAACAAAAGAGATTTTCATCACTGAGAATTTCAACTCGGACATTCCTAGCCCTATTTCAGCACTTCAACTATTACACCGTACTATCTCATTCATGACAATATCTGTTTCTGATACAATATGCACAATGGGAAAATAATACTCAGGGTGATTTCCTCAAGAGCATCTAAGCAATACCTTTATGGAAATTGACCTTTATTCTCCAATGTCAAGTCAATCACAAACTCTTATGGCCTTGAAAGGGGCAAAAGGGGAGGGAAAAATCTTGCTCATCTTCATAATTATTCTGGTTCCTGTGTGAAATCAAAAACAAGCAACTGGAGGCTCAAGGAGACTTGAAAAGAACTACAGACATTGGATCACATCTTGCAGATTAGGGGAAAGGCAGACGCCTCCGTGTCTACATCTTGATGGATATTTATAGACCAATGAACGATGGAACTAATTTATGTATTACTTCCTTATAAATATCTCTGTAGTAAATGCAGGATGGCTGGACTATCAAAATCCTCACCAAGATGCATGTTTCCAGGAGAGCTACTATATTAAGCCAAGAGAAAAGTAGCTATCCCTGTCAAAGGTACCCTTCAAGGAAATGTTAAATTATGCCTCCCGAGTCTTCCGTTATGGGCACTGATAACTTTCCACATGTTGTATCAGGAAGGTTATATATCAGTAGAACTATTTTCTAGCTTTTTGATATAATTTTATTTATTTTAAAAAATTACATGGCTGCTTAACTCATTCACAGTGACTCCAGCAGGCTTACAAAAATAGAACTCCAAATACAAAATCCAATAAACCCCCAATTCTCCTAGCAACAACTATCAAACCAACCATTTGATGAGTCCATATCACCCTGGGGTCCCCAGAACTGCTGGCAAAGCCTTTTCAGAGAGTATCACAATGAGGGTCAATCATATTTTGGCAGGGACGATGTTCCACGGGGAGGGAGCCACCATAAAGAAGACCCTTCTTAGTTCTACGAGGTGGACCTCCTTAAAAGAGGAGACTCATAGCATACCCTGCCTCTCTGGTCTGGTGGGTCAGATAGATGTAAAAGATGGTCCTTCAAATAATCTGGCCCATTGAAGTAGCTGGAGATGTTTGAAGGGAAGATGAAGAAGAGGTGGAGCCATTCTACTCTTCAACTGCTCTAAAGCTGTCAGGAAAACAGGGTAAATATGGAGGCAAGCTTCGTATGAGATCTGGGCATGTTAGGACCCCCTTGGCCATATCCAGCTCTTTGGGCTCTTCCTGTCTGGCCTGGGTGAGGTCAGTAGGACATTAGAAATCAAATGTAAATAAGTGTACAGTTTGGTCCTCTACAGCAACCTCAATTTCTCATCTGGGCCCTTGGGAAAATCAATTCCCCCCCCCCCGCTTTATACTGAAGGCAAAATTGTTCTGTTGCTACCATAGAGTGGGCAACCCATGAGTCCCCAGAAGCACTACCAGAAGTACAGTGGAGGGATGTAAAAGGGGAAACAACCACTCCCATTTTATGATTCACAGAAGCATAAAGTTGGAAAGTCTTCTTACCATCCTTCAGCATATTTTGTAATGTATCTCAGCAAGTTATACCAGGCAAAAGTTGACTCTCTTCTGAGTTAAAAGTAAGATATTAGAACCGATCAATGGTGAGATCATTCTCTGCACATAAAAATATTTGTGGAATATTTTGATTTTGCATTTTGATTTTCTCCTCTTGTCCTTTCCAATGGGTTGCTGCATCTATGTACATAAAGATTTAGGTAGGTTGTATCAAGCCTCTACATTCAGCCAGTTTATGGATCTTGCTTCGCTGATGTATTCTACAATCTTGATGTATTCATGCAGATTTACATTATGCTACATCTTCGCTCCCTCTGCTAAACAAATAATTGCCTCAACACTGTCAAACTAGTTATTAAGTCTGCATTACTATTAATCTTCTCATCGTTCCTATCACTCATCTGCTCCCATTTATGACTGTTGTTTTTTTTAAAATTTGATTTATATGCCGCCCTTCTCCGGAGACTCAGGGCGGCTTACAATGCGTTAAGCAATAGCCTTCATACTTTTGTATATTTATACAAAGTCAGCTTATTGCCCCCACAAACTGGGTCCTCAATTTACCTACCTTAGAAAGGATGGAAGGCTGAGTCAACCTTGAGCCTGGTGAGATTCGAACTTGCAGTAATTGCAGGCAGCTGGTGTTAATAACAGTGTGCTTTAGTCCACTGTACTACCAAGGCTCTAAGACCAGACTGTATGATTGAAACCTTGTTGCTGGTATCCTTAAGATTTATATTGACTGTTTCCCTATGACTATCATTAAGTGTTGTACCTTATGATTCTTAACGAATGTATCTTATCTTTTATGTACTCCGAGAGCATATGCACCAAGCCACCCTAACCCTAACCCTTGTGTGTCCAATCATACTTAGCCAATAAAGAATTCTATTCTATTCTATTCTATTCTATTCTATTCTATTCTATTCTATTCTAATATGGCAACAGATGTTTTCCAGTATAGTTATATTTCTCTGATAACCAATGACCATGTTGACCATATTTGAGTATAGGGAGAATTGTAACCCAGCAGATACGCAAGATCATAATCATCATATCATAATCATAAGTTTATTTGTCAAGCGAATATAAGATAATAGGTAAAAGTATAAACATAATTTGACTACATGAAAAGAGTAAATAAAAAGGAATATTAGGACAAGAATGGTAGGCACGCTGGTGCACTTATGCATGCCCCTTACAGACCTCTTAGGAATGGGGTAAGGTCAACAATAGACAGTTTAAGGTTAAAGTTTTGGGGGTTTGGGGAAGAAACTACAGAGTCAGGTAGTGCATTCCAGGCATTGACCACTCTCTTACTGAAGTCATATTTTCTGCAATCGAGTTTGGAACGGTTTACCTTGAGTTTGTATCGATTATTTGCTCGTGTTGTGGTTGAAGCTGAATTAGTCATTGACAGGAAGGACAGTGTGGCAGATGATTGTATGTACTATACTTAGGTCAGACTGAAGTTGGCATAGTTCTAAGTTGTCTAAGCCCAAAATTTGGAGTCTGGTGGCATAAGGTATTTTATTGCTTGATTACATAGCAAATGTTCATGAAGATTTTCAGTGTTGCCTTGCTATTGAAAGAATAAACACAATGGAAATATTCTACAGTGAAAGGCAATGCTGAATGGTACATTTCTGTACTGTACTATAATAGTACAGAAATGGCCTTGAAAACAGTGCTGCGTTTGATGTGAGATATCAGGGTTCAAATCCTAGTTGGTCCTTATGTTACCAAAGCCTCCTAACATTTAATCTGCATATCTCAAAAAACTATGAGAGTGACACAGACTAGGAAAGCCATGCTGAGTCAGATGTCGCCCAGAATAACTGGATATTGAGGAACCAGGATCATTTGATGATAATTGGTCTATTGGGACAATCCATGCAGGGACAAGAGAACCAGGAATTGATGGAACACTACTATAATGATAGATCCAATGGATATATGATATACATTAGGTCTATTGGGGATATACGAGGGAAACTATGGATTGACAGAAGATCTGCATCCACACTAGGAATTGGAGAGGATGTGGAAAGTCAAGGCCTAAATGATCCCAATGGTGGTAGGAATATTTGGGCTGTGACTCCTAATCAGGGAAAATAGTTCCAGCAGATCCCAAGGACTGACATCAGAACTCTGCCCAGAAGAGGGCAGGGCTAAGAACAGCTGAGATCCTGCGCAGATCCTTCAAAGCCCCCAGGCCTCTGCTAGAGGAAGATTGAGGAAGATACAAGCTGTTCAAAAGGGTGAGAAGGGAATTGTGGTGGTGGTCGTGGAGAACTGTTAGTAAAATATTAGCTTAGCCCAGGAAAGCAGGAAAGAATAAGAGAGAAATTCAAGACTGCTCTGTCTCAACTCTCTCTCATATAAGAGGGATAGATCAGTGAGCCTTTCAAAATTGCATTACTGTAGCTAACATCAGTAAAGGAAGACTTCTAGTCTTTCTTGTAGTATCTATTCTGTCCGAGTATATTCATGAACTGGAATAGGGCATAGCAACAGGTCAGCCAATGAGGGCTGTTTGGTAACTGAAACAGTATTTGTTGTATGGGGCCATAAGAGACAGTTTGGAGCCTGGGCGTGGCTTAATTATTCTGTATATAAGCTTGAGGGCACTAGCTTCTCCCTCCTCCATTTTGCCTTCTCCATTTTGTGCTTCCATTTTGTGCTGTATTTGTACTTGCTATTTCTCTTCTCTACAATGTAGAAAAACCTACAAGGGTATTGTATGTCTTATGTGTTGTTATGTATATAAAGACATTTTGAATCCTGCTTAATAGTCTGCTTGTGTGTGCTGCCACAAACTGTGACATGTTCCTAGCCCAGTCTACCTCATAGGACTGGCCGTGTTCAATCTGTCATATATCATAGGATTATTGGGAGCAGTTTTGAAATATGTTGTGGGGAAGACATCAGAAAACCTGAAACACATTAAGGACTGACCAAGGACATCTTAATAAACTGAAGGGATGCCAAACTAAGGACAGGCAGAGATATCGTCACACAAATGCCTACACATATATACTTACACCATCACTTTTGGTAGAGGTATGAAAGTTATGGCAATTGTTTAATAATACTATTTTATATACATCATGGAGCCCTTGGTGCTCTCATTTCATTACTAAAGTAGATGAAGTCGCTGCTGGTTAACAAGACTTGACATAAGCTTTTCCCATATTTACTGCAAATGTAGGATGCTTGCTTGGCATGAGATCTCATATGCTGAGTAAGCTTAAAACTGGAAACAATCATCTTCCCACACTCAACACAGCCAAATGGCCTTTCACCCATGTGAATTCTCTCATGCATATTCCAGATGGGCAAATGACTGAAGCATTTCCCACACTGGAGGCAAGCATAGGGGTTTTTTTCTACTCCTGCATGAGTAGATTTGGCCTTACTGAGATTTTAGATGTAACCAAAAGTTAGAATAGAGGTAGAGGCAAGTGTAGGGCATGTTCCCTATGTGGACTATCAGACTCTCTTAACCTTAACCCCAAGTTCAAGTTCTATATGAAGCTTTTCCTACACTCAGGACAAATTAGATGCATTCCCCTTGTGGTGAATAAGAAGACGGTGGTAATGTCAGCATTCCAAGTAATGCACTCATAGAAAGCAGAATTCCGAGGCAGGTAGATTCCCCAAAGAATAATTTTATTGGATATATCTTATTGGCACAACTGGTGAAAACTGACTCTGATTTCCCGCAGTGTTCACCTAATTAAAAGAGAAAGTTTTCCCCCTTCCCCAAGTCATCAGTCACATGGTCCAATTGAGGTGCTGGCCGGTTGCTTGGTTACTTCGCTCCTCCTCTCCCAACCACCTGTTGGAATGACCTTGGTTACCACAGGAAAACTTCTTATTTTGACTGCAAAATCCCAACTAACTATTTTCCTCCCCCTCCCATCTAATGGCAACCCTGAAGCTTCAAAGATGGCCCAAGCCAGGTTCGTTTCAGGGTTGACAGGTGCTACCGGAAAGTTTGTCCACATTCAGAGCAGAGGTAGGGTAGACCTTGGCTTACAACAGTTCATTTAGTGACCTTCAAAGTTACAACAACACTGAAAAAAGTGAGTTTTGACCATTTTTCAGATTTACAAACATTGCAGCATCCCCATGATCATGTGATCAAAATTTAGACTCTGCATTTCATATTTATGACAGTTGCAGTATCCCGGGATCACCTTTTGCGATCTGATAAGCAAAGTCAAGGGGGAATCAGTCGGGTTACTAACTTAACCACCGCACTGATTCACTTAACAATTGTGGCAAGAAAAGTTGTAAAATGGGGCAAAACTTAACAAATGTCTTGCTTAGCAACAAATATTTTGGGCTCAATAGTGATAGTTAGTCAACGATACATGTAATTTCTTGATTAGGCTGTTGCTTATTGTTTGATTGAAGTTTGAATGTCTGAATTGGTAGTTCCTTGATTGGGATACTTTTTACTGCTTTGTTGTTGGACTAGTATTAATCCTGGTCTTTAATCCCTGCTTATCTGCGTGTCCGTTGCTGGTACAGAGGTGTTTGCATATCCCATAATCTTTTATTAAAAAGATTAAAGCTCTAAACTCACATTCTTGGAAAATCCAACTGGATTCAAGACGTGTAGAAAATGATACCCTGGATTGAAGCCTTACCACTCTAATAAAAATGTTTATGACCCCAATCCCACTGTCACACTCATATGAGCAGCACACATTTAACACTATGGCATTGCCCTTATACGGCATACGGCAAACACTGAACAAATTGATTCTAGTTCCACTGCAACAAATTTTAAGAATAAGCTATAAGTCACTGAAATGGAATTCAGAATGAAAACAATATTGATTCACGGAACACCAAAAGACATAAACTTTGATGTTTTCTTCATCCTGCAAAAATGATTCAATTTATACATGCATAGCAAGAAAGAGAGAAAAAGACAGAAATCCAGGCTTACAGATAGAAGACTAGCAGAGCACATCCATGAATACCAGCTAACTGTCAGAAGGCATGATGAAAACCTCTTAATTTCACAGCACGTGGACAGACGTGACCATAGTTTCAACTGGGAAACTGTAAGTATCCTAAAACAAACTGTGAGATTTGGGGTCCGGCCATGGTTCAGTGATTCAGCTCCGGCGATTTTTCCGTGCTTCAGCTCTGATGATTTGCCCTAGTGACTTCAGCTCTGGCAATCGTCCCGATGAGTTCAGCTCTCTCAGCAGCAATCGTTCCTGCTGGTTGCCGTCGGTTCTTTTGCTTGTCCTTCGTCGCCAGTGTTAGATCGGCGCAGGGAAAGGAACACGTGACTCAGCTGCTGTCCGTTCAGAACTTTATTTAATGAGAAACAGAACTGCCGGCTGTGCTGCCGAGCCTCCTTTTATACCGATCACATCACAGGCACATCAAACACACAAGCGGACTGGCTGAGCCGGGAGCGCATCGACCCCGCAGAATGGCGCCTCCACCCGGATGTATTCGCGGACATCGTTCATCGGTTTGGTCGTCCTGTAGTAGATTTGTTCGCCACATCACAGAATACACAGCTGCCACGGTACTTCACCCGTTACCAGTGTGCCGGGGCAGAGGCCTGCAACGCCCTGAGGACCCCGTGGCCGGCCGGGTTGCTTTACGCTTTTCCACCATTCCCGTTGATCCCGTTGATCGGCCCGCAGTGAAGCGGTGTGTCGTTCCGCCCACGCTAGCAGGAGCTCTGACTCTATCATCAATGATCTGGACCTGGTGCCCCCTTCGCGATGTATGTGCGCTTTGGTCGTCATGTTGTCCGTTTGAACCAACACATGTTGCCCCTCCAAGATGTGACTGAAGTGACGGAGCGCCAGGCGAACAGCCCTCAACTCCAGCCAATTGATGCTGTTCGCCTGCTCGGCCAGGGACCAGCGGCCTTGGGCCACCTGATCTCTGAAGTGGGCCCCCCAGCCCGTCAGGCTGGCGTCGGAGGTTACGATGAATCGTTCGACCCCGAGGAAGATACAGCCCTGCTGGAGAGCTGGAGAGGTCCACCACGTCAGGGACATCCGCACTTGAGGCAGCAGGCATACTTTCTCTGTCGACGTGGCCCTTTTGGTCTTTTGAAACGGCAGCAGGAACCACTGTAAAGGTCTCGTGTGTCTGCGTGCCCACGGAACGACTGCAATGCAAGACACCATCTTCCCCAACAGGTGGGAAAGTTGGAGAAGAGGGACGGACTGCTGCGACTGTACGTGCATGGCTAAAGTCTTGATGTCCCGGACACGCTCCGGCGACAGAAAGACTTGCCCCCTGGTCGTGTCGATCACTGCTCCCAGATGAAGAAGTCGGGTCGTAGGCACGAGATGGCTCTTCTTGTAGTTGATGGTGAAGCCGTGGCTCTGAAACACGCGCAACAAGCCGGGCAAGCCAGCCGGCCAATGACAACTATTTAAAACTCCCGCCGGTGGAATCAGCCAATCCCCCGGCGGATGTCCTTATTTGGACATAACACCAACTATCAAAATTTAAGTGTTTAACAACCAGCATTTATTTATGATGTTGCAGCATCCTGGGGTGATGTGATTATCATTTACAATCTTCCCAGCTGGCTCCCAACAAGCAAAGTAAATAGGGGAAGCCAGATTCACTTAGTGACGTGTGATTTACTTAAACAACTGCGGTGAATCGCTTAACAACCATCGCAAAAAGGCTGTAAAATCAGGCATGACTTAACTGCCTTGGTTAGCAATGGAAATTCTGTCCCCAGTTCTGATGCTAACTCAAGGACCAGCTGTGCTCATAGTATGCTAAGATTTGGTGACTTACAGTGCTTTTCAGAACCAGGGCAAATCTAGAGGGAACATGCTGGGTAAAATGAGCAAAGGTTTGCTACTCTTTGTTTGATGATAAAAAAAGGAAAGTGAATTAATATAAAGCAATTAATGAGGTCTGAAGCTGCAAGGTGAAAGGGTTTGTCTGGTTTGATAAAGCTTGACTGGTACTCTAATTGCTTCTTGCTGACTCTACTAGGTTCCATACCCAGGTTCAGAAATGTGGGTAAAACAGTCTGGATAACCAAGGTTTGTGAATTGTTTTTCTCTTTACAGAGAGAAAAACAACAAACCTAGAACCTGTTTTATTTACCTTCTTTAACTGGTTCTCTGACTCTGCATATGCCACCCTGGTAATGGGGTATAAGAAAGCAGGAAGTTCCCCTTACACAAAGTTATTGCTGAATATGTTACTTTGCTCCATGTAACAGGATGGTAACAAAATCTGAAATAATGCAAGCTTCATGAGGACTTGAGCCCTTGGAAGGTCATATAATTGTCCCAACTAGCTTAGTCAACACTGCAGAATAGCGATTCTCCAGAATTTCAAACAGGAGCATTTGCAGGCTGCAGCAAATGTGCTAATAAAAACCCACCTCAAGACATAATAGAGAATTCTTAATTATGGGAAATGCAGCTCGTGAATGAAGTACAGATACTCTTTTTCTTTTTTTTAAACTTTTAAAACTCAAAAGCTGAGTTTATATATTATGCTAAACCGTAATGTACTGCAGATCTTCTCTAGAATAGCCACTTTCTTAGGGACCTTTCCAGTGGTGGAATTCAATTTTTTTTTACTACTGGTTCTGTGGGCGTGGCTTGGCTTGGTAGGCATGGCAGGGGAAGGATACTGCAAAATCTCCATTCCCACCCCACTCAGACCAGCCAGAGGTGGTATTTGCCGGTTCTCCGAACTACTTAAAATTTCCACTACTGGTTCTCCAGAACCTGTCAGAATCTGCTGAATTTCACCCCTGGAGCTCTCCCTCCCCTGAGAGATGGGCAGACTTCACCTTGCTGCTATTCTGGACTATTCAATGAACTTTTGGTCCCCGTTGACCTATTTTGGGTTTTATTTGGGATTTTATCCTTGCTCTCCCTACATATTATCATCCTTTGTTCTTGATTCCAATTGTATTGAACCACAGGTAGTCTTTGACTTATGACCACAACTGAGCCCAAAATTTATGTTGTTAAGTGAAATATTTGTTAGGTGAATTTTGCCCCATTTTGCAACCTTTCTTCCCACAGTTGTTAAGTGAATCACTGCAGTTGATAAATTAGTAATCTGATTGTGCAGTGAATCTACCTTCCCCATTGACTTTGCTTGTCAAAAGGGCTCAAAAGTTGATCACATGACTTTGGGACACAGCAATGGTCATAAATATGAACCAGTTGCCAAACATCTGAGTTTTGATCACATGAGGACTGGGGACGCTACAAAAGTCACAAGTGTGAAAAACGTTCATAAATCACTTTTTTCAGTGTTGTTATAACTTTGAACAGTCAGTAATGAATTGTTGTAAGTCAAGGACTCCCGGTATTATGTTTTGCCTCTTCTTTGTCTGATGTTATGTCACCTGGAGTGGTTTGGGACAAGAATGGTTTAGGTTATTAATTAATAATAATAATAATAATATTTTATTATTAGTTAAATGCAACCTAAGCATGAAACTCTCTGGGTGACTTTAGGTCAAACCCCAGGAGACAGTGAGTTCTAGTCCCTCCTTAGATATGAAAGTAGTTGGGTGGCTTTGGGCCAATCATTAGGGGACTATGTGAGTTCTAATCCTACCTCAGGCATGAAAGCCAGTTAGTAACTTTGGGCCAGTCACTCTCTCTTAACCTAACCCACCTCACAGGATTGTTGCTGTGGAGAAAATAGGAGGAAGAAGGAGAAGTAGATATGTTAGCCACCTTGAGTTATTTATAAAATAATAAAGTGGGATAAAAATCAAATAAATAAATAAAGCTTGCTTGCTTTGGGTTTAATTTATTGTGTGAATCAATCCAACTATAGTTTATTATAAATCATCATTTGAATCAACAATGACAAGTGTGAGCCCAGTAACATGTCAGAATTTGGATCATTCTAAGGTGTTAACCAGGCACTATTTTTTTCTGCTTATGGCCACGTATTATTAAAATAAAATACCTGAGTAGAAATTAAATGTCAAGGGATTGGGCCAAAATGAGGAAGCTATTATGGCCCGTGATGCTTTCATAATTCTAATGCAGACCGTTTAATGGGGTTTTTGCTCTTTTCATCCTTTTTCTCCAGCTCTTTCTCAGGCTGAGAAATAGAGATATTCATGGCCTTCCTTCCTCCGTGTGGGTGTATGCAGGGTGAATCCTTAAGGCCCCTCTAAGAGAAGGAAATCTATGCCACAAGGAGAAACAACAAAGACTGAAGGAGGTTTGACATGATCTTCATAAACCCCCATCTATTGAGCGAGCTGGCAAGATCCCCTCTAACGTGTGCGACATATCAAACGCCTCTTGAGCTCCTCATCTGCAGATTGAACAATGAAATTATTACTCGATTCACATATTAATTGGAGGCTATTCATTTCTCAGACTGTTTCAGAGCGTTCTGCCTTCCTTGATGGACATTGTCCTGATTATTTCCATTATTGCAGCACCATGACGTTAATTTGCTTTAGGTAGACAGAAAGTGCAGACAGGCGTAAATCTTTCCAATGGAGCAAAGGCTCTGTGGCTTCCTGGCTGTGAAAAATGGACAGCAGTGAGGTCGTATCCTGTTTACAAATTTGCCCAGATGGCGTGCACCAATGATGCGATCTCCCCATTTTATTTGTATGAAGAGCTTATTAAATGACATCTTTGCAATCCTTGGCCCCCAAAATGTTATCGACCATCTCTAAATGCTATTTTGCTGTAAAACAACAGATAAAAGCTATACAGGTAATCCTTGATTTACAACCATTCATTTAGTGACTGTCCAAAGTTACAGTGGCACTGAAAATTGTGACTTAATAACCAGAGCTTATACTAACAACCAACATAGCATCCCCACGGTCATAATTTGGTTGTTGTGTTTATAATGGTTGCAGCATTGGAGGAGGTGAGCGCAGGGGTGGAGTTAAATACAACATCAGTTTGAAATCATTGCGCAGCCACAAGAGAGCATCCAGCCACCTGTGAATTTCATTGCCTCTTATCTAGCATCAATTTAGTCTGAACGTTAGTGAACCAGTTTCTTGTATATACTATAGATATCATGAAATAAACTCTTCGTGCTTTGAATTCAATTCCTATTCCTGGTTACTTATGCCTGACAGATAATCTTCCACATATGAATATAATTATGCTTGTTTGTCATGACAGTTATAAAACAATTTGGTCATACGAGTGATCCAATTTTATGATGCTTTTGTGGTAGTCATTAACCAAATCACCATAGTTGTTAAGTGAACCCATGCTCATTAACTGAATCAATGTTTACTAAGGGCACAGTTTTGCAAAAACAGGAAGGAAGTGCCCATTTTTGGCAAAAAAATTGTTGTAAAATACAGTCACATGGTCGCAGAAGGAGGCAAATAGTAGTGAACAAGCTATGTTGCTGAGCACTTGAAGTTTGTCAGATCTTCGAATCCTGGTCATATGTCCTCTTTTCCAGTTTAGTTGTAACTTCAGAATGGTTGCTAAGCAATCTGTTGTGTTGAAAATACCTCTATACAATGGATTAGAGAAATATAATACCCACCCAGAACAGATAGGCTGGTGTGATGGAATGATCTTGGGAGACAGGAAGTAGAGCTGCAGACTGAACAACCATCGCGTAACAAATAGCTCACAGAAAGAGAGAAGCATTTCAAAAGGATCCCTTGTTATTTTCCAGAGGGTAAAAGGAGAGGAAGGGAGAAATATTTTGAGACTTGTAGGATTCTGTGTATACTCCTGGATGCACTTCTTGTCTGGACTACTGTATCCCTGAAGGCAGTGACGGGAGTCAATTTTTTTTACGAACGGTTCTGTGGGCATGCTTGGTGGGTGTGGCATGGCTTGGTGGGCGTGGCAGGGGAAGGATACTGTAAAATATCCATTCCCACCCCACTCCAGGGGAAGATTCCTGCAAAACCTCCATTTCCTCCCGATCAGCTGGAACTAGAGAAGCAGAGAATAGATGGGGGTGGGGCCAGTAAGAGGTGCTATTTACTGGTTCTCCAAACTACACAAAATTTCCACTACCGGTTCTCCAGAACTGGTCAGAATCTGCTGAAATCCACCTGCATGAAGGGCTAACAACTTGTTATTGAAACAAGGTTTCAATACTCAATTGAGTTCATGTTTTCTTGCAGGCATTTTGTTACCTGACTAGTTAAGTTCCCAACTATCATCAGTGCACTCAGTTCAGCCCTGAGCTACAAATATTCTCATGAATGAAGGCAAAATATAAGTGTCCAGGATAATGTTGCTGGATCCAATCTGGGTTGGTCACTGAGACCAGAAGTCTACTCTTCCAAGCTTTTGGACTTGTGCTGTGCCCATCCTCAGGGAAGTTCTCTCTACTTTAATGTGTTCTTTCAATTTTTCTAGGTGTTGTATTTATGTAGTGCTGTCATAGCCCCCTCGGAGCCTGAATCTGCAGAGGACGACAAGCCAGAGCTGGAACCAATGAAGATCGAACGGGCGGCTTTGTTGGCTTTGGAGGAATGTGGGGAAGAGCAGACCGAGGCAACCCAGGGCCCCTCAGGATTGGGATGGCTTGTTAGCAGGGAGGAACAGGGGCAGGATGACCGAGAGAGGACAAGTAGTGGATATGAGGACCAATAGAGCTCAGGTGATGGGCAGGGACCATCCCCTCCTGATCCCCGAGCATGGAAAATGGAGAGAAGGAGGGAACAGCGCAGACTGACCCAACAATTCGGGAGGATAGCACCCCGCCCCTCTTCACAAGGCACACCTGGGGATTGAGATTTAAGGAGATACTGTAGGGAAGGGCGTTTGTCAAGAACAAACACTGAATTGGTAGACTTTGGTGTGCACCGGTACAAACATTTGGAGTTTACAGGACTTACAAGCTTGCTTCTTCCTGACTTCATGGATTCAATGCCTTGTTCCCTAATTTGTGGACTCATTGTTTGTTCCTTGTTTCGTGGACTCATTCCCCTATCCCCTTATTTTGCTGGACTGGGCACAGCCACAGGCTGCCATGTGTGTGCGCACGCAGGCTTTGCTCTGGGGCTTCCCAAGAACATGGGAGCATTTGGGGGGAAATTTGGAGCAGGGAGTTTGAACTCTCAGGTGGCTGTGCGGCCTTCGTGCCTTGTCCCAGATCATTACAGGTGCCTGGTTGGGTGTGGCTTCCTATTGGTAGATTGGGGTGTTGATGGCCAGCTAGTCAGTCCTTGGCTGTTGTTTCCTTGTGCTGCCCTCAACTCCTAAATACCTGATAAGCTAATGGTAAATCAGCACTCCTGTAGACTGACATGCGACCTATTTCCTAGTCTTCAATAATTTCCCTGGCCGAGCAGGTACAAAGATAGGCAGGGAATGATTGAAACCTGAAAAACGAGCCCCTTGTCATTCAACAGGAGTGCTGATTTACCACCAGCTTATCAGGTAGTTAGGAGCTGAGGACTTGGCAGCAAAAGGAAACAATAGTCAATGACTTAATAGCCGGCCATCAACATCCCAATCATCCAACAGGAAGCCACACTCAACCAGGTACTATATAAACATGAGGCATTGAATAAGCCAAAGCATACATTCTGGTAGAGAGAAGTTGCCTGAGGATGGGCTCCAGCACAAGTTCAAAAGCTTGGAAGACTAAACTCTTTGGTCCTGATGACTGGACAAATTGGATCCTGCTACAAATATTCTCTTTTTTTCTGTAACACTAATGAAGCAACTAGCAAGTTGGATTTCGGAGCACGGTATAGTTTTGATTGTATTTGGCATACTGACTTCAAAGGAGACATTCTGGAACCAGCTTCTGAAATCCAAATAATTAGAAATTCAAATAAGGTTGTAGCAGACTCCAAAGTTTACAGAGAATAGAAGAATAACAGAGTTGACTATACATTCTTGTCAGAAGATACTGCCTTTCATAGTAGTATTCTGTTGCCTCCCTCTGATTTCATCACAAATTGTTCATTATTCAGAGGTCTCACCGAGGTTTAGAGAATATTAAATTAACTGACCTGGGGCAAAATTGCCTTGTCTTTAGGACAGAACTGATTCTGGATGCTTTCAGATCTGCAATTCTATTATTTTTTTTCCTTTAGCCATAATGTAGTTAAAAAGGAGCTACAATTAATCCTCACGTTTTATTATACAGAACAGAAAGCAGACTAGATGAGCATATAAATGCATTGCACTCCCACTTTTGAATCTGAGCAAATTCCATTTCTTGGAAATATTTGGAAACACCCACCCACAATAGGAAATGCTAGCACAGCACTTCGGAGAGTTTTCATTGACCAGCATTTAAAAATTTAGCATTCTTCTACTCCAAGAAGAAACAGAACAAGAGAAAAGATTGAGAAATTGGCTGCTTAGTTGTAAAAATTTCAACGAAGGAAAGTTTTATTTGGGAGAAAGTTCTATAAATTGTGATCGCTCAATGTATATTGATCAAACATGAAACAGCTGTAGCATTAGCTAACAAATTAATAGTGGTCGCATTTACACTTCTTAGAACAAGTTGTCATCCTTTTTTAAATATATATATATATTTAACTGAAAGCATTATTTCATCTAAAAATGCACATAACATGTAGCATTCATTTTATTCATTGTTTACCTGTTGCTTTCTCTTCAGAAAGAACAATCAAGTATGGCAGCAGCTAAAAACATAGTAAGAATATCAAATCAAACAAAAAATAATGACGTTAAAAACTGAAAACCAAAACAGATAAAGTTTTTGTTAATAGCATGCAAACCCTTGGTTAACCTAACTACACATATATTTTTTGCCTGATTTTTTTATGCTTCAGCTCCAAATGTAGTAATATTTGTGGGGTTCTTGATGTCCTCTGAGCTTGGTTGTTTTCTTGCAGATGTTTCATTACCCAATTAGGTAACATCATCAGTGCTGGAAGGGAGATGATTTTGCTGTTTATATACAAGTGGCTTTCCCTGTCAGTGTTGGTGGGAGGGATCATGGTAGTTTCTTAATCAGGCTGTTGTTTACTGTTTCATTTTTTGTTTTTTATTTGGTACTTGGTTGATTGAACTATTGTTTTTGAAATATTGTTTACTGTTTGACTGTTGGTCTGGTATTGTTCCTGGTGTTAATACAAGAAGAAAACAACATTCCCACTAACACTGCAGTGGTGGGTTGCCCCCGGTTCGGACCGGTTCGCAAGAACCAGTAGTAAAACCGGTGGGAGGCTCCGTGCACTGACCCTGACGTCATCAGGAAGCTTCTGCGTGTGTGTAGAAACTTCATGCGGCCCCGTTGCGAACTGGTAGTAAAGGTAAGCACAACCTATCCCTGCAACACTGATAGGACATCCAACCTTATTTAAACAGAGAGCAAACTCTGTTTAAACCCTTCTAGCACTGCTGATTTTAACTTATGAAACATCTGCAAGGAAACAACCAAGCTCACAGAGAACTAAGAACCCCACAGTTTAACCCTGTCCCTGAGCCAGAAATATTCTCTTCTATTAGTATAGTAACTTTTCCCTGCCCTTAATCAACTACTCATTGAACTTGGCTGAAGACTCTTTTTGGAAAAATGGAGAGAATGGCCATCCAACACAACTGCTGATGGAGCCTGTGTGTTCCATAGTTTTAAAAGAATATCAGAACTGTGTCCTTCAGACCCACCAAATACGCTTGTGAGAGTAAGAGGTATCTTTCAAAGGGCATCCTGTTTGAATGTTAATATTCAGGTAGGACTATTCAGATATTCAGGCCCAAGTAATGTAGAACGTTAAAGGATAAAGCCATTATATCTTAAAAGCAATTGGCAATTAGTGCAAATTTGTTCAACAGGGAGATAATATAGTGCTGATATCATATCTCAGTTGGAAGGTTAGCTATTATAATATAACCTTGATTCAAATATTCTTCAGGAGTAGCTTCATATACAGATCCCGTTGCAGTAATGTAATTATAAGGAAAGAAGATACAAATAGTTCTCCGCTTATAGCCACAATTGGGGCTGGAATTTCCACTGGTAAACAAGGCAGTTATTAAATGATCACAGCTGATATTTTTTTTAACCTTTATTACCACAGTTGTTAAGTGAATCACTGCACGTTTTTAAATGAATCATGCAGTTCTGGCAAAAAACAAACAAACAAAACACCCACTGTGGTCAATGGATCTGCTTAATGACCGCTGCAGAAGATCAGGCATGGTCACATGGTGATCTGCTTAATGACTATCATGACTTACAACTGTAATTCCAAGTTCAGTTATAGTCATAAATCGAATATTTATGTACTTCTTACAGGCTGCATCCTAATCAAGAACTTGAAAAATATTCTGGCATCTCATACACTTACCAACAAAACAAATAGGGTTCTACATGAGAGACTAATGTACTAAGTAAAATTTAAGGCCAATTTTACCTTTATATAAAGGATAATTTGGTTGCTCAGTGAAGATTTATAGATTATGACAAATTTATCAATTGAAAAATATTGAATGTTCCCTAGAATTATTTTGAGGTTTTTCATTCCTGCCTTTGTTACCACTGCAAACCAGGAATGGGTTAGCACAGAGCTCAATGGGCGTTTTGCTGTGCAACATCTTTGGAATTTTGTTAATACAGGAACTAAGGTAGGTTGCAATAATAATAATAATGCTGCATCGGCTTGATTTTGTTGTTGGTAGTAATTGGATGTGATTTTTCAAACATTTCACTTGCCCTTCTTATTTTCCCAGTAAATCCCATTCTTTGTTTTGCAATAGAGGCAAAATGAAATTGAATTGTTTTGGGTTTCCCTGTGTAAAACCTGCAAAAACTCATCTACGGAAGTCGTCTCAAAGCCATTATGTTCTCTTAGGGAAAAACGACTAATAGCATACCATTCTGTTTGCTTCATTTCCCATGTATGCCCACTATGGAAAGGTTGGCACTGTACGGTTGCTGGGATTGACCTAATAAATAGATACATCTGAACTACACTAATGTAGATTAAATAGGTTCAGATCTTCTCTTAAAGGAACAGCCAGTGCTGGCATTGAAATGAATAATTAGAATGAACAATGCTATTAATCCCTGACCTGAAATCTCTACTAAGCATTGCAGAAACATAATAATTCTGCAACGTGAAGTAATTCACATTGTGCAATAATTCAGCTCATGTGAAAAATTTAATGGTCTTGGGCTAAACTGTGAGGAAGTGAACATAATCAATAGTAAAGAATATTTCTAGCTGTTGAATCATAGTTGAACTATGGGTTCCTTGGTGCTCTCTGAGCTTGATTGTTTTCTTTCAGACTTTTCACTACCCAACTAGATAACATCATCAGTGCTAGAAGGGAGAGGGGTTTGTTCTCTTTTTATATACAAGTGGCTTGCCCTGTGTTGATGGTGATTCCTTGATTAGGCTTATTTATTTATCTGAGTTAGTAGTACCTTAATTGGAGTATTGTTTGCAGCATGGTTGTTGGTCTAGTTAGTATTACTCTTGCAAATGTTTATTCTACGTGCGTTTATGTGTCTGATTTGTCTGAGTGGCAGGTTTCCAGGGATTCTGTAGTATATTTGGGTTTAAGGGACTCAGTCCATAATCCTAAAAAGATTATCTTTGAAAAGGAGGATCTATTCCAGATTCTCAGAATCTTTCCAATGTTAAAAGGGTTGAATGGACTTACACAACTGCAGGCCAGTCCACCAAGGAATATTCAGTATGGCATGGTAGAAATCAATATAAAAATATGTGCTTTCTAACTTCATTTTTTTAAACCCATCTTCCCCTGAAATTCATTTATCCCCGAAATTCTCAAGCGTCTGAATTTTTCAAAGCAGATCCCCATTTTTCAAAAAAGGCATTAAAGAAAAGTTGCAGAAAATTGCTTATAACCCACAAAGTAATATCCCAAAGTACATTGTATTAGGTGAAATATATAGAGATGCAAAAAAAAAAAAGCACCCTGTATATATCTTGTGAAATTGCAATCAAACTACACCCAGTTGGAGAATAATGCGTCTAAGAACACCATTTTAGCGCAATGATGCACACGCAACACACAAAACAGAAATAGGATGGACTGGAAATGGAAAAGGAAATGGAAAAAGGAAAAGAAACTTGAAAATGCCAAATGTGTCTTTGTAAGTAATCATTGACGTATAACCAGTAAGGTTACGAAAGCACTGAAGAAAGTGATTTACAGCCAGTCCTCATACTTACGACTATTGTAGTATCCCCACAGTCGCATGGTCAAAATTTGGGCACTTGGCCACCTACATGTATTTATGATGGCTGCAGCAAGATGATTGCTTACTTGACCACTTTATGGCTCTCAACATGGTATCCTTCTGGATCAGCTCAGAGGATTAGGGGCAAGCAGCATTGTGTTGTGCTGGCTCACTTCCTACTCCAGGGTCATTTCCCATGGTGGGATTCAGCCGGTTCACACCACTTCGGGAGAACCGGTTGTTAACTTTCTGAGCAGCTTGGTGAACTGGTTGTTGGAAGAAATCATTAGGGCAGAGAACTGGTTGTTAAATTATTTGAATCCCACCACTGGTCATTTCCAGTCAGTGTTGATTGGGGGGGGGGGAAGATCCCACCCTCAAACCCCTCTCTGGGGATTCCACAGAGTTCAATGATCTTTCCTATTTAACATCTACATGAGACCACTGGGCCCAATATACTTCTCTATCCCTAACAAATTAAATGATGCCACGGGCATCTTATCACTAGCCCAGTGCCATAAATTTGTGAGTTTCTGCATCAGGGACAACAGGTTTCAGTTGAACCCTGGGGAAGACTGAGTGATTTTGGATTTTGGGACCTGCGGGTTCTAGGATTATGTTATCTTTGGTGTTGGATGAGGTCACACTATCCCAAACAGAGCAACCATGTTTCCCTGAAAAAAAGACCTTGTCTTATATTTTTTTGAACCCCGAAATAAGCACTTGGACTTATTTTCAGAAAGGCATGTGGGGCATGTGGAACAAGACAGGGCTCCTCTTGCCATCTTACCTGGTGGGAACCGGCTGCGCATGGATTTAAATATTTTCAGGGAGGGCTTATTTTCAGGGGGCTATTTTAGCACATACACTCAAAAGCCCAATTGGGCTTATTATCCCGGGAAGTCTTATTTTTGGGGAAACATGGTAGTACACAATCTTGACATTCTTCTGGAGTCATGACACCTGTTCCAAAGACAGGTGGCTTGAAGGGCTTTTGCACAGTTTTCTATTGTGCCAGTTGTGCCCATTCCTAGATCCAACATCTCTGCTCATGGTTACTCATGCTCTCGTCATCTCCTGATTGACCACTGTAATGTGCTCTACATAAGACTGACCTTGAAAACTATTTAGAATAAGGGTGTCAAACTCAAGGCCTGGGGGCCAGATCTGGTCCATGGGGTGGTTAGATCTGGCCCATGGGGCTGTCCTGGAAATAGGAAAGGACCAGTCCATGGTGAAAACAAAGCTCAGGAGGGCCACCATTTTCACTGGCAGCGGATTGCAGGAAGTTGTCACAGCCAACAATGGAGCTCGGGAGTCCGTTTTCACTGGCAGAACACTCGGGCCACCACAGGCACCCCTGACATGAGTGACATCGAGCTGGCCTTGCCCATCCTCCCCCAAGCTCAAACACAACCCTGATATGGCCTTCAATGACATCGAGTTTGACACCCCTGATCTAGAAGCTTCAGCTAGTGTGGAATGCTATGGTGTAGGCAATTATGCGTGCCTCTAGAATATCACAGGGACACGGGGGATCACTGTCTAAGATGCTGAGCTTGTTGATTGCAAGGTCGGCAGTTCAGTGGTTCAAATCCCTAGTGCCGCGTAATGGGGTGAGCTCCCGTGACTTGTCCCAGCTTCTGCCAATCTAGCAGTTTGAAAGCATGTAAAAAATACAAGTAGAAAAATAGGGGCCACCTTTGGTGAGAAGGTAACAGCATTCCGTGCCCCTTTGGCATTTAGTCATACCGGCCACATGACCACGGAGATGTCTTCTGACAGCACTGACTCTTCAGATTTGAAACAGAGATGAGTACCGCCGCCTAGAGTCGGGAACAACTAGCATATATGTGCAAGGGGAACCTTTACCTTTACCTTAGACTCTCACACACTGTATCTCTGCTCTGTGAGTTCTTTTGTTTTCTGTCTGCTTCCAAGTCCAGTTCAAAGTGCATGGTTATTTAAGAGACCACCTCTTGATTATATCTTCCTGTCCCTTTCAGATCAGTTGAAGAGGCATCTACAGGTCCTGTCTGTTAGGGAGCTACACTTGGTGGATCCCAGGAAGAAACTGCCTTATAGATCATCCTCCCTGCCCCCCATCCAGAAGTGAGGCTGGTTCAATCCCTGTTGATTTTCCAGATTATGACATCAGACTTGGAGCCCCATGAGACCAGAGTAGGAGCCGTGATGGCACAATGGTTAGAATGCAGTATTGCAGGCTAATTCTGCTGACTGCCAGCAGTTCGATCCTGACCAGCTCAAGATTGACTCAGCTCTCCACCCTTCCAAGGTCGGTAAAATGAGGACCCAGATTGTTGGGGGAGCAAGATGCTGATTGTAAATTGCTTAGAGAGGGCTGTAAAGCACTATGAAGTGGTATATTCAATAGCAGTAGCACTTGCTAGTGAGGTGGCTCTATTGCTGTGAATAGCTGCAGTCCTCTCTTAGCGTTTGTGATGTTTAAAAATATTTTTAATAATAATGGTTTTTACATGTCAGCTGTTTTATGGTTTGTTATGTATCACACAGAGATGAAAAGCCACATAAATTGAATATGGCTGGCTGGATGGATGCATGGATGGATGGATGAACACATCACACATTCTGCACGGATTACAAGTGTCACAGACAAAGATAGTACATAAATGTAAATTAGAACTAATTCCAGCTTTTGTGTTATTGGGTTCCACCACCCCTCCCCATGGATTCATCTCTTTTAGTTTACAGTAGTTGAGTTTCTGTCTTCTTAACATCGTCAGCTGCATCCAAGCATCCTTTTCTGCTAAAGTCTGTAATGGAAGATGTATCGATGCTTGAGTGCCTATACGCAGTAGCAGAATTTATGTGTTTATTTCTAAGAATAACTGAAACAGGTGGATACACAGAGAAGTACCCAAATGTTCTATGAGGTCAGTGAGGGATTAAGAAGGGGAATAGAATGAAACAAAATGTACAAGCACAGAGAAAATGCTTTTATTTAATTATATCTTGTTTTCTGTTCTTGTCAGGAAGAACATGTGTTTTAAGCAAAAAAAAATCTGTTTCATAAAACAGAATCAAAGTTATAACCTGAAGCACATCTACTGGAGTATATCCGCTGAATTTCATTCGACGTTTGTAAATAAACCTCTCTAGTAGGTTTCTCTCATGGTGCATTGATTATCTCAGGTTGAGGTGATCAGATAAATATAAATAAAACTATAGGGTGATGCAATCTTTCTCAACCGTGATGGTCTCCAAGAATCAGGCACAATTGAGCAGAAGGGGGAAAAACATAAGTAGTAGTTCACATGCAAAACATGAAATTGCTCACACATTTGGACAACATCTTGAATGGCATGTTTATCTATGTACTGCTAAACCTCTTCTGTCTGTTTGTCTGTTTGTCACTTCTAGTTAGCCCAAAGAGTGCATTATATCACAACAATTTTTAACTCAAGGTATACCACAAATCCACTAACTTAAAGAACGTGCAAATAATAATAATAACAATTCAGGAGTCATTATTCTTGTGCAATTAAAATTTCCACAACTTTCACACCAATTTTATTTGCAAAATTCTAGCCATTGCAACATCCATGTGGTCAAGTGATTGGGATTTCTGATGCTCTTTGGCATACAATCAAGGCGAATAGGAAGCCAGCAAGAGGTCGGGAGTTACTGTTCTTCCACTCCTGGTGCATTATAACTACAACCATTTTTTAAAATAAAGGTCAATTTTCAAACCAAAACAATAGCAATGCCATTCAGGACAGTTCATACTCGTCACTGCCTTTCTTTCTAAAGGATGACCCAATGTATCAAAGGTTGTCTAGTAGCTTATAAACTTAAGATGCCACTGTTTGGGTGGCCAAAACATACCGTGTTTCCCTGAAAATAAGACCCTGTCTTATATTTTTTTGAATCCCGAAATAAGCATTTGGCCTTATTTTCAGGGAGGTCTTATTATTTTGGGGGACATGGAGGAAGCCAGAGGAAATGGCAGGGACCTGCTGTGCATGTGTTTCAATATTTTTGGGAAGGGCTTATTTAGTGCATGCGCTCAAAAGCCATATTGGGTTTATTATTAGGGGATGTCTTATTTTAGGGGAAACAGAGGTATCATGTGTTGGAAACCTTTGTGGAAAGATGAACCTGAGACCAAACAATTGCAGGAGCTGTGAAATTCATAAATAGAGCTGAATCCACAGACTGGTTCCTTTATTTTCCCTTCAAATTGGCCACATGTCACCCATACGTGCAGTAAAAGTTGAAGTTCAATAAAAATCTGCATCGTCATCCAACCAAATCGGAGATTTTATAACATTAATATGTATGTTGGATCCAAATGAGAATTCTGGCAAAATAGAAAGATGCTTTGATTTTTGTTTTCCTCATCTGTGCCTGCATGCTAAATTTGTAGAGTAAATTTATTCTGGAAAGGGGAGGAAGAAAAGCAGACAGAGTTGTTCCTAAGGGTAATTCAGCAGAAAATAAATGTGCAATGTTGAATCCACCAGGTCATCATCTGCCGAAAATCACCCTTAAATCCCAGTAGGGTCTGAGAACCGAAAGACAGCATGAAATTTTAATCAGAGGGAGATTTGCCTCTTGTAGGAAGCTTATTTTCAAAGTAGAAAACCTTGATGATTTCAAAGGGAGATGTAATCCCTGAAAAGACATAGATTGGAACCAGGAAGCAAGATTTGCTTTTAAAACCCTGGCGGGTGGGGTGGAATAAGGCCAACTAGCTAAGGCAAATAGAAGCAAAGGCTGCTTGAAAAATTTCCCTCTCTTTGATACTTTAAGCCTCTGGAAATAAATTGCATTGTGGAAACTCCACTATTTCCATGATGCTTAAAGCAAAGGCATTTGTCCTCTCTACAAGACTTTCCTGTAGATAATGCTAACATGTGAAACATTGCTTCTGGAGTCATTATGTCTCAGGAATAGTGCTGGGATTTGTCAAATGGCAGAACGGGTAGTCCTTGACTTATGACCATCACGGGGCCTACAACTTTGGTTGTACGTCTTTGCAGTCATTAAGCAGGTCACCAGGTGCCCTGACAGAATTTTATGACTATTTTCATTTAAGCATAAGCATATCCATGCAGATATGGCACTTACCACTGGCCCGATTAGCTAAAATACATCCAAACATCTCTGCATTGTGTTGGAAGTGTAAAGCCAAAAAAGGAACATATTACCACACTTGGTGGAAATGCAGCAAAGCTCAACAATACTGGCAAGAAATAAAAAGTATCATCGAAGAAATAACAAACTTACAAATAGAAAACAACCCAGAATTTTTCTTACTCGGCATGACAACAGCACAATATAACAAGGAAACAAAATATCTCATTATACATATCTTGACAGCAGCACGACTTCTGTACGCCCAAAACTGGAAATTAGATCAAATCCCAAACAGAGATAAAATTATCTCAAAGATAAATGAGTGTGCCGAAATGGACAGATTGACGCTGGAACTCCAGGATAAAGAAGAAAGCGAATATTACCTTGTATGGCATCAATGGTATCAATGGCTCGAAAGCAAACTAGCAATAACGTACACAATAGAAACTGAGGTGAAAGAGGGGTAGAATGTAGAAGAGAAACAATACAGTCTTAGTATATAGTCATTCATGAAATAGGAATTAATGAATGACTATTAAGTAGAATGTAAAACGTAGTACTATATATTCTGTTGATGACAAAAGCATATATGTGGAATGTAGTGTGGGTGTTTTTGGTGGAGGTAATGTCTTTGTTTTTGTACTGTCTTTATATTTCTGTGTACACTTGAATAATAAAAAATATTTTTTTAAAAAAGCATATCCATGCAGAGGGTTGTAACGCTAGTGGATTCTCGTTTTACGACTATTTTCATTTTATGACTACTTTCATGACTAAGGCAATCACCGTGGTTATAAATTGCATCATGTGGCTGTTAAGTGAATTCAACCTATCCAATGGGTAGAGAGAATTGGTTTGTTTTCTGCTGGAAAATGGGGGGGGATCACAAATTGAGGTCACATGACAGCAAGAGGCTGCAACTGGTTGTAAAGGTGAGCCAATTGTCAAGAGGCTGAAATGCAAATCACATGACCATAATCTTTTTTGTGGGAGAAGCACTGGCCTGCAGCCTTGATGCACTCAATGGAGCCCTATTAAGTGGGTACAGTAGGAAGTGTGGGAAGATGTTTTCCTTCCACTGACTTTTTAGAGAAGGCTTTTAAAACGGTGTAATCTTTACTTTATTGGTGTATTAAAGCATGCTTTAGAAGTGTAATGTATTGAGTCTGCTCCTAGAGCAGGCCCCCTAGTGACTGTTGATGAAACGTTCTGTTCACGGATTGGTTAGCCGTTTGACAGCAGCCTATTTAAGAGCTGTCAAACAGAGTTCGTTCCTTTTATCGTTCATCAGTTGGTTGTTGTCAGATTACATTGTAATTAATAAACAGTTACTTGAGGAGAATACTCTCCAGTTGGTGTTCTTCTTATGACCACGCAGTATTTATTAGTGGCAACGAGGACAGGATTGCTGATCTGAGGAGAAGATAGAAAGAAAGAAAAAATAAGAAAGGAGAGCGGCCCATCAGAAGCAGGCAAGTTTGTGAGGCGGCTGGCGATGGCGTCCTCACATAGTTTCCCTCCGTTTAACCCAGCAACCGAAACGTGGGACGCGTATATGGCCCGATTTGACTGTTTCCTTATATTGCTCACAATTATACGAACTTGTCCAGTGAGCACAAAAGGACATACTTTTTAAGCTTCTGTGGGCCCGAAATGTTTGACATGGCCATGACGTTGATGGCTTCAGAATCAATCCACTCAGGGACCTGGGAGGATTTCATTAAGAAACTTAAGAAGCATTACGCCCCAGCCCCCTCGAGGATTGCCCGCCGCCAGCACTTTTATCATAGAGACCAGGGCCCTGGAGAGACTATAAATCAGTATGTTGCAGCCCTAAGGCAAGCGGCGCGGCACTGTGAGTTTGTTAACCTCAAGGATTACCTTCTGGATAGGCTCGTGGCCGGTGTGAGGGACCAAGAGTTTAAGAAATGGCTGATAGCCAACCACGAGCTGACATTCCACGCGGCGCTGGATAAGGCGTGTGCCGCTGAATTGGCTGCACTCTCTATCGCCAAATTGCCTCAGGGGCGCACCCCACCTAAGATGGGAGAGTCTGCCACCATGAATGTGATTGAGTTCCCTAATTCAGAAGAGGAGGAGGAAGCCAGTGTATGTCGCCTAAGCACAACTAGTAGTAAATCATCGCGACTGCAGAAGGAGGTGAGTTACCGATCCGAATGTTTAAGTTGCAGGGGAAAACATCAAAGTGCCTCCTGTAAATTCAGGGATACGGTTTGCCATCGGTGTGGTCGGCAGGGCCACATTGAGAGAGTGCCAGTTGGTACAACCACAGCTGGCATCATACTCGCAGCGCAGCAGTGGGGGAAGGCAACCGCCAAGGCAACAGAAGAATCATTTCCAAGATTACTGGATGTCGGATGTACATATGGTGGGATACACTAACACATTAATGAGAAAAAAAATTCACCTCAATATTTCCCTTGAAGGCAAGTCATGTCAAATGGAGGTGGACACGGAATCAGCGTCATCCCTAGTATCCTGGAGCACTATTAAGCGACTAGTGCCCAGGCTGTCAAAAAAGAGGTTTGAGCCTTGTAACCTCCTTTTAAAGGATTACCAGGGTAACCCAATTCCCATTGTTGGTACTGGGAATTTCAGGGTCAGTTTCAAGAGTTTCAATGGTCGGTTGCCTTTAGTAATAGTGGATGGTCCTTTGCCCAGTCTCTTGGGCCTTAATTGGTTCGAGGCCCTTTGGTTAACAATTCAGGGAGTCAACGCAATATGCTCATCAAACTTAGAGATGCTTTGTAACGAATTTCCTTCAGTTTTCAATGGTAAATTGGGCAAATATCCCAGTGTCTTTTAACCTGGATCCCCAGGTGCAACCTAAACGACTTAAGCCCCGCAGAGTGCCTTTTGCACTGAGGCCCCAAGTTGACACTGAACTCAACAAGCTAATAGAGCAGGGCATTTTGGAACCAGTAGACCACGCCCGATGGGAGATGTCTATCGTAACAGCAATGAAGCCGGACGGGTCTGTCCGTATCTGCGCGGATTACCGGGCCACCATTAATGAGGCATTAACAACCCATGTATACCCTGTTCCAGTGGTGCAGCACCTGCTGCACTCACTAAGAAATGGATCTGTCTTTGCCAAATTAGATTTAGCCCAGGCTTATCAACAGCTGCCTGTGGATTCTCAAACAGCAGAGGCTCAGACGATTGTTACCCATCGTGGGACATTTAGATATCAACGCTTGCAATTCGGCATCAGTGTGGCCCTGGGAATTTTCCAGAGTTTGATGGAACGATTGCTCCATGGAATTCCTGGGGTCATCCCATATTTTGACGATGTGCTGGTCTCAGCAACCAGCACACCCGAACTGATGGACAGGATACAAGTAGTGCTCTGCCAATTCCAGAGTGTTGGGCTCAAAGTAAAAAAATCCAAATGTTACATCGCTGTTCCCCAAGTGGGATTTTTAATAGATAAAAATGGCATCCACCCCACAGCAGTGAAAACAAAGGCGATTGTAGAAGCACCCGCTCCTAGGGGCAAAGCAGAACTCCAGGCCTTCCTGGGACTCCTAAATTTCTATGCCGTTTTCCTACCCCACAAAGCTTCCGTCGCTGAACCCCTGCACAGGCTGTTGGATCGCGGGGTGCCTTGGGTATGGACTGCCAGGGCTGCTACTGCGTTCTCTGCTGTTAAACGCCTTTTGACATCTAATTCAGTCCTCGCGCAATATTGTGACAACATGCCTCTGGTTTTAGCATGCGACGCCTCACCATTCGGGGTGGGCGCTGTATTGAGCCATAAGTTTCCAAATGGGTCTGAGGCCCCAGTGGCGTTCTTCTCCTGGACCTTGGCAACCGCTGAGAGAAACTATTCTCAATTGGACAAGGAGGCCTTAGCCCTAGTAGCAGGTGTGAAAAAATGTCATGATTATCTGTACGGCCGCCATTTTTCTCTCATCACTGATCACAAGCCTTTGCTTGGCTTTTGGCAGGGGACTGCCAATCTCCCCAGATAATGTCGCCCAGGATGACTAGGTGGTCCACGTTCCTATCCGCCTACTCCTACACTTTGCTCCATGTTCCAGGAAAGAATTTGGCTCATGCGGATGCTCTAAGCCATTGCACCCTACCTCTACTGCTGTGTGACCAGGCTCCAGTCTCATCTGTTTCCTTAATTGACAGTTCACCTTTTCCAGTGACAGTTATAGACATTGCTCGGGCCTCTGCAAGAGACCCTGACATTTCTCAAATCATTGACTGGGTGAATAGGGGTTGGCCTAAGGGTCCTGTATGGCCCACGTTGCAACCTTACGTAGTGAGGAGGTTGGAGTTGTTGACCCAGGGTGGTTGTTTATTGTGGGGGCACAGGGTAGTTGTTCCCCCATCATTGAGAAAATCTGTCCTCGAAATCCTGCATGCAGGCCATCCCGGAATAGTGCATATGAAGGCCATGGGAAGAAGTTATCTCTGGTGGCCTAGACTGGATAGTTGCATCATGGAGTGGGTGTCCACCTGTAGTAATTGTCAGGAATCATGGCCTATGCCTTCCAAGGAAAGGGCCCGAGTCTGGGAAGAACCAAAAGGACCATGGTCATATTGATTTTGATATTGATTTTGTGGGACCATTCCATGGTCAGATGTTTCTCATAGTAGCAGATGCTTACTCGAAGTGGGTGGAGGTTGTATTGATGCACTCCACCACTTCAAAGCATTGATCAGGGCTCTCTGCAAGGTATTCGCTACTCATAGCCTACCTGATTTGCTGGTATCAGATAATGGCACACAATTAACATCATCCACATTCAAAGTGTTTTTAGCGAGTTTGGATATCCAACATTGCCTGATATCTCTGTTCCATCCTTCTAGTAATGGTTTTGCGGAACGAGCTGTAAGATCTGCCAAAGAGGCGTTAGGAAGGATGGGGTCCAGGGACTGGCACGAGCAAATTGCGGAGTATTTGCTGGTACAACACATCACACCATGCCAATTGACGAAAAGAAGCCCGGCAGAACTCCTTATGGGCCACTGGTTAAGGACCACCTTGGATAGGCTCCACCCCCAATATGGCCCTAGTACTCCACTAGATTCTACTAAATTGTATCGAGCATTCAAGGTAGGGGACGCTGTATACGCACGAAACTATGGAGGTCTACCCTTATGGGTACCAGGGACCGTAGCAGATGTCACGGGACCCTGCTCATACAGGTTAGATATGGGCCACGGCCGAGTGTGGCACCACCACAGCGACCAGTTAAGGGCCAGGTGGTCTGCTCTAGTCCATGTCCCAGAGGGAAATGAGATGGCGTTGGGAGCGGGTTTAAGAAGAAAGATATGGCCAGGAGTGAGTGAAGATTGCCGGGTTACTGAAAAGGAACTGGGGAACTTACCTGACGAGGGGGGATGGAAGAAACCAGCATTCTGGATCAGCTGGAGTCATTGCAGAGAACAAGCCCCCAGAGGTCAGGCCGCATATGACGGCGACCAGCATCCCTGCAGGACTACGACTGTTCGGTCCAAGAGGAAAGGGGTGTAATGTATTGAGTCTGCTCCTAGAGCAGACTCCCTAGTGACCGTTGATGAAACGTTCTGTTCACGGATTGGTTAGCCATTTGACAGCAGCCTATTTAAGAGCTGTCAAACAGAGTTCGTTCCTTTTATCGTTCATCAGTTGGTTGTTGTCAGATTACGTTGTAATTAATAAACAGTTACTTGAGGAGAATACTCTCCAGTTGCTGTTCTTCTTATGACCACGCAGTATTTATTAAGAAGCATATTAGGCTAATGGTAGAGTTGGAAGGGGCCTTCAAGGACTTCTAATCCAGGGGTGTCAAACTCAAGGCCCGGAGGCCAGATCTGGCTTTTGGAAGTGCTTAGATCTGGCCCGTGGGGTTGTCATGGAAACAGTGAGGGACCGGCCTGCAATGCCTCTGCCAGTGAAAACAGAGCTTGAGAGGGCCATGTGCGACCCTCCCAAGTTCTATTTTTGCTAACAGACGGTTGCAGGAGATTGTCGCAGCCGAAAATGGACCTCACGAGGGCCGCTGGCAGCACTCCCCAGCTCTGTTTTTGCTGGCAGAGGGTTGTAGGAAGGCGTCACATCTGAAAATGGAGCTTGGAAGCTCGTTTTCACTGCCAGAGTGCTTGTACCACCACCAGCACCCCCGACACAAGTGACGTTGAGCTGGCCACACCCACCCGAGTCCCTTGGGTGCCTTCTGCTTGTCTTAGCCCTAGATAGTTGCAATTAATCTGGAGTTAAGCTGCAATAAGCATATCCATGCAGAGGGTTGCAACGCTAGTGGATTCTCGTTTCTCTGTTTTAGGATCAAGAAAATACTCCCTTCAATGGAGCAAAAAAATTGATTCTCTGATACTAATTAAGGCAGATCGTGTCCACTTCAGAAGAGCACCATACTTTTGGTTTTATGTATATATATTTATAAATTTTGGGTTGTATAGGAGAGAGAGTGTGTGTGCCTGCATGCCTGAAGATGCCTGGAGATGCCCTTATAGTTTTCTTGGCAAAATCTTTCAGAAGTGGTTTGCCATTGCTTCCTTCCTATTGCTAAGAGAAAGTAACTGGTCCCAGGTGACCCAGCTGGCTTTATTCCCAAAATGGGAGAAATGCTCATAGTCTCCTGATGCCTTAACTCAGGGGTGTCAAACTCAAGGTCCATGGCTGGATCTGGCCCACAGTCCATGGGGCTGCCCTGGAAACACTGAAGGACTGGCCCATGGAGACTCTGCCAGCAAAAACAGAACTCGGGAGGGTCAGGTGCGATCCTCCCAAGCTCCATTTTCGTTGGCAAAATGCTCTGGCCACCACAGGCGCCCCTGACATGAGTGATGTCGAGCTGGCCACTCCCACCCTGGCCATGCCCCCTGGCCGCCCAAGGTGAAACACAACCCTGATGGAGCCCTCAATGAAATTGAATTTGACACCCCTGCCTTAATTACTACACCCAACTAAATAAACAAATGTTCTGTGTTTTGTATTCTGAGCCAATGGAGAACAAGTCACAACATACCTTCAGCTGCCTGAAAATTCACGGCAAGAAGTGCAATGCTTCCTTCATGAGGTCCAGGGGTCTTGAGGTTGCCAAGTTAGGAGAAACTAGTGCATTCTTTTACTATCGTTGCCCAAATAGTTTGATTTTCACACACAAAGAAAAGGAAGTCCTTTATCCGAAGAAGACTTAGAATGTTTCACTTCAACAAACTGTGTGTATGTCACTTTGTACTTACATTTGCCTTCAGCATGCGAGTAGATCCTTGGTGTAACTGGAATGTTATATTACAGGCAGTCCTTGACTTACGACCACAACTGAGCCCAAAATTTCTAATCAAGATAGTGATTATGGGAGTTTTGCCCTATTTTACAATCTTCTTTGTCAAAATGGTTAAGTGAATCACTGCAGTTGTTAAACTAGCAACATGGTTGTTAAGTGAATCTGTCTTCCCCAATGACTTTGCTTGTCAGAAGGTCACAAAAGTGATGGTACGACCCTGAGACTCTGCAACCATCATAAATACCAGCCAGTTGCCAAGTGTCTGAATTTTTATCCTGTGACCACGGGGATTCTGCAACTGTTCTAAGTGTGAAAACCAATCACAAGTCACTTTTTTCAGTGATGTTGTGACTTTGAACAGTCATTAAATGAATAATTGAAAGTCAAGGACTGCCTGGATTTAATTTAACAACCTCTAATATATTAAGGAAAATGCTTCACGAAGATTCTTCCTTTTATACAAGTATGGAAAAGAACAGTTTGAAAGTACCACTTTATAAATCCTTAGTAAGGCCACTCCTGGGATACTGCATTCAGTTTTGGTCACCACATTACAAAAAAGATGTTGAGACTTTGGTGCAAAGTGCAAAGAAGAGCAACTAAGATGATTAAAGGCCTGGAGACCAAAACGTACGAAGAACAGTTGCAGGAATTGAGTTTGGATAGTCTAGAGAAAAGAAGGACTAGGAGTGACATGATAGCAGTATTCCAGTGTTTGAGGGCTGCTACAAAGAAGAGGGGGTCAATTTATTTTCCAAAGCACCAGAAGGCAAGACAAGAAACTGTGGATGAAAACTCATCAAGGAGAGAAACAACCTGGAATTAAGGAGAAACTTCCTAACAGTGAGAACAATTAACCAGTGGAACAGAAGTTGCCTCCAGAAGTTGTGGGTGCTTCATCACTGGAAGTTTTTAAAGAAGAGACTGGACAGCCACTTTTCTTGAATGATATAGGGCTGTGATGGTGAACCTATGGCACGCGTGCCACAGGTGGCACACAGAGCCATGTCGCCTGACACGTCAGCTCAACTCTGGCCAGCTGATTTTCAGGTCTTCTGGGCCCACCAGAAGTAGGGAAACAGGCTGTTTCCTGCCTCTGAAGGGCCTCCGAGGGGGTAGGGAAGGCTGTTTTCGCCCTCTCCAGATGCATAGAGAGGATCTGGAGCCAGGTGAGGAAGAAAAATGGGCCTACCGGGCCATCGTGTGCCAGAAGTGGAGGAGAGGGGGGGTCACGCACATATGTGCAGGGCGGGGCATATAGAATTATGGGTGTGGGCACACACATGTGCGACCCCCACCCACCCTCTTCCTGGCACACGATGGCAAAAAGTTTAGCCATCACTGGTATAGGGTTTCCTGTTTGAGCGGGGGGGGGGGGGTTGGACCAGAAGATCTCCAAGGTCCTTCCAACTCTATTCTGATTAAATGTGGGTTTTTTTGTTCTATTTTTACCTTTTGTGGGTTGGATCAAATAGAATGGAATTATTACTCCCACACAATGCATTCAGCTTTATCCAGACAGTCTTAGTTGCACTGCCTTTTCTGACCACTCTACCTCCTTGCATGCATTTTTTGATACCACTGGTGGCACTTTTTAGCTATCTTCTAATTTGATCAACAGCTAAAAGTAAAGCTACATTTATTCTTACAGAGAATTGTAAACTCTTAAATTTTCTACAGGATGATGGAAGTAAATATCACAAAGATGCATTATTTAAGATTAAATGCCAATGCAAATCTTATTTAGAAAAGGCAAACTACTCGAAACTTGGTTAAACGACTCACGTTTTCCTGCATCTCAAAAATATATGACATATTTTCCATCTGCCTTAAATGCTCTTGGGACACAGGCTTAAGTCTTATAAAAGTTGTATTTCATCTTCACTTCAATTTTATACATACAGGGAGGCTCACTGCTGCGGGATGCTGTCAGCTTTTACATCGGCAGAGGAGACCCAGGAAAAAAAAATGATTATGTGCTTTTGGGCCATTACACTCACAGTTGCAAAACAATCTTGCTCAGCAACTCCATCACCAAACACAAACTGACTTTCCGGCTGTTTTGGAAGATGGTTTTGTCTAGGTAAGGGATGCCATCTGGAGTAGAAGCAGAGAGGGGGTATAGGATATTCTGCCCCCTGCTTTCCACATTTCATTTTATTCTTAGGAGTAGGAGGGAGGAAAAGAAACGTGTCTTTTGGTTTCCCAAAAGCTTCTTTCTGTTCTTCAAAGAGGCTTTCATTTTGCTTCCTAACTTGTGGGAAATTCATGGGATGATAACCCAGCCTTAAAAATTCTAGAACATGAAAGGAAGAATTGAACCAAGCTGAGAATATAATGTTTTCAATTGCAAATTCTGATTACTAGAAGAGGAGAAAAGAATCAAGTAAATAAAAAATAGCAAGGCACAACCCACTCTTCCCCCAATTTTACTTACGTATTTAGTTGTATAATTTATTATTATAATAACTTAAGGCAGCAAATCTAATATCCTTTCCTCCTCATATTTTCCCAACAACAACTCTTATGAGGTTGGGTTGAGCTGAGAAAGAGGAACTGGCCAAAGGCTTTCATGTCTAAGGCAGAACTAGAAATCACCTTCTCCTGGTGATTGGCCCAAAATTACCCAGCTAACTTTCATACATATGGTGGGTCTAGAACTCACCATCTCCTGGTTTCTAGGCTAGCACCTTAACCATTAGAGGAAACTGATGATTGATTGATGATGATGGTGTCTCAATTTTCTTATAGGAGTTCAAGGTCTTCTGGTGATTGACCCAAAGTCATCCAGTTGGCTTTCATGTCTAAGGTGGTACTAGAACTCATAGTCTCCTAGTTTCTAAGCCAGCATTTTAACCACTAGACCAAACCAATGTGATGATGATGATGATGATGTCTCACTTTTCCTATAGACTTTCAAACTTCCGTGATGCAATATTTTCCTTATTTGCAATTCTGCCACACCTTTTCCTCAGAATGTGCAACATCAGCAAAACAGGTGATACATAAGCACACTGAATGCATAGTCCTTTGTAATCAATTTATCAAAATTCTGATCCGTTTCCTGGATCTGGAGATTCTTTAAAAATAATCCAATTTAGATTTGCTTTTAATGATAATTTATACTTGCATACATGCAAGAGGCAAGTAATACAATACACTTTTGTGCCCTATGTACGTATCCATTTGAAATAAAATAATCTTTGAAATCCAGTTCTCTGTAAATTCAATAATTGTATATATCTGAAGTGGGAGGAGAAACACAATTTCTTGCAAGCAGCAAAAATGTCTTCAGCCAACGATGCCCTTGGCCATTTTCCACCAACCTTTGATCCCTTGTTATTTAAATGAACCAGGAAGCCCCAGATAATTTAAAACTCATAGCTCAAAAGGTATTTGGAAACATAAATCCAGAGATTTTATTTACAGCTAGAGAGTTTCAAAATAAATGAAATGCTGCTGAAGGTCCTGTACATACAGACATTTTTTAATATATATATATAGCAGTTTACTGATAGTTGGAATCAAACTAGGAGGTTGTAGTACTAACATTTTGAGAAACTCAAAAGTCTAGCTGCATTTTTACACTACAGGTACAGATAGTCCTCAAGTTACAACCACAATGGTCCAAAATGTCTGTTGTTAAGTGAGACATTTCTTAAGTGCCCCATTTTACGACCTTTCTTGCCACAGTTATTAAATGAATGACTGCAGTTGTTAAGTTAGTAACACAGCTATTAAATGAATGTGGTTTCCCCATTGACTTTGCTTGTTGGAAGGTCGCGAAAGGGATCACGTGACCCCAGGACACTCCAACCGTCATAAATGTGAGTCAGTTGCCAAGTGTCTTTTTTTTTTATCATGGGACCCCCTGGGAATGCTGCAA
The DNA here is from genome assembly GCA_012654045.1 of Ptyas mucosa. Lineage (NCBI taxonomy): Eukaryota > Metazoa > Chordata > Lepidosauria > Squamata > Colubridae > Ptyas > Ptyas mucosa. The sequence continues at coordinate 1,554,125 of WNWU01013384.1, read as the reverse complement.
TGGTCATCAGTGTGAAAACAGTCATAAGTCACTTTTTTCAGTGCTGTTGTAACTTTGAACAGTCACTAAAGGTCACTAAATGAACTATTGTAAATTGAGGATTATCTGTACTCCTTGATTTATGACCTGTTGCTTAGCAACCATCAAGTTAGAACAAACCTCCCTTCAGGCTACTTACAACCCAGCCAGATTCAATGATGGTCGCTATTTCTCTGAGGTGATATGACTGAATTTTGAGTACTCAGAAACCTGGCCACATTTTCCAGCATTTATAGAGGCCCAAATGACATGACTCCATTTTATGACCATTTCATTGAATTATTTCTGGTTTTTACAAAACTGTGCCATAGCAAACAATGACCACAGCATCCACTTAACAACCAGGCTGTTTATTTTGTGACCATGGTATTTGCTTAACAACCACCATAATAGAGGTGGTAAAAATTGGATTGGTTATGTGAGTAACCCATTTTCCGGCCATCACAAATTATGATCATAGTGAGCAGCCTCCATTACAGTCATATGTCAAGGAGTACATGTAAGACATTTTATTAATAGGTCTAAAAATTTTTGAGCTTCAGTTCCCAACGATATGTGTATGATTGAAAAAGTGCCAACTGAATTTTAGCTACCAGAAACTAACATAGTCCTCCTCTTACAATGCTAACAGTTTGAAAGAAATCTTATGAGAGACTTAAAAGGACTCATTAAAAAAAGTCAATATGGATTTTGAAAAATCCGGGTTAGCTTCAAATATTACAAAAAGATGCCAAGCGTCAGGTGAATTTTCAGTTGACAGTGAAGAAGTGAACATGACATTTTTTTCTTCCTGGACTCAAGAATAGGGAGAAACAGAGAATGTTCTGGAGATACAAAGAGGGTGCTAATACCAAATAACCGAGTTGGAGACTGTCAATTATAGATTGTTGCTTGTAGATTAAATGGATCTACACAGTATGTAAAATCTGGCATTAAACTGTAGTATTAACATAGGATGTTGCTTCTTATCTATCCAGCTCAGGCACTTACTCAAGGCCTCATAATAATTGTAATCCAATCCCATCCAGTCCTACTGCAGCATTCTGCCGGCCGAAAATGGGGCACGCAGGGACTACATGTGGCTACCCTGCAGCCTGTTTTGGCTGGCGAGGCAACGCAGGTCAGTCCTTTGATATTTCCATGCCGGCCCCGTGGGCCAGATCCAGCTGGCGAGTCTTACATTTGACACCTCTGCCCTGCACCATTCCAGACAAAGGGCTGTCCAATCTCTTCTTGAAATCTTCAGTGATTCCACTTGAAATTTCATAGAAAATTTCTCCATAATTCTAGGTTGGCTCTCTGTTTGATAATCTGTTATTTCTTATCCTGCCCTCAGGTACTTTGAAGAATCAGAGAATTCCCCCCCCCCCCGCCGCCCCCTGCTCCCCGCCACCTTCATCTCTGTGACAGCTCCTCAAATATTGGCAGATTGCTATTATATCACCCTTAGTCCTTTCCTTCATTAGATTAAATACACCTAGTTCCTTCAACCAGTGGTGAGCTGCCGCTGTTTTGGACCAGTTCAGGTGAACTGGTAGTTCTGACCAGGGTTGGGCCCACCCACCTGGGCACCCACCTGGGCGCTATATAATCGTCGGTTTTTTAATGCCACACGCATGCACGGAAGCAGGGGTGAAATGTAAAATTTGTTACTACCGGTTCTCTGGGCGTGGCTTGGTGATGGTGGGGGTAATGTGACTGGCTGGGCATGGCCAACTTTCCTTTTTTTAACTTTTCAAAGCATTTTTTCTAATGCTTTGAAAAGCCTCCGCCGATCAGGAAACTCAGCTGGGATCATCAGAGACTTTTCAAAGCATTTTTTTAACCACCTCTTTGGCCAAGAGGTTGCAGAAAAAAATGCTTTGAAAATGCTGAGCCGCGCGATCTTCAGAGGCTTTTTTTTTTTTACTTTTAAAAGCATTTTTTCATCGGAAGAGGTTGTATAAAAAATGCTTTTAAAAGGAAAAAAAAGCCTTTGATGATCCTGCAGCTTAGCTGGGATCGGGGGCGGGGGATGCAGGGATTTTTGCTATCGGTTCTCCGAACCACCTGCTGCCATCGCTACCAGATCAGGTGATCCAGTCCGAATCGGGAGCATTTCACTCCTGCACGGAAGGTTCCGCGTGCATTCACATTTTCGGTTCCGGGCAAACTGGTTGTTACAACCAGCAGCAGCCCACCCGTCTCTTCAACTGTTCATCATATGCTTAATCTCCGGTGCCCTTTTGCTCTTCTCTGCACTCTTTCTAGAGTCTCAACATCTCTTTTATATCACGGCAACCAAAACTGGATGGAATATTCCAAGTGTCTTACCAAAGTGACTTATTCCAAGTGTCTTACCAAATTATAAAGTGGCACGAACATTTCACATAGCTTCAATACTATCCCTCTCTTGATGCAACTTATGACTGCCTTGGTTTTTTCAGCAGCTGCAACACACTGCTGGCTCATACTTAAATGGGTTATCCACTAGGACTGCTAGATCCCCCTCACAGTCTGTTGAGCCAGATATCACCTATTCTATACCTGTGCATTTGGTTTTTCTCTCCTAAGTATAAAACCTTTTTTTTCTCACCACTGAACAGCATTTTGTTGGATATGCCCAGTGTTCAAGTCTGTTGAGATCCTGCTGGGTCTTGAGTCTGTCTTCTGAAATGCTGGCTATTTCCTCCAGTTTGGTGGTATCTGCAAATTTGATGAGTTCCCCCTCTATCCCTTCATCTAAATTATGAACATGGTAGATTCTTTTCTTCTTTGATCTAAGAATTTTCTTCTTCTTTGATTTAAGAATAGAGAAAAAGCAGGAAATGTGCTGGAGAGACACCAATCCTAGCAATGAAAGCAGTAGGAAAACATAGACAAGAACATGACAACAAAGATCTAGATAGTTTATTATTATTGGTTGGTTGGTTGGTTGATTGATTGATTGATTGATTCGATTTATATGCCGCCCTTCTCCGGAGACTCAGGACGGCTTACAATGCATTAAGCAATAGCCTTCATACTTTTGTATATACCTGCTCAATAAATTAAAGCCATGATTATTACTCTCATAGTAAATACAACTGTGAACACTGGACTTGGAGTCATAGCAAGAGCTACCTTCAAATTCTAGATCTGGAAATTGCAACAAAATACCATGGACCACAAGAAGAACCAACCAATCAATCCTGGATCAAATTAAAGTTGGCTACTCCTAAGGCTATGGTTTGTAAGTGGATACTCTGAGCTTTCACCTGTAGAGCTGATAGCCCAGGTTCGAGACCCAAGCTCCAGGCAGTAGGGTGAGCTCCCATTCCTTGCCCCAACTCCTGCCCATTTAGCAATTTGAAAGCATGCAAATGTGAATAGATAAATAGGAACCACTTCAGTGGGAAAATAACAGCATTCCCTGTGCCTCAGCATATAGCCATGCTTGCCACCTGACCATGGAAATTGTCTTTGGATAATGCAAGATCTCTTGACCAAGAAATGGAGATGAGCACCATGCCCTAGGGTCGGACATGACTGACAAGGAAATCTTTACCTTTTTACTCACAAAGTTTGGGTTATATAATGCAAATGAATGGTAGACTAGAAGATATAACTATTCTTGAAAGGCCGATGGAAGCAGAAGATAATTACAATGAGGAAACTGGATGGATGAGATCAAAGATAAATTACAGTAGCCAAGGAAGTGCTGTAAATCACTACTAGAGATAGATTAAGAAGCTGAGTATTTGCCCAAACAATCAGCAAGAATTAAGTCCAACTTAATGGAACCTAACTAATTATACCAGTTAATATAATTTCCACAAGCTACAACCTATATGTATTAAAACGCATGATATTAGCAGATAGATATAGTGCTGAAGCTGTGATTGGCTTGAGTCTTCCAGCTCAGGGCATGTTCCAACAGCTTGTAAACAGGTGCAGTGTATACTGTAGTTCTATGTTTTTCTTACACAGAAATGATTCCCAGCAGAAAGAGTAATGCATAAAAAATGGGTTATCTATGTCACTAAAGGGAAAATTTCATTATTCCAACATGCCAGATGTCAAATCTAGTTTCTCCCATATTTCTCTGCAATGTTTCTGCCACTGGAAATTTGCTGCTGTAAAATAGATGTGTCTACCTGAAATTCGTTCATGCAACATTACTGTTCCCAAATTGTGATATACCGTCATTAAAATAGTCTTTGGCAAGGTTAATCCTTTGGATTCAAGTCTAGAAGGGGGAGAATTTATATTTTCTTGTATGCAAATCTATATTTTTGGGTAGCCCTTTCCGTTCTTTGGAGGGTTGCACACATAGGTGCACAAATACATCTGATTTAAGTATTATTTGGCCAACGGCTGAAAAGCTTCCATCTGTTTCATTTTCGTTCCTTTGGACATAGTCTAACATTAGCAAAGCAGTATTTAACATCTGCCAGAGTTCTAATAAATTCTCAGTGGATGAGGCTAGCAACTACTTCCAAACCACATCACAAACTGAGTTAGAATTCTAAACTTCTACCCTACCAAATATTGTGGGAAAAGAAAAAGGGTATCAACATACCATCTTTTTTTATTCCAAGAAGAGAGAAGTGAATAAAGAATGCAGCAGTTTAGGTGAATGGCTTAGGAAGGGGATTGGCTATATCAGTGGTTCCCAAAGTGTGAGCCGCGGCTCCCTGGGGAGCCGCGCTATCGTCATAAGGGCGCCGTGAAATATTCTGCTCGCTGGGTCTAACGCTGATGCGCCATTTCTGAAACGTCTAGTGCGCATGCGCAGTTGCAAGTCGGATTGCTATGGGAGCTGCGAACCGAAAAAGATTGGGAACCTCTGGGCTATATCATTCTCCAATGGGTGATTCAATATTATGCCAGGTGTCAGGGAAGTGGTCAGGTGCCCAGGCAATTGAATTTTGGGATCCAGAGCAGGGGTGAAGTCCAGCAGGTTCTGACAGGTTCTGAAGAACTGGTAGCGGAAATTTTGAGTAGTTTGGAGAACCAGCAAATACCAGCTCTTGCTGGCCCCAGAGTAGGGTGGGAATGGGGATTTTGCAATATCCTTCCCCTGACACACCCACCAAGCTACGCCACCAAGCCACGACCATAGAACCAGTAGTAAAAAAAAAATTGGATTTCACCACTGATCCAGAGACAATGAACTAGAAGTATTTTAAGCTTTATTATTAGCTTAAGCAAAGCATAACATAAATAGCATATGTACCGAGCAAGAGGATACTCAAACTTTTTCAGTGCCACTGTAAGTTCAAATGGTTATTTGAATGATTATTAGTGGAAGACAACTTGGACACTCCGTATCGTAGAGTAGAGCAGGGTGCTTGACTCCAGGTACATGAATAGCTGGATTTCTACCCATCAGTGTGTGTTGCACTTCTCAGTGAGATGCTCCACTTCTGTGACCTGTCAATTGGTTTCTAAGCATGGATCCAGCAAGTTTCTCAAAGTGCTTTTGGCCTATGTCCAAAAATAATCTGGCTGATAGATGGCATTACAAAAGGCAACTGCAGGATGAAATGGGAGAGTGCAAGCAATTGATAGCAAAGCAGCTTCCTCTTCAGCTCCTGTTGCAATGGATTAGCAATCTGGTTTCATGCCCAGAAGCCTCCGGAAGAAGCTCATGGACCTCCATAGAGCCAGAATGAAGCAGGCAAAAGCCTTCCACTAAAACAAAGAGCAACAAAAACGATTAGGGGACTGGAGACTAAAGCATATAAAGAACGGTTGCAGGAATTGGGTGTGTCTAATGCAATGAAAAGAATGACTAGGGATGATAGCAGTGTTCCAATATTTTAGCCATTGCCACAAAGAAGAGGGAGGTCAACGTATTTTCCAAAGCACCTGAAGTCAGGACAAGAAGCAATGGGTAGAAATTAGTCAAGGGAAGAAGCACCTAGAACTAAGGAGAAATTTAAAACAATTAACCAATGGAACAACTTGCCTCCAGAAGTTGTGAATGCTCCAACCCTGGAAGTTTTTAAGAAAAGATTGGACAATCATTTGTCTGAAATGGTGTAGAATTTCCTGCTTGAACAGGGGGTGAGACTAGAAGACCTCCAGGATCCCTTCCAACTCTGTTATTCTGTTCTGTTAAAAGCAATAAAAACAAAAATATACCCAAAAGTGTAATATACCCAATGCTGATAGTACCAATAACATACAGCTGGAAGAACTTAGCTTTCTGTCTCAAGAGATCACTGGTCCTGTTTTATCATACAGATCTAGCCCTCTTTTTTAAAAAAAAATTGCTAAGCTTGTGTTTATAAGGGACTTCTTTAAGATTTCAACATGTAATTTGAAAAGTGCCAGTTTTTATGGGAATAGGGGGTTGATAATGTCTTACAACCAAGTTAACATAGCTATGGATGACAGCTGCCATGAAAGGAGGGGAAGGAGAATCTGAGAGTGTCCAAAATTAGCTAGACCAATCCCATTCCTGACCACATCAGCAACTGTGTTATTAATGAAGCACCCTAGATCCTATACACAGAAAACATTGTGTTGGGAGACCAAACCTAATCTAAGCCATTATAGAGGACTGTAGGGTGCCTCCACCATAGGTTAGAGATGGGATAATATCTGGAGGACTTCATGCATCTGCATGATTTAGCACACCAAAACAGTTATCAGGGCCTGTCCATGCCGTGGTTAAAATGTAAGAATTGACATAATGCAGTTGTATCATGGGTACATGATAGTTTCACTGTCCTCTTTTTGCTCATTTACTATGATTTTTCCTAATTTGATTTAAGACAATTTTTTAAAAATTTCAGTCCTCATAATTCCCAGTCATCTTTCAATCTCATCGGCTCAGTTCTGGGGGGTAGAATCCCAAAGCTGTTTCTTTTTAAAGAAGTGCAAACTGTTCTAAAAAGCTTAATGGAAATGTTTGATATAGAAGTTAAGGTGTTAGGCTCTCACTGGGTGACCTAGAGTTACATGAGGTTTTAGTGTTGTACAACATGAGTGAACTCCAGTTACTGGGCAATCCAAAAGTATGTTAAACAAAACCAACATTGTCAAGTAGACTTTTACATCATAAACAATACCATTTCGAGGGGGGCAGGGAAAGTGCAGGAAATATCAGAGAAAATTCAGAGGGGCTCCTGTATCAAATGAACGTGTCTGTTTAATGAAAATGTGTGATCATGAAAGTAGAATTTCTTCCTAAGCTTTGGTATTATGAATGGCTTATATTGGAAAGGCTCCATAACTCACATGTGCAATACCATTAAAAGCCGTCTGTGATAAACTACCTATGATGTATACCCAGGCATAAGTAAGGACCGAAAGCATGTTGAAATAGTACCACTTTAGCTGACTTATGAAATGCCAGGAGGATCGAAGCAGGCTGTACATCCAGGGATTTCTCTACCATAGTGAGAGGAAAATCTGTTGCTGGTCTACACTCTATGTGCCTCACGAGGAAGAGGAACCAGTGGTCATATTCAACCAGATCTATCCGGTTCGGGCAAATTGGTAGTGGCGGCTGTGGGAGGCTCCGCCCAGATGTAATCACATCCGTTTTTGACATTCTGCGAATGCACAGAAGACCCTGTGTGCACACGCATTTGCGAAACAGTAGCAAAGGTAAGTGAATACCACTCCTGAGAGGGACCCTCAACAAGTTCTGTGTAGAATGTCCACAGTTAGCAATAAGTGTTAATATTGGCCTTCCTCTGATCAAACTCAATTTTAGCTAACTCAGCATGGTTCAAGGAGCTAAATTGCACTCAACGATGAACTAAAGGGCCACCATCAGTGAGCTGTTAGACAGCATTACTTGGTCTGCTGTGTGGATGCTTGGGTGGTTTAGGGGTGGGGAACTTTTGGTGGGGGGGGGGGTGTCTGGCGATTGTCATGTGTTGGGCTTGGTCTCTGGGTGTTATGTGAATTTTGTTGTATGGGTATACTGTGTATATACGTACAATGACAATAAACTTTATATTTTAAAAAAATGCACACTAATCGGCATACATTAAAATGAAATTTCATTGCATACAGCTCTCGAAGGGTCACCACCTCCAATGAATGAATGAATGAATGAATGAATGAATATGCATATATCTACATAGGTAAAGGTAAAGGTTCCCCTCGCACATATGTGTTAGTCGTTCCTGACTCTTGAAATGGAGAACGGTGCTCATTTCCATTTCAAAGCCGAAGAGCCAGCGCTGTCTGAAGACGTCTCCGTAGCCATGTGACCGGAATGATTAAATGCCAAAAGTGCATGGAACTCTCTTACCTTCCCACCAAAGGTGGTCCCTATTTTTCTACTTGCATTTTTTATGTGCTTTCGAACTGCTAGGTTGGCAGAAGCTGGGACAAGTAACAGGAGCTCACCCCATTACACGGCACTAGAGATTCGAACCACTGAACTGCCGACCTTTCAATCGACAAGCTCTGCATCTTAGCCACTGAGCCACCACGTCCCTTATCTCGCTACATATCCACATATATTATATGACACAGAGAAACAAAACACTCTAGTTCGGATGTATTTATGTATATGGCGAGAAAAATGAATCTTGCGAGACGGATGGCATAGGGAACAAAGCTGCTACAGAATCTGATAGTCCTGCTAGAAATACTTCGAAACCTCCTCCCAGAGGGGAGCAGCAGAAACAGACCGTGAAGTGGGTATGTGGGGTCTCTAACAATACTTTGAGCTCTAAGCACATAGCACTTATAAGCAGTATCCTGAATAATGGGAAATGAGCTTCCTATTATGATTTTCTCGACTGTCCTTACCACTCTCTGTATGGTCTTTCTAGCTGAGGCACATCTGCCACCAAACCAAACAGTGATGCAGTTTGTTAAAATGGGTGGTTTGGGTCAGGAAGGGTACATGGGGATATGCTAGAGGTGCTCAAGAGTCAGAGAAGCTATGTGGATAGTGGCATGAATCAGGGATACTGAACAGTTAGTCCTTGACTTACAACCACAATGGAGCCCAAACTTTCTGTTGTTCAGTGAGACATTTAAGTGAATTTTGCCCCATTTTACAACCTTTCTTGCCACAGTTGTTAAATGAATCATTGTAGTTGATAAGTTAGCAACCTGATTGTTAAGTGAATCTGGTTTCCCCATTGACTTTCTTGTCAGAGGGTCGCAAAAGAGATCACATGACCTTTGGACACAGCAGTGGTCATAAATATGAACCAGTTGCTGAGCATCTGAATTTTGATCATATGATTATGGGGATGCTACAAAGGTTGTAACTGTGAAAAATGGTCACAAGTCACTTTTTTCAGTGCCAGGGTAACTTTGAACAGTCACTTAATGAACTATTGTAAATCGAGGACTACCTGTATTGGGGGCGCACAAGGCATGCTGTGCAAGTCAGAGAAGACCTGTGGAGAGGCAAGTCAGGGAGGTTGCATGAGAGTACCACAAAGGAAAGTGCACAGGAGTAGCATTGGAATGGACACATGGGGGTGGTATGGGGGAGGGGGGGGAAAGGGATTGTGAGAATGACTGGGAAACTGTTATGGAGCATTCAAAACGAGCATCACATGACTGCAGCAGCAGCTCAGCAACACTGAAGCAGCTACAATTTCCCCAAATCTCATTCCCGCAGGAGTCACGGGTTCCAGATTTTGGATGCCTTCTGTAAGATAGTCTATTTGAGGTACCTTGGCTCAAAATTATTGCCCTGTGTTCAGTAGTGGGTTTCAAATCCCGTCACTACCGGTTTGCTTGTGGGCGTGCATGTGCTTATGCACTCGTGCAATGCTTCTGCACATGCGTATGTGCTTCTGTGTATGCACAGAGCCTCCCGCCGCTGCTACCGGTTCTCCCAATCTGGGGCGAACTGGTAGCAACCCACCACTGCCTGTGATGCACCATTTCGCCCAGTTAAAAGTTATGGGAATGAGAGTTTTAGTAGTATATAGATTGACTATATTACAGCTGTGAGTTTGGTTGACATTCCTTAACTCCCATGCACAGCTCGTAAGTTAATTGCAAAAACTTCCATGCTTGCAGTTTACTCATGAGGAGTAGCTGTCTGGAGTGCAAGTGGGCGATCGCACCGTTGCTCCTTTTTCCAGAGAGACTTCGCTAGTCAGTATTCATCAACTAACTGCCAATCTCTGCTCTTCTTCTTCAGGGACACCCACAGCATTTCAGCCTGGGTTTAGAAATTGCATTTTCTTTTATAGCTAAGGGATTTGGATTCCCCATTTTTCCATGCCACTGAGAATTACAAGGTTTCCAGATGCAAGTCTGCTTCTAAATACTTATAGGCCAAGGTATCTTTTCACGAAAAATGCATTTGAAATAGAAAAAAATATATATGAAAACTGCATTTTCTCATCTACAGAATTCGCCTTCATGAGGTACTTACAGTAAAATTGCACATATTCAGTATCCATATTATTTATATGAATTACTCTGACCTTCAAAATGGTTTTCTCCATCCTGTGAATTTGCTGTTTGGCTAAAGTGAGGAGAAATTAAGAAGCTTCTAGAGTAGCTTTAATGCTTTGGGATACTTTGCATCCATTGTTGGTCTTCTGCAGGTGTATCAAAACTATTTTATTCAGGTGGGAGGCTTTCTGGGGGGGGGGAGCTTGGTTTAATTTGCTCCCAGCTGTTTTGTATCATGATTTTATTTATTCAGTAGAGCTGTGCAATTGGAACAGCATGCAAACATTTGGAAAGAATGGATGAATATTCAGGAGATGTGATGGTAAATGGGAGTAGCCTTAGTAGGCATAGGGAAAAATCCCAGCCAGGAGAATGGTTGGCTGTAAAGGTGACGGAAGCAATGTAGCAATAGCAATGGCACTTATATACCACTTCACAGTGCTTTACAGCCCGCTCTAAGTGGTTTACAGAGTCATCCTATTGCCCCCAACAATCTGGGTCCTCGTTTTACCCACCTTGGGAGGATGGAAGGCTGAGTCAACCTTGAGCCTGTTGAGATTTGAACTACCAAATCCAGACAGCTGGCGGTCAGCAGAAGTAGCCTGTGGTACTACACTCTAACCACTGTGCCACCGCAGCTCGTGTAGTCTCAGACTTGCAAGATTCTGCTAATGTAATCTTACAATAAAGTTAGAGTTTTATATCTGGATACACAGGTGTTCCTCAACTTACGACAGTTCATTTAATGATGATGACATCCCGGGCAGTGGGCAGGGCCTCCCACCGGTTTTACTACCGGTCTTGGGAACCAGTCCAAACCGGGGGCAACCCATCACTGGAAGAGTCCCTTCTGAGACTGTTTGCCACACTCTTGTTCCTTCAGCTGTCTCTTATCTGATCATTCCCTTGGCTGTGGTTTTTCCCCATCTCTAAGGTCATTTTCACCACACCATTACTCTTGATTTCAAATCCTTAATGTTTCCTGATAGTAAAGACTCAGATAATAGATATTTCCACTGGATATCTGGAAAGTGCCGGTGGAAGAAGACAGCTGGTCTCAGTTGAAATCAATAACCTGGCATTGGATAGACAATCAGATGTGGGCTGGGATGTGTCAGCTGTCAGCATTCCAAACTGCAGCTAATTCTGATGTTTGGGAATTACCATTACTTTGTAAAATATTCTCATGTGATTAATAACTAGGCAAAGCACTTTCATGCAATGAACAAAAAATGACATATTGACAATACATCACTTGTTCTTATTGTTCCTCCACTTTCTTAATTACATGTTGAATGGATTAAAATGAACACTTCATCTGCCCTGCAAGTATTTCTCAACTCATCCATCCACTGGACAAGATAATAATCACATAAGTGCTACAAAATAAAGCATTTGTGTGTCCTTCAAACTATACTGCAGTTTGGTCTTTCCCTGTCCCTCAACTCCACAAGGAATCAGTAGCCAAGCCATAAATGCTGGACTACATACAGACTGAACTGGAAAATGAATCCCATTCATTTTCCACAGGAAGTAACTACTGAACATTTATGAAAGCAAATATCTATGGAAATTCTCAGTCATCCAGGTCATGGTTGTCCCAAAGGTGTTTTTTCAACAGGCAACTGGAAAAACTTTCTGGTTTTTCTTGAAGACTGTAAAGTCCATATTTTGGACAGAGAGGACCACTGGTTTGAAAGAGGGGTCAAAGAGGACCTCTATGTCAAAACTGAACATCCCACTCTCAACAGAGGAGGAAGGATATGGCTTCATCTATCTCCAGTCTACAACACAGTCCTTACAGCAGTACAAAAAGGCTCCATACCCATTTACGCCACTCAGGTGACCCTGACCACACAGATAAACCTCCAGATGCCTCAATGACTCTCTAAAAGGATGCAGATGACCAGCTGTCTGCAAGGAGTATAAATCCTTCCATTCCCCACCACCCAGTCAGAGCTGAAGAAGATTCTTGGATGAGAAGCGAAATGTCTTCAAAGAAAAACCAGAAAGTCCAGTTGCCTTTGAAAAAGCACCTTTGGGATTTATGAAAGCAATTTATCTTCTGAATTCATAAAACAAATCTACTTACAGTTTCCATTCTGCTACAAGATCCAGGTCTGCTTTTTAATCTGCCATCTCAAACAGCCATTTCATTGGGACCAATTTAATGGCCTCCATTATCCAACCTTGGTAGTCATCAATTTATGACTAATGGAACCTGGAACTTCCATTTAGTCAACCAATCTGATTTTATGACCTTTTCTGCAAGGGTCATTAAGCAGACACCACAGTTATTAGGCAAGTCAATGCATTCCTATGGACATTTTTGCCAGAAACTGGCCAAAAAACCCAGTTCCTGGCAAAAAAAAATTGTAAATCATGTCATCTGACCATGGAATGCTGCAACCAGCCATCAAGATGAGCTAAATGCCCAAAATATGGTCACATGAACATGTGATGCATGTATGTGTCACCTTTGGAACTCTGCAATTAGTTGTAAGTACCTTTGGGGGAGTCCATCTTAACTTAGAATAGTCACTAAGTGAGTGGTTGTTATGTGAGGATTACCTACAGCTTTGCCTCATTTTTACAGCTTGTTGTTTTTGTTATTCACACTGGATTCCATCATTTGCTTTTTTTAATTCAGCTGTTCTACTTTCATGCACGTTAATATGTCTTGCTGTATGTTTTATGCTTCAGAAAGGAGGTGGTTCTGGAAATGGCCCTGTGTCAGAAATGTAATTTTATACCTCTCAAACCCTCCCACTTCCAAGACAATGGTCCCTTACAAAGACCTCAGCAGGTAGCAAATGAGGTTTATTGATCCCAGCTGATCAAATATTTATCATATAGCAACATACTGAGATGCTCTGAGAATTATAATGCCGGTTTTACTTACTTTCTACAGATCCCCAAACACCTTTATGTGCTGTTGGCTAGGAGAAAGCTCTACTTGTCACCAGCCATCCCAGAAATGCAATTTCCCAGATAAATGGTTAGAATTGTACAAAGAAAGTGACACACACGCAAACACAAATGCACAGTGATTTGTATTCTCATTGACTGCCAGTGAGTAAAGATACGTCCCAGGAGAGAGAATATCTCGTCTTTTGTATTTCAATCAGAGGAACAAAAGTGAAAACACTCAAATGAGCCATTGCTGAAAGGTCTAGTAAACACATCATCCATACATAGCTTTTGTGAAATAAATCCTACTTGGTTTGCCAGCTAATGAAATACTTGCATTCCTTCTAAGGTTCCAGCTAATATGCCCAGATGATTGCTTACACGATATAATGTCTCATCATTTGTACTCCAGAACAGATAAACTGCCGGAGTCACAAACACAGACTCCAAAACTTTGCTCAGGAAAAATATTAGATTTAATATATGGCTCCTATTTATTATCTGTCTCGCTTTATTGTTTCATGTTGCCCAATGAGAAGCTATTCTCTCCAGCTTCGTGGGTTGCATTTTAATGGTGGTGCTTGGACTTCCCTGAGATAATATAGGAAGTGTTAGAAGAAATATCCTTCTGGGTTTCCCCACTTGGTCTGCTCCAAGTGGGGAAAAAGACACTGGAAATATGGAGAGTGTTGGAAAGATGGTTTAATAGTGGACAGGATCTCATGGCTTGAGTTCCTGAACAGAAAAGGGCCGAGATGCAGTGAGTCCTCGGGTTTTTATGCTCTCTTTGGCTTTGCATTTCCTGGGTCCACGAAACAGTATCCTGATTGGTTGTCAGACTCCCAGGGGGTGGGGGTCTTAGCTAGCCTTGCTGGCTGATGGTCACATGTGCTTGCCAGGTCACATGCTTCCCAGGTCATATGTGGTGAGTTTCTGCTGCTATTGTGTAGAGGGCTAATCCTATCTTTGTTGGATCTTTGGCAATTCCTACTATGGCTCTGCCTGAAGGAGGTAGATCTTTGTTATGTAGAATAGACTGGCCCAGGTCTTAATGGCCCATTGACAAAGGTGGGGGCAGGAAGATGGGAGCTGCTTCAAAACATGCTTATCCATTTCTCATCCAGGGAAATATAATATTCTGCCTTTTTAATATTTCCCAAAATTTTTCACTCTTCCAAGAAAGGGGTGGGTGCTAACCTCCTAAAGAAGGAAGCCTTTGGCAAAACAAAAAACATAGATGGACAACTGAGGCCTTTTGGGCCTCATAGGCTTCCCTGGAGCAAGACCTGAATTGTGTGGGATTCTTGGTGTTTTCTGATTGTTTTCTTGCAGATGTTTCATTGCCCGAGTAGGTAACATCATCAGTGCTAGAAAAGAGTGGAGTTTGGTCTCAGTTTATATACAAGTGCTTTGCATATCCAGTGTTGTGGATATGTTGTCTGCCTTTGGGTAGTTCCTTGATTGGACTGTTGTTTACTATAAGGTGACCAGACATCCCACTTTTGGCGGGACAGTCCCGATTTTCAACAATTTGTCCCGCGTCCTGCGGCGTTTTAGAAAAGTCCCGATTGGCAGGAAAACGGGTTTGCTTACCCCGCCCACTCCCAATCTATTGCTGCCTCCTGAGTCCCAGCTGATGGCTAGAGGGGAAAAAAAACTGTTTAAATTCTTGCCGTGGGGCTTCAAAGGTCTGCCCTATAGCTGGTGCCTGCAAAAATAGAAAAAACAGCCCCTTTCAGCATAGGTTAATTACCATAAGTTGATTAGATCGGCTAATCCCAGCTGCTGGCTCTCAGCTGATTTGCTCTCAGCTGTTTTGGCAAAGAGTGCAAAGAGTACTGCTGGAGCACATTTTTTTTTCTCCTTGTGCAATTCAAGCTGAAAACGAAAATGAAACTAAAGCAGGTTGTTGGCTTTGCTGTTTGCTTGCAACGTTGGAAAGGCAGATTTCTTTTCTTTTTCCTCATCAAAAAAGGTAGGTGCAAACAATGGGAAATTTATGGCAAATGGCAAAAGAGGAGAGTTCAAGATTTTAAAACACAAAAGGAAAAAAAGGTCTATTTAACTAAGGAATTGTAATAATTGAGATACTATTAATTGTATATTGTGTTGAAAGCAGAAATGGTTAAGTTGTGGTTTGGAGGAATATATGGGGGAAATTATTTGGTTTATTATTATTGGTAAATATAATTAATTGATTTGTAAGAAATTGGATTGCATGGAAATAATTGGAATATTCATGTTCATATTGATTAATATACAAAAAAGATAGTTATATAACTGATTTATATTAAAATGTTGAATTTGTATTAAACAACTGTAATATTACATAATTAAGCAATGTGAGGATGGATATAAAAATAGATGACAATGGGAAGGGGTATAATATAGAACAGAAGGGAAAATTGAATTTGATTAAGATTAGAGATGAGGATAAAGGGTAATATTGGTTTTTTAAAAAAATAGATGAGGAATAAATATGGCAAAAAGGAACTATAGAAATTGTAAATTTAAGTGAAATGTTAAAATCTGGTCACCTTAGTTTACTGTTGTTTGTCTGAGATGGTAGTTGCTTGATTGGGGTATTGTTGCTGCTTGATTGTTGGTCTAGTGTTAATCTCTGTTTATTTGGGTGTTGATTGCTGCTGAGGAGATATTTTGGTCTTTTTGTTTTCTTTTTAGCTTTTAGATCCTCTCTTTACAATCTAAAGTGGGGAAGGGAGGAGGGGAGGGGAGGAAAAAGTTATAAAGAAGACTTCTTAACATCAGCTCCAAGGTCATTTATATCTTATTCTCTCTCTCTCTCTGTCTAAGGTTGCAACATAATTTCCTTCTTTCTGTAGTCTACCCGTTTTAATCATCAAACCAGAGATGAAATCCAGCAGGTTCTGACAGGTTCTGGAGAACCGGTAGTGGAAATTTTGAGCAGTTCGGAGAACTGGCAAATACCAGCTCTGGCTGGCCCCAGAGTGGGGAGGGAATGGGGATTTTGCAGTATGCTTCCCCTGCCACGCCCACCAAGCCACACCCACCAAGCCACACTACACCCACCAAGCTACACCCACAGAACCGGTTGTGAAAAAAATTGGATTTCACTATTGCATCAAACCCATAAATCACAAGTTCATTTTTTTTCTGTTTCAGCAAAAAGTCCATAAGGGATTTCCAGTCACTAATGAATATAGATATCGTCCTTCCTCTCATCAAGCAACTCAATTTTGCCATGTCTACTAATTCTGTCATCTTCACCAGCCATTCCTGCATCAGTAAAATGAGGACCCAGATTGTTGGGGGCAATAGGCTGACTTTGTAAACTGCTTAGAGACGCCTGCAAAGCACTGTGAAGCAGTATATAAGGTTAAGTACTATTTGGACAGGCACTACAGAAGGACCTTGACAGACTTGAACATTGGGCGCTATCTAACAAAATGAAATTCATTGGTGAAAAAAGTAAGGTTCTACATTTAGGCAAGAAAAACAAAATGCACAGGTACAGTATATGTGGTACCTTGCTCAATAGTAGTAACTGTGAGAGGGATCTTGGAGTCCTAGTGGACAATCATTTAAATATGAGCCAGCAGTGTGCAGCAGCTGCCAAAAAAGCCAACACAGTTCTAGGCATTAGCAGAGAGACAGAATCAAGATCACATGAAGTGTTAATACACTTCATAATCCCTCGCTAAGGCCACATGTGGAATCCTGCATCCAGTAATTGGTCGCCATGATGTAAAAAAGATGTTGAGACTCTAGAAAGAGCACAGAGAAGAATAACAAAGATGGTTAGGGGACTGGAGGCTAAAACATAAAGAATGATTGCTGGAATTTGGTATATCTAGTTTAATGAAAAGAAGAACCAGGAGTGACATGATAGCAGTGTTCCAATATCTCAGGGGCTGCCAGAAAGAAGACGGGGTCAACCTATTCTTCAAAACATCTGCAGGCAGGACAAGAAGCAATAGGTGGAAACTAATCAAGGAGAGAAGCAACTGTTCTGACCTAGGCTTCCTTAGAAAGTATACAGCACAACCTTAGTCCCGTAAAAGCTCTTTTATTTATATGACTGTAAATTACTTTCATTTACAATCCGCAAGGCTTGATAAACAGTCTTTCAGAGGAAGGTTATCAACACCCACCTATCTCACATGGAATACTGCCAGAGAGCTAATTTCCAGACGCAGGCCAAGGCCAAACTTGGCACAGAGTCACAAACAAAACTTTCAAATCTTGAATCGGCCAGATGAACGAATTGCTTCCTGCAAAAGCTCATGTCCCGTTCACTCTTCTTTTATGTCTTATGGGAGGGGCCAATCATCTCCAAGCCTTACTCCCAAGTCAACCCTGTTTTCTTAATTGTTCTTGTCATTTGGCAGCTCTGTGCATGCGCACACTGGGAACAGTTTCCCGGTGTTCTTCTGCCTCACTGTTGTCAGACTCCGGGGGCTGCACATAACTATCAGGTGGCCTTGGCTCCCTCTCTGCCTCCGATGCAGAGCCCTCATCCAAGCTTTCCCCAGCCCCCAGGACTGGCCCAAGTTTCTTCCCAACCTCCTCACTGTCCGACTCTGCTGCCAGCTCTGCTGGCTGCCGGCAGGCCACAATAGCAACCTGGAACTAAGGAGAAATTTCCTGACAATTAGAATAATTAATCAGTGGAACAACTTGCCTCCAGAAGCTGTGAATACTCCAACACTGAAAGTTTATAAAAAGAGATTGGATAACCATTTATCTGAAATGGTATGGGGTTTCCTGCCTAAGCAGAGGGTTGGACTAGAAGACCTCCAAGGTTCCTTCCAACTCTGTTGTTCTGTTCTGTTCTGTTCTGTTCTGTTCTATATACATATATACATACAGACAGACATACATACATACATACATACATACATACATTGGTGGTTAAAGCATCACCATGGACAAAGTTTATAATAGAAATGCTAATATTTTAGGAATATGAATTTCAAAATAGAAACACTCAGCAGGGGCACGCATAATTGGCTAATGCAAACAATATACCCATGAGTGGCTAAATCATACAGCATAGTTAGATTATGGTTCAGACCAGGGCGATAGAGTTAATTCTGTAACTCATGGATGGTTAACTATGATTTAATGTATTGTCCAGGGCATATGCTTTTCAGTAAGAGGCTGCCTATTTCTAATATTTTTTAGTTAGATGTAGATATGACAAGTAATTCATCCTTATGAAACTTTTCCTAGAATTTGACTTAGAAATGAGGATAAAATTAGCCAAAAAAGGTATGTTATTGTGTGTCCTACTAAAAATGCAAAAGGGAAAAAGAATATTTTATCCAAAATGGCAAAAAGAATTTGTACTGCAAGCCCAACTACTGTACAGATTATCAAGTGTCTATTTATTAAATCAAGTTGCCTTTCTCACCTGTGTCCGTGTTATACAACAGCATTAAGATAAACATCCATTTTACATGAATATAAAAGGAAGAAGCTGATTCTAATCACACATGAATCAAAGCAGCCCTAAATCTAGACATAAACTGAAGGAGTTGCTTCAGAATACAATACAGGTAGTCCTCGATTTACAACCATAATCAAGCTTAGAATTTATGTTGCAGAGTGAGAAATTTATTAAGCGAATTTCGTTCCATTTTATGAATTTTCTTCACACATTTGTTAAATGAATCACTGCAGTTGTTAAATTAGTAACCAGTTAAGTGAACTTGGCTTCCCCTTTAACTTTGCTTGTCAGAAGGTCACCAAAGGGGATCACATGACCTAGAACACTGCAACCGTCATAAATAGGAGTCAGTGGCCAAGCATCCAAATGTAAAGCACATGACCATGGGGATGCTGCAACAGTCATAAGTATGAAAAAGGGTCACAAGCCACTTCTTTCAGTGCCATTGTAGCTTCAAACGGTCACTAAATAAACTGTTGTAAGTCAAAGACTATCTTGACTTACAGAGCCGTGATGGCACAGTGGTTAGAATGCAGTACTGCAGCTAATTCTGCTGACTGTTGGCTGCCTGCAATTTGGCAGTTCGAATCTCACCAGGCTCAGCCTTCCATCCTTCCGAGGTGGGTAAAATGAGGACCCAGATTGTTAGGGGCAATAGACTAACTCTAAACCGCTTAGAGAGGGCTGTAAAAGTACTGTGAAGTGATATATAAGTCTAGAGCTATTGCTATTGCTATATATACCCAAAACCATAACTAGGATTCTAAATCAGTGTTTCTCAATTTTGACCACCTAAGATGGGTGCTGGCTGGGGAATTCTGAGAATTGGGGTCCACCCATTTAAAGTAGTCAATATTGAGACACACTGTTCTAAATTAAATACAAGAATTTTAATTATAAAATTTGGAGGTGTTCGCAGGGGGATGGGCAGGATCAAGAAATTCAAGATGGTAGCCATGCCCACAATCAAAATCCCCACTCCTGTTTATGTATGTCATAAGAGGACTTTGTTAGATGTAGAGTAGTCTTCTTCCAGCCACAGAAGCTGCTTAGATGACTTTGGCCAGACATTTTCTCTCTCATGTTGTACTGGCCCTAAATTTCAGCTGCCTCTTAGATTCCAGAATTTAGTGCTGGGTTTTAAATCATGGACTGAATATAGTTATTCTGTTACTTACTGAGCTTGTATGCATAGTCTTGTATAATAGGCTGAAACTGATGGACCGGATGTGAAAGTTTTCTTGGTGTCAAGTTTTAATGTTGCAGTCCTAAATTGCATCATCAGCCTATTATACAAGACTATGCATACAAGCTCAGTAAGTAACACTGATTAATTGTTCTCACTGACAGGGATTTTTTCCTTTTGGTTCTCTTCTTGATGAGTTTCCATCCATCGCTTCTTGTCCTACCTTCAGGTGCTTTGGAGAATAGGTTGACCCTCTCTTTTCTGTGTCAGCCCCTTTGATATTGGAATACTGCTACCACGCCAATTTGTCTACAATCTTTTTTAAACCACCTCAATTGATGGTTACTTCAACATTTGAGGCAATAAATTAACTTTGCATTGTGTAAAGAATTAGTACTTTTTATCGGTCCTGAATCTCCATGCATTTAGTTTTAATGGATAGGATTGAATTTTAACAATGAGAGAGAATTTTAAAGCGGGCTTAGCAAGATCTGGGCAGCAGAAGCTGAGGTTTAAAATAATTAATTTGAGGTAAGAATATATCCCTTGGTGAATTTCTCTTAATAGAGTGAAAATGAAATCCTGTTTTGTTATAGCAACCAAAACATTATTTATCTCTTTAGCAGACTCTTTCTTTTACCAAATTAAGCCTAATAGGGACTATTAAGAATTAGATGACTTCCAGCATAACTGGAATCCCAAAAGACACAATCTTTAAATTTTCTGAAATACTTAACCATAATTTGTTTTGTTCAAAGATTAGGTCTATGTTACTCTTGAGATCAATTACAGCTTAACTGTTGAGTGAGGAAAAAAACTTTTCTTTTTTTCTTTTCCTTTTTTTGGCTTCTTTTTCTCCTTGAACCAAATCCTACTTTTAAAAAATGCCAATAACTCAGCACTTTATGTTTAATACATTTATTAATTGATCTATTTATTACTATAGTGGTGAGTCATTTTAAAGGAATCAGTTCAACCTGCCTTTTCTTGTCATGTCTTATTTTTATTTATTCATATCCCACCTTTATTATTTTTACAAATAACTCAAGGTGGTGAACTTATCCAACATCTTCTTTCTATTTTCTCCATAACAACAACCTAGTAAGGTAGGCTGGGCTGAGAGAGAATGACTGGCCTAATATCGCCCAGACGGCTTTCATGCCTAAGGCGCAACTAGAACTCACAGTCTCCAGGTGATTGGCTGAAAGTCACCCAGCTGGCTTCAATGTCTAAGGTAGAACTAGAACTCATGGTCTTCCATTTTCTAGCCTTGTGTCTTAACCACAAGACCAAACTAACTCACTATGCTAGAAACTTAATGGTTCTGTCACATAAATCCAACATTTGCACTACATCCTACAGATATAGATCAGATTAATTCGTAAATAAAACTTTTGGAAATTGAGGAGATGTTTTTATTATCCTGAAATTCTACTAGACATAACACATTATAAATATATGACTCTGTAAGGTAATGTAAAATTCCTCTTTGAAAGAGCACTGCAGGCAGAATGAATGCCAACCATAGTCAAAATCCTGTCATTGGAAATTCAGTGGCTGGAAGCTTGTAAGACGCTAAGTCAAAACCAAAGAAAACACATTATAGCCAAGGATATTCTAGAAAAACAGTCAATTGTGGCTTGCTTAGCAGACTATAGTTAAACAAATCATGATTTTTTTTCATAATTTTTATTAAAGATTTGAATGTACTGAAGTAAAAGTGAATACAAACTAAGTTTATAAAACTAAGTGTAAGATGTGCAAAGACAGAAAAGAAGAAAGGAAAATAAAGGAAAAATATGTAAAGAATCATCATTACAAGAAGTAAAAATAAATTTGATTAACTTTTTGCCTCCTAAGGTAAAAAGTTTACTATCTAAGGTAATAAACAAATATCTCTTTCTTTCCATAACTCATCCCTTATCTAGATACTAATCCATAAATGGTCAATTTTCAGTCCTGTTGTCAGCAAAAAATTTGTAAAAGGTTACCAGACCTGGGTGACTTTGGGCCAGTCATTCTCTCTCAGCCCACTTTGCAGGGTTGTTGTTGCTGTAGGGGAAAATAAAAACGAGAAGGAGTATTAGGTATGTTTGCTACCTTGAATTACTTATGAATTAATAAAGGTGGATAAAAATCTAATACAGGTAGTCCTCAACTTATAACGATTCATTTAATGACCAAAGTTACAACACTGAAAAAAGTGACATGACTGTTTTTCACACTGCAGCATCCCTAGGGTCATGTGATCAAAATTTGGGCACTGGGCAACTGACTCGTCTTTATGGCGGTTGCAGTGTTCTGCAGGCATGTCATCACCGTTTGCAATCTTCTGACAAGCAAAGTCAGTGGGGAAGCCAGATTCACTTAACAACCATGTTACTAACTTAACATCTGCAGTGATGTTCACTTAACAACCATGGCGAGAAAGGTCGCAAAATGGGGCAAAGCTCACTTAACAAATACCTCGCTTAGCAACAGAAATCTGGGGGTCAATTGTGGTCGTAAGTCGAGGACTACGTGTAATGGTGATCATATGATTGCAGGATACTGCAACTTTTGAAAATGTGAGCTGGTTGCCCAGGTTATGATCGCGTGACCATGGGGACATGGCAATGGTGGGATTCAGCCAGTTCGCATCACTTCCGGAGAACCGGTTGTTAACTTTCTGAGCAGTTTGGCAAACTGGTTGTTGGAAGAAATTATTAGGACAGAAAACAGGTTGTTAAATTACCTGAATCCCACCACTGGGATACGGTGATAGTCGTAATTGTGAGTGTCCTAAATCTCTATTTTCAGTGCCGGTGTAAATTCAAATGGTCACTAAAAGAATGATCGTAAGTCAAGGACTACTTGTATTTTCTCTAAATAAATCTTTGTGTCACAGTAATAAAGTATTCTGTCATGGTCAGATTCCTGCTCTCAGAAATCCTCGTGCATGCACCTGTGTACACCAAGACACAATATTTCAGTTTCCAACAGTGAATAGCATGAAGACTGGAGAATAGCTGGTTCATTTCCAGAAGGAATTAACAGCCCAACTGGGCACATGTTGCAGAAATGAGGCTGCAAATGGTGTGTCCCACAACCCTCCAGGGGAGAGCTATTGTCGAATAGCTCTGATCTATCCAAGACAGAAAGTCTTACTCATGCCTCTCTTCAAGTTAAAATAACATAAAAATAAATAATTACTGCCCTTCGGGGAAACACAGTGCCCTTGTTCCCACACGGCAATTAACTTGGTGAATAAGGAGGTTATTGTGTAATGAAAACACTAAAAAGGGTCAACTGACTCAGCCAACTAACCCCCCCAAGACATGACATTAGATTGAAAAACCGAGGCTGTTGTGTTAAACTGATCCCATCCAATCAAGTCATGGGGACATCTAAACCCAATCAGCTCCTCTTTAGCGGAATCTGCCCTCCTTTCTTCCTTTCTGGCCCTGAAGAAAAATGTACACAGAAATTATGTTAACTGCTTACAATCCCCATAATGGAAGAATGGATTGAGGGGAGGGAGGGGGGAAGCCTGGTGGAGTTTGCCGAGATGGCCAAATTTAACTGCTTTAAACAAAGAAAAGATAGACATCTAGTTTTGTCTTAGCTTGGAAACTGCTTCCAGACTTTGTGCTTGAGGCAGGGGGGAAAAAATGAAATTCTTACTATGGAATTTACTGATTAAATAAACGTCTTAAAGAAATGGCTAGTGTATTTTAAGTATGTAAAAATATGGAGTTCAGGCTGTAATTTATTACCGGTATGTTTATTCTTCTGTGTTGAACAAGTTGGTAGTTAATGCTTTTTTCCCCTTTTTTCCTTTACCTCATACTTCTATCTCCCTTTTCCCTCATTTCCCTGTTATCCTTGTTTTCATTTGTATTTTATATTAAATAAGTTCAAGAATATAAATATATATATGCGCTGATCTATCTCTCTGTCTTTATCCTTTTCTATCTATATCTATCTGGCTTCTATTCCTTCCTTTCCTCATCCCTCTTTCCTTTCTTAGCTCCCTCCCTTCTTTTCTTCCTCCCTCCTCCCCTCTCTTCTCCTTCCTTCCTTCCTTCCTTTTCTTTCTTCCTTCCTTCCTCCTTTCCTTCCTTCTTTCTTTCTTTCCTTTCCTTGTCTCCCTCCCTCTGCCTACCTTTCCTTCCTGAAACAACAGTTCCTGTTTAACAGTAAGTTTAAGTCAACACCAAAACCTTCGCAAAAATATGAAATATGAAAACCCAACAACTTAAAAATAAAGCAGCTTTCCGTGTGGTGACACAAGAACCGATACTCTGAATAGCTTTTTCTTGGTTCCAAAGAAACGGACTTTCTTGGTGAAGTCCCTTTGCCTCTCACCCGCCTCCCAGTCTCAGCAATTGCTGATCAATCACCTGCCGTCAAAGACAGCTATTAGTCAATCAGTGGAAAGGCAATTCAGCTACTGCATGCTCAAAGCACATCAATACCCCATGGAACTGCTTTGATAGTTCTTTCACTTTACAGAAGACCTTTAGCTGCTTATGACTTGGCTAATGAGCCACCAGGAAGGAGTCTAAGGAAGAATCCAGAACTAGGAAGATCTACCACGAGAGATAATTGGCAGTCATGATCATGATTAGATTACAGAGCAGAAACAAAGCGGAGATGGTTCGTTTCAAGCAGAGAAAGGAGGGATTGTCAAAGCATCAGCAGTGCAAACCCAATAGAGAACTTTATTCTTCAGTCGTTTCTTGTCTTGCTGGATATAAAACAGTACTGCTTGGTTCAGCATTAGGAAAAGGAGCTGCCAGGGGAGTCTCTGTAAATCTATCATAGCCACTTGCACTAACTTTATTTGAGTAAAATAGTGAGTTGGGTTAATCTTCTCAAAATGAGCCACCTTAAACCTTTCATGTGGGAATTTACATGCCTGCATCCTCCCTTCATTCCAAGTATCCTGTATTTCAAGGAATAAGCCAGCTAATATGAGTGAAGAGAAGATAGGGAGATATGATAGCAGTGTTCCAATATTTGTGGGGCTGCCACAGAGAGGAAGGGGTCAATCTGTTTCCCAAAGCACCTGAAGGCCAGACAAGGAAGAATGGATGGAAATGGATCAAGGAGATATTCAACCTGGAATAAGGAGAAATTTTCAGACAATGAGAACAATCAACCAATGGAACAGCTTGCCTTCAAAGGTTGTGATAGCTTTATCACTGGAAGCTTTCAAGAAGAGACTGGACTGCTATCTGTCAGAAAAGGTCTCCTGCTTGGGTGGGAGGTTGGACAAAAAGACCTATAAGATCCCTTACAACTCTGTTAATCTGTAAAATCTGTCAATATTCTTCTCTCCGATTAAAAAAAAAAGGAGTATTTTTGGCCCAGGATTGAAATGTGAAATCTTTGGTGCTATCTGAGCTTGGCTGTTTTCTTGTAGACATTTCATTACCCAAACTAGGTGGTATCATTAGTGCTAATTGGTGATATTACCTAATTTGGATAATGAACCGTCTGCAAGAAAACAACCAAGCTCAGAGAGCACCAAGGACCCCTCATTCTTCACCCTTTTTGCAAGACCACGCAGAGGCAGCCGGCTCCATCACCCATGTTGTCATGAATGCGTGAATAAGAATTTATAGTGTCGTATTATCATTGCAGCAAGAATGCAATTTAGCACTTTTGTCATGCGATCTGGCCCAAGCATGTGTATCAAACTATTTCCATCATAACTCATGAGTTATTCTCTTCTCCTCAACACCAGTTGCCCTACACCTTTGATCACCTTTACATGGAAGGGTCTGTAGTGCAGATGCAATGTAAGAGCAGTGGAAAAGTATTCTTAGTAGTCCATTTGCATGGGCAGATAATTCAGGAAAAGCTCAGGATAATTCAGGAAAAAATAGAAGATACATGAAGAGCTGAAGCAGTAGGGAGGGAACTCTTTACATGCACTCCACAGTTATGACTGGTTGATTAGTGACTGTGAAGTTACAATAGATGTCCCCAAAGGTACTTGCAACCCATTTCAGAAGATCTGACAGCTGGATTCCCCCTGCAGTTATGCGATCACATCCCAGGTGCTCAGCAGCCACCACACATTTATGACCATTGCCAAGTCCCACAAAAACGGCTCATAGCAAGTAATGGCTTTGCTTTATAATTGCACCATTTTCTTAACGACACTGCAAAAGTCATAAAAATTGGGTCGGTCACATTTTCAATCATTCTGACTTACAACTGTTATGGGCAGGCTCCACTGTGGTCATAAATTGAGCACTGCTTGTAATGTATTTAGTATTTTTATGCAGTCATTTAGCGTTTATGCTGGTGCAATAAAAAGATGCTTACAGGACACAGCACACCAATCATGTCATGGTCTGTGACAGGTAAGAACCTCGTTGGCTCCAGCATGTTCTGGTTGCAGGGCAAAACCAGCACAATAATGCTACCAGATCTGAGTTACAAAACCCCACATGGAAGGAGGGGGATTCTCCGCACACTGAACTTCTAGACTTGGGACATGGAGAAGAACTGCCCCTAGAGAGCTAAAGGGATGGGAAGGAGAAGATAGAACTCAGACAATTTTAGATGGAGGCCCTTCAGAAGGGGCTTAGGAAGATCTCTGTTTAAATGTTCATGTAGGCCTTGCAGAGTACATACTGAAAAAAATCAGGATAGTTACAGGTAGTCCTCAATTTACAAACATTTGCCTAGCAACTGTATAAAGTTGCAAAGGCACTGAACAAAGTAACTTACAGCTGGTCCTTGCACTTACAACTGTTGCAGCATTCCCATCAGAGGTGGTATTCAGCCGGTTCGTACCGATTTCAGGCGAACTGGCCCCGTCCACCTGTCCCAGCTCTATGTTGTCCCATTTAGGCACAGTTTTGAGGCTGTGCACATGCCGGAAGGTGCGTGCGCACGGCAAACTGGTAGCAACAAAATGTCAAACCTACCACTGATTCCCATGGTCACATGATCAGAATTTGGATGCTTCACAATTGTCATGTATTTACAATGGTTGCAGCATCCCAGATCACGTGATGGTCATTTGTGATCTTCCCAGCCGGCTTCTGTCAAGCAATCTGAATTCATTTAAAGACCACACTTCACCTCTGCAGTGATTCACTTAACAACTGTGGCACAACGTTCATAAAATTGGGCATGACTCATTTAACAGCCGCTTTGTTTAACAATGGAAATTCTGGTTCCAAATATGGTTGTAAGCCAAAGACTACCTGTATGTTTTCCTGCAAAAGTCACTGCATATATTTGCACTTGCTTTTTTAAAAAACAAACCTGCATGAGAATTCAAGAAGGGAGAATGATACCCTCCCTTGTCATGGAGCTACCAGAGCAAAGAGTTGTGTGACATAGATAAACTGAAAGATAATTCTCATGAAAGCTACCCAGAAGACAAAAAGGCAAATTAATTGTGCCCCAAAGAACATCCCCATTAGAGTAAAATTTGGTTTTAATGGCCGCTACTTAAAGTCATCATAGGTTCCTAATGAATCATTTGTCCTTGCCAAAAACAGCTTATGTAATAACAGCAGCTTCCATATTTGATGTCCTTTTAATGGTCCATGAGTTTCATTTGTAATGATCCAATTAAGAGCCAGAGCTTGGGTGCCTCTAATCATCAAGTCCTAATATTGTTTCTGTAGCAGCCCATTATTATTTTACACTCTGTTACCTCACCTTCTGAACAATAGATTTTGTCCCCCACCTCCAACCCATCCAAATCAAAAGATTTAGCAGTTCATTAAGCCTCAGTTTAGGAATGAGAAATTATAGAAGGATGAGGAGAACAAGATCTGAGACCAACCCTAGAGGTGGGTTGCTGTTACTTCCCCCCCCCCCTCTTTTTGAAAAAGGGACGTAGGATGTGAGTAACTTGAAGAGGACATGGGCAACACCAGCCTATAACTGGCCTTGTTGAGAATAATGTTAAGAAAAACATGGAGCACCCTATAAAAACAAAGACCAGAAAGTCTAGTTCACCTTTTTCATTCTCTTGAAACTAGTCTAAGAGGCAGACCTATATGGCTTGGGATCAGGCTATTTGAAGGACCGCCTCTCCCATACTACCAGTGGTGGGTTACCCCCAGTTCAGACCGGTTCGCAAGAACCTGTAGTAAAACTGGTGGGAGGCTCCGCCTTCCACCCCAGATGTCATCATAGGTGATCTGCGCATGTGCAGAAACTCGGCACGCGTGTGATCCCATTTCGAACCGGTAGTAAAGATAAGTAGAACCCACTCCTGCCTACCACATCTACCTAGTTCATAAGGACAGGAAAATGGGGTATGTTGTATGTCTTATTGATAAGGGAGCATCATTTAGTGAGATTGTGAAGAAGGGCCTTTCTTGGTGGTGGCTCATTCCTTATGGAATATTCTTCCCCTTGAGGTATAATTGTCAGCTGAAAGATGTACAGTGTGAAATCTAATCTTTGGCTATACGTGTCTGTTTTATTTATTCATTTAATTTATGGAATACTGAATTCATTTAATACATCCAGTTTTGGTCACCATGATGTAAAAAAGATGTGGAGACCCTAGAAAGAGTGCAGAGAAGAGCAACAAAGTTGATTAGGGGACTGGAGGCTAAAACATATGAAGAACAGTTGCTGGAATTGGATATATCTAGTTTGATGAAAAGAAGGACGAGGGGAGACATGATAGCAGTCTTCCAATATCTCAGGGGCTGCCACAAAGAAGAGGGAGTCAAGCTATTCTCCAAAGCACCTGAG
Organism: Ptyas mucosa; assembly: GCA_012654045.1. Classification (NCBI taxonomy): domain Eukaryota; kingdom Metazoa; phylum Chordata; class Lepidosauria; order Squamata; family Colubridae; genus Ptyas; species Ptyas mucosa. The sequence goes on along the minus strand of WNWU01013384.1, from coordinate 1,525,473 downwards.
GGTAGAACAAGAATGGGTGGAAACTAATCAAGGAGAGAAGCAACTTAGAACTAAGGAGAAGTTTCCTGAGTGTTAGAACAATTAATCAGTGGAACAACACCTCCAGAAGTTATGAATGTTCCAACACTGGAAGTTTCTAAGAAGATGTTGCATAACCATTTGTCTGAAATGGTAGAAGGTTTCCTGCATAAGCAGGGGGTTGGATTAGAAGACCTCCAAGGTCCCTTCCAACTCTTGTTATTCTATTCTATATTACATTTAGAAGCCATCTAACTCTAAACATGTCTGGAGGCCATACAGAAAGGCTCATGAAGCCAAGGAAAACAATCAATAGTGTTCAAAACTTTTTCTGTGGTTTACACTTGTTTGTAAGAAACATCTTCATTAACTCTGCCTGAGATGAAGCAGCAAAGACTCTGGCAAGAAATATTTGCTTAATGAGGCCAGCTAAATGATTTATTTACCATCCCAATCTAGGGAGAAGGGTCCTGGAAATACCACGGGCAGTCAAAAAAATGAACCAACGGATCATTGAACAGATTTCTTACTCAAGCACAAAGGACCAGAATTAAATTATCCTACTTTGGACACATTATGAGAAGGCCTAGCTTTCAAAAGAAGGATGTAATGCCAGAAAATAAAGAAAAGAGGACAATTCGCAACAAAATAAATAGACTCGCACTGAAGACCTGAAAACCAGATAGTGATGGATGTCATAGAGAAAATCTATGTAATGAATGTGTTCTCTAGGAGTCAAAAATGACTTGACAGCACATAATCAATAATCAGTCTCATGAATCTGGGCCCATACATCTCAGTATTTCAGGTAGTTCTTGACTTATAACTTAGTGACTAAAGTTACAGCTATCCAGAAAAAGGAGACCTACAATTTGGATTCAAAATTCTGATGGTCAGACCTTCTCCAAGATCATGTCATAATGTAAGATCATCATCCTGCTTCTCCATTAGAATTAAAATGATCAAATGCTATTTTGAAAAAGAGTTCTAGCAGCTTCAGAGATGACAGAAAGGAGGTGCGGGGTGGAATTAAAGATTTCTCCAGAGATAGTACAGTCCATATTTATTTACTGAAAGGCAGATGCAAATTTAGCTTTTAATTTGCTTTGGGAAAAAAAAAATCCTAAATACAGCCTTTTCTACAGAAACAGAAAGAATGAACAAGAAAATCTTACAATCAAGCCATAATGGCAAAATACACAGAGGAGGAGAATAGAGGCCTTTGTGCTGTAAGGAAATAAATTATTATTTAATTAGCTAGCTGCAAGAAATATGAGCCATGCTGCTATTATTAGCATTTACTTTAATAAACAGTTCTTAATTTTTATTGCTTAATTATTATTCCTCTGCATGAATGCTATTCCATGGACTTATTACATGATTTCATTTATTTCAGTGTTTCTCAAGCTAGGTAGCTTTAAGATGTGTGGAATTCAAACTTCATCATTTCCATGCTGGCTGTGGAAATTTGGGAGTTGAGATCCACATGTTTAAGAGTTGTGAAGACTGAAAAACACTGATTTATATTTGAAGTAAAAACCTGCAGAAATAGTCTCAAGACAAAAGTTAACTAGAATATTCTCATTGAGAAAATTGCCAAAATTCAGGGGGGAGGATTAAAAATATTTTTAATTTTATTTTATGTACAGTATTTAAAAGATTTGTATGGTCACCCATCCTTAACAGCTCTTGGGTAGCTGACAACAGCTAATAAGATAATTATTCACAATGCTGGATAAATTATTTCCCAAACTGAAAAAAAAGTGAACACCGTTGATAAGGCTTGCTTTGAAGTATAGGGTCATTGACATAGAAGAATAGAGAATGCTAAGGCTGTTAAATCATGTAAGGGAACTCAAATACAATTCAGTAAATAGGTACAAGGAAAAATTATTATCTTGACTTATATATACCCTACCCTTGTGGGATACAAGGAAGAGAGAAATACTGCCTTGCCTAGCAATGTTTCACAGAAATACCCCTTCATTTCTTCACTGTAATTGCAATATTCACCTTTTGCCCCCTGAAATCAAGAACCATCAGCCAACTTGTTTACACAGACATCCCTGGAATAAGCTCTCTGGACAATTTCCAATCCTTGAAGTATTTCAGACATACTTTTTGCTAGAAGAGCTATCAAGCTAGGCTAATAGTTCAATCTGCGGGTCAGTCTTAACTTTTTGTATGGGGTGTTAGAATTCCTGCTCAGCATGCCATGTAATCTCTAAAATCCTTTATATGAAAGGATTGTGTAATAAAACAAGAAGAAGCTGAATGCTATGGAATGGCCCAAATCTTCCTAATGGATGACCTGATAGGGAAGTTTCAGAGAAGGGCCTCCCTGGAAAAGAGAAACTAGAAGGCCATGAGTTTTAGTCCTGCCTTAGCCATGAAAATCAGCTCAATCCAGTGGTGAAATCCAATTTTTTTTACTACCGGTTCTGTGGGCGTGGCTTGGTGGGCGTGGCAAGAGAAGGATACTGCAAAATCTCCATTCCTACCCCACTCCAAGGGAAGGATATTGCAAAATCTCCATTCCTACCCCACTCTGGAGCCAGAGGTGGTATTTGCCGGTTCTCCGAACTGCTCAAAATTTCCGCTACCAGTTCTCCAGAACCTGTCAGAACCTGCTGGATTTTACCCCTGGCTCAATCCCTTTCTCTCTGCCCAACCTACCTCACAGGGAGGTGGTAAGTTGTAAGGAGAATAAGAGGAAGAAAGTGTGTTGCATACATTTGCTGCCTTGTGTTATTTGTAAAAACAATAAATAGGCAGCCACTTAGCTATTGTCAAAAAAAATTGTCAAACACTGAATGAATACAGTTGACTTACAAAATGACCATTCAAAGTTACAACACTGAAAAAAAAGTGACTTACAATGAATCCTTGCATTTACGACTTTTGAAGCATGTCATGGGATAAAAATTCAAGCACTTGTTCTCTGGCATGTATTTATGATAGTTATAGCATCCCCGGGTCATGTGATCACTATTTGCCATCTTCCCAGGTCTTCCAACAAACTAAGTCAATAGAGTTTTTGACAAGCAAAATCAATGAGGGAAGCCAGATTAGTTTAATGACCTTGTGATTAGCTCCATAGTGATTTGCTTAACAACTGTGCCAAAATAAAGTTTGTAAAATTGGGCACAGCTCACCTAATGACTGCAATGCTTAAAGATGGAAGATCTGGTCCCTGCTGTGATCATAAGTTGAAGATTACCTGTAGCAATGTTTTTCCCTCTTAACAGAAGGATAAATGATAGGACTGAGCCCACCTTCCGTAACAGAGAATTTCACTGTTTAAGAAGTCCAAGGAAGGATGCCCCAATTATGGGTCTTGTGAAGCTTGTTTGTATATGATTTACTGTTTTTCAACCAACGGGTCACAATATGATTTAAAGTGAGTTGCATTAATATCAAGGAAATATATAATACTGGACAATTTTAGCACCTCATCCTGAAATGCTTATTGGAGGCAATTATGTATTCTGGTTTTGAAAAATTGAAAGACTCTTGACCCATTTTAAGCATTAAAATGTTACACAACCTTCATAAGCAACTCTAGCCTACAGTTAAGATCTGGATTTGTCACTGGCTCCATTATACCCTAACGGAGTCATCAACTGACTCCCCTTCACTCTTCCTATATCAGAGGATATCTCCAAGATATGGATTCAAAAATGCAAAGAGTTGATTGCTAGTAGAATCATCAAAGGCAATCTGATTCTATGAATTGACTGGCTGGGGCATTCTGGGAGTTGAAGTCCACCCTTCTTAAAGCTGCTAAGGTTGGGAAACATCATTCTAGATCAGTCAAGATGGAAGTCAGAAAGAGACAATCCCATTCTACACTGTGATTGGCAGAAAATCCTTTACCACTTTTCCTCCCAAATAAGGCAACATTGCAAATGTAAAGAAATTGCATGATTTCACTAGATTGCCTGCCCTATAGCATAAATCAGTTCCCTATTTCAAATTCATCCATAAAAGTCTTCCCATTTGTGTATTTCTCCAAGTTAGGAAACTAGAAAGAGTACAGTACAGCAGAAAAATACCTCTGTCATATTTATGCATTATAAATTGTGATCTCCCCCCCCCCCCAATACTCATATCCTGCTATCTTTGCATCTCATGTGCCACCTTGTGGCTACTATGGAAATTTTGGGGTGAAGCTACACAGAACAGAATGCCTAACATCAGTTAACCTTTTCGTGCTATAGGAGTTGTGAGTTCCTTGTGTTTGTGGGAGGCCAAACTGAACTTTAACTTTCCTTAATAGTTGCCAAACTACACATCAATGCAAGCATAATTCTAGCCTGCTTAGTAAAATGATGCTTAATACGTTTCTTTACAAATTTCTGATAAATTAAGTCACCAAGGTTGAAATAACCCGCAATGTTTAAAAAACACTGCTGAACTTTTCTGAATATCTTTGACCCTAAAGTCCTTCTGCATGAATACATGACTATGTTAGCCCTGTTTACAAAGCTTTCATGATTTTATATTTCCAACAAATCTACCACTCGCTTTTCTGTCAATTGTAGAACTTAATATTAATATTTAACATTCTTTTTTCATGACAAAAGAAGACATTTGTGTGTAAAGTTCACTATTGATTTTATCTATTTATCTTTGTTCACTTTCAAAGCAGATATTCAGAAAAGTTCAGCAATGTTTTTTAAGTCAGGTTCTGGCACTGTATTTATGGAAGGAAGGAATAAGAATAGAATAGAATAGAATAGAATAGAATAGAATAGAATAGAATGGAATGGAATGGAATGGAATGGAATGGAATGGAATAGAATAGAATAGAATAGAATAGAATAGAATAGAATAGAATAGAATAGAATAGAATAGAATAGAATAGAATAGAATAGAATAGAATAACAGAGTTGGAAGGGACCTTGGAGGTCTTCTA
>WNWU01013384.1:1490770-1520437 GCA_012654045.1 Ptyas mucosa | reverse complement strand
GTCTTCTAGTCCAACCCCCTGCTTAGGCAAGAAACCCTACACCGAGAAGGAAGGAAGGAAGGAAGGAAGGAAGGAAGGAAGGAAGGAAGGAAGGAAGGAAGGAAGGAAGGAACCATTTTATGAAGACTCAATGGAAGATAGAGCTCCTATCCTAACTCTTCCCTCTAGAAATTAGCTGTTTGGGCCATGCCTACTGTAGCATGCATTTTATGGAAATGCACTGATGTGCTATCAAAATTCTCAATCTGCTTATCAACTCACAAAGTTTGGGCTTCCCTCCGAAAGAATTTGTGAGAAAAGAACAGATCAGAGGTGGGTTTCAGCAGTTCTGACCAGTTCTGGAGAACTGGTAGTGGAAATTTTGAGTAGTTCAGAGAACCGGTAAATACCACCTCTGACTGGCTCCGCCCCCGTCTATTCTTTGCCTCCCGAGTCTCAGCTGATTGGGAGGAAATGGGGATTTTGCAGTAACCTTCTCCTGCCACGCCCACCAAGCCATGCCCACCAAGCCACACCATGCCCACCAAGACACGCCCACAGAACTGGTAATAAAAAGTTTTGGATTTCATCACTGCAATAGAGTCAGGGCCAAATGGATCTCAGAGAGTTTGAGGTTCCATCAGCAGGAGCTGCAACAGAAGAGGTCCACTTTCTAGGCTCTTTTTGACATTTGCTCGTAGATGGGACTGGAGTACAGGTAGTTCTTGATTTACAATCATAATGGAGCATGACTATATGTCATGATAGCCATAAATCAATTTGGTCATGTGACCAACCCGATTTTATGACTTTTTTGTGAAAGTTTTGGTTTGCTATGAATGCAGTTTTACTGCAAACAGGAAGCAAATGTTATTTCCACCCCCCCCCAAAAAAGTTTTGTGATCACGCGAAGCTGCAAACAACTCTAAATGTGGCCCAAGTTGCCAAATGCCTGAAGTTCAGTCATGTGACCATGGGGAGGGCCCAACTGTTGGAATTTTGAATCCAGGTTGTAAGTAGCCCCCATTTAGGTCTGTTGTAACTTTAAATGGTGACAAGTCATGGCCTACCTTGTATAACCTTTTTGTTGGACCCAGTAGGCTGGGTAAAAATCATTGAAGAGAGGCCAACCCATAAATAAGTCAGCCCTATATGGTGAAAAGGACACGGTGGCTCAGTAGCTAAGACACTGGTCTTGTTGATCGAAAGGTCGGCAGCTCAGCGGTTCGAATCCCTAGCGCTGCATAATGGGGTGAGTGTCAGCCCTTTAAGACATCGGAACCTGACAGTGAGCTCCCTTTACTTCCAGCTTCCACCAACCTAGTAGTCTAAAAGCACATTAAAAATGCAAGTAGAAAAATAGGGGCCACCTCTGGTGGGAAGATAACAGTGTCCCGTGTGCCTTTGGGGTTTAGTCATGCTGGCCACATGAGCAAGGAGACATCTTCAGATAGTGCTGACTCTTCGGCTTTGAAACAGAGATGAGCATCGCACCCTAGAGTTGGGAACGACTAGCACATATGTGCAAGGGGAACCTTTACCTGTGTGGTGAAAGGCTTCTTAGGTAACAACAACCATTGCACTTGGGGCCAGTACAGCTTGCTGAACAGAGATATGAGATGGACATATAAAGAGGTGCTCATAATTGCTGTAGGGATGGATCTCTATGCTGTTTCTTTGTCTCTTTCTCTCTTCACACAAACACAAACATACACACACACACACCTTAGATCAGTGGAGGAATTGCTTAATTTCAGACAGGGACCTCTGAAACAGGGAGTGCCTTATGTACCATTTTATTCAACCAAAAACAAAGTCCAGTGGATTTTCTTTTGTCTTGTAGCACCTAAAAACTAGTTTGGTCCTGAGATGGGTTCATTCAACTTTGGTTGATGACTTCTCCTCCACCTGTCCATATCTGCCAGCTTCTTTATCAGTGCATGGAATCTCTTCCATTCACTAATTTAAATTAGGGGTTTACCAGTGACTTTTTCCATCCAGATCTTCTACTTTCTCAAAGCCTTGGTGAGAAGTTTTGATGACTCCTTCTCTATCCTGCAGACTGCTGTCATTATCTAATTTGGTTCATGCAGAAGGGCAAATCTGTCACACTACCTTTTGCTCCAGCATCCTTCCCCAAGGGGCAGAGCTGCCCACAGAGTATGATTTTTATACAGTTTTTTATACAGTTAGCAACCACAATGTTACCTTTGACAGTGCCATTCTTCAATGCACATAAAAGAGGAAGAGCTGAAGACTCACCATTGTGGCTTCCATATTGCTTGCCATCTCAGGCTAACCAGGTTCCTTGCCTTTGGATTGACACCTTTGAATGAACAGCAACAGATTGTTGTTCAAGCAACAGATGGAAACTAACCAGGGAGAGAAGCAACCTAGAATTAAGGAGAAGTTTTCCAACAGTGAGAACAATTAATCAGTAGAACGGATTGCCTTCAGAAATTGTGGATGCTCCATCACTGGAGGCTTTCAAAAAGAGACTGGACGGCCACTTGTCTGGAATGACATAAGGCCATGATGGCAGACCTACAGCACGTGGGCCTGAATTGGTACATGGAGCCGTGTCGCTTGGCACATGCAGCGTCACCCGTTTCTCTTCCGGGTTTCTGGGGCGCATGTGCACACAACTGGCCTTTATCCATGCGGTAATGCTGGAAACCAGAAGAGCTGGTCTGTGAGTCGGGAATGGGGCTTCCTCTAACTTCGGAATTGGGAGTGTCAAGAAAGAAGGAGGACCAATGGGAATTCTCCCTCCTGCAGCATCATCGGTCTCTAGGCAGAGTCTCCCTTGACTTCACCCACTGGAGGAGAGAAGAAGCCCAAGTTGGTTATTCAGGCCAAGATCCCCCCTCCCACTTTTTCTGTTTCTCTCTCTCCGCAGAGCTGTCTCTCCTCTTTCAGGTGAAGTCCCAAAGGACTCTGCCCGGAGACCAATGATGCTCAAGCAGGGAGAATTCTCTTTTGTGCTGCCCCTTGTTCTGCTCCTTCCATTTCAAAAGTCCGAGATAAACACTTCCTTCCCCCAATGCAGAGCTGTGGATTCCTCCTCTGGGGCTGGAAGCATCTGGCCGGACACACATGCATATGAGCATGCATGCCATGAGCATGCAGGCTGCCAGCTGTTTGGCGTGGGCACATGTCTGGCAGTAACTGGAAGTCTTGCTAGCTGGAGCGAAGAAACTGGAAGAACCTTATCTGGTGCACTCATGTCCCCTGGGCAGCTCCTCTGACGAGCACGAGCGCAAAGTGCTCCCTTTTCAGCACTTGGTGCCGAAAAGGTTCGCCATCACTGACATAGGCTTTCCTGCTCAAGCAGGGGGTTGGACTAGAAGACCTCAAAGGTCCCTTCCAGCTATATTATTCTATTATTCTATATAATGAAATGATATTTGCACAATATAGGAACAGTTGATTGATTGCTGTCAAATGAGCTGATTTGTTTCGATCCTCTGACCAAATTTTCGATTTAGAATGGAAGACTTTTATTAAATCACGCCCCACCAAAGGAGAAGAAGAGCAAAGTCTGCCCTATAATGAAATTTCCAAAACCATCATCTACTCCTTTAGTATAGAGGGAGTGGAGGAAATATAGTCAACAGAAAATCAAAGAGTGCTTTTTAATTAACAAGGACAATTACTTCTAATTGCAAAGCTCATACATTTTTCAAAAGGGAAGATATTTTCTCCTTAATTGCTATAGGTGTGCTTGAATAGGCAATTAAAAACACATTAAAATAAGAAACCAAAGATAAGAAGCCTGTCCTGAACAGATTAAGGATGAAAATTGTAGCAGTAACTCAAGTTTCCATTTTAGTAGAAATAGAGTCTTATTTTTTATATATATATTGTTTTTTTCTTTCCAAGCAATGCAAATAGAATGAGTATTAAGCATGCTTTCATAAGTCTGTTGCGTATAGGTGGAGTGGAAAAATATATTTCTTCTTGATGAATGAAATATTGATACAATCAAACTACGAAAAAAATTAACCCTGTTTATTAACATTTCAGCAAGTGGCAGCAACGGCTGATCTTATGCAACCTCAGAACTAAGCAGCATCGCGCCTAGTTAATACAGGATGGGGCACCAATAGGAAATGTACTGTAGGACTCTAGAATTGGAAGTTGGGGGGGGGACCCTGGAAACAAAGAGAAGCAAAATACTTCTATACCAGTGATGGCTAACCTTTTTGCCATCGCGTGCCAACAGCGGGGGGAGTGCGGGGAGGTCACCCATGTGTGTGCCCACACCCATAATCCAATGCGCCCCGCCCCTGTGCATGCATGGCCCCCTGCTTTTAGCACATGATGACATGGTGGGCCCAGAAAGCCTGTTTTTCACCCTCCTCAGGCTCCAGAGGCTTTCTAAGAGCCTGGGGGGTAAAAACAGCCTTCCCCACCTCCCCCAGAGGCCAGAAACAGCCCATTTCCCAACTTCCAGTGGGACCGAAAGGCCCAAAAACTATCTGGTTGGTGCACACAGGTGCGCTGGAGCTGAGCTACGGCAACGCTCACATGCCCACTGATATGGCTCCGTGTGCCACCTGTGGCACCCGTGCCATAGGTTCGCCATCACGGTTCTATACTGTTGCCAAGAAAATAATTTAGATTAATGCATGAGGTTATCTAGAAATGCATTTGTAATATCAAGATATAAACACACACACATATAACAGTAATACAGTAGAGATTTTAATATTAAGCACTTAGTTGTGTTACAAAACTATTATTATATAATTAATACTTCGATGTGACTTGAAGTGGTTCTTTTTTTATGTTATGCTTCCTTTTGGATGAAAAGTCAAATAAACTTATCTTAACTCTGTAATATTCTACATTCCAATTAAAATTGTTAGAAAGTTCACTTTTCTTTTTCTATCTGCAATACTATAAGGTTCCTAACTAATAGAATGTTCACCATTTTAACCACACTGGATAAACATTACTGCACTGAAATCTGCATTGAAATAATACAATATATCATGATTTGTAGTATTATAATAAAAAGGAAGGGAAAAAACTGAGCTTTTAGGTTTTCACCCAGCATACTTTTACTCAATGCTTAGATCAGAGGAAGCGCACATGTTACCTAGTTCAGCTAGTAACAAATATAGCTTAATATTTACTTATGTCAGCAAACATCAAACATAGGGAAACTGAGAAAGCAGGACACTGTTTCTGAACCAATAAAGAATTTTGTAAATGAGGATGATATGCCACCTTTAAAAAGGACCCCTGCATGCCATTCAGCAGATTTAATCAAATTTACCTGTTTGACACCTCAGCAAAGATGCTACCCATCAGCCCTCTCATATAGATCAGACAAAAATAATGACCTGATGAGCTAATTCTACTTTATTGTAAAGCTATATTAAAGGATATTGCAAGGGGTATTGCAACAGGATATTTTGATTCTTAACACCAATAAGACCAAGGAGCTTATAGTGGACTATAGAAGGAATAGATCAGACATCCAGCCCTTGGTTACCAATGGCGCCCCAGTGGAGCAAGTGGCCAGTTTTAAGTTTCTGGGTGTTATCATAAAAGAGAACCTGACCTGGGGCACTCACATTGCAGCATTGGTCAAAAGGGCCCAGCAGAGATTATATTACCCAACACTTGTCAGGAAACAATAACTGAATGAAAAACTGCTGGTGACCTTCTACTGTTCAACATAGAGAGTATTTTAACTTACTGCACCTGTGTATGGTTTGCTAATTGCACAGTGGCAGATAGGACAGCGCTCCAGAGAGTTAAACCTCGTTGCCCAGAGGATCATTGGTTGCCCTCTCCCTTCTTTGGAAGAACTTTATAGCTCCCGCTGCCTTAAGAAAGTTCAAAACATCCTTAAAGATCCATCTCATCCTGGGCACCCTTTTTTTGACCTATTACCATTTGGCAGATGGTACAGGGCAATAAAAACAAGGATAAATAGGTTGAAAAACAGCTTCTATCCCAGAGCAGTAACTATGTTGAATTCTACTATATGGTGAAATATTAATGCAGTATCAGGGGTTTTCAACTCAACTGTGTAGACTGTGAAGGATGTGTGTTTTTGTTTTATTTATTTTTTTATAGTTTTCTTATGTATGATGTACACTGATGATGGCATTGAATTTCATTGTACGAGGTACAATGACAATAAAGTAAACTTAAACTTAAAGTATGAATGTATAAACCTCCTGTTGTCCTTTTTACAGCCTGAAAAGTTAGGCAGATTTCCTTGTGGGTTTCTTTCCTTGCCCATTATCCAGCTGTGAGCTACGTCCTCTCTTATCTGTTCTCTAGGCAGCATCCCTTCCTTCCAATACCACGTCTTAATCCAACTCTGGTGCTTTGACCATTGCATTCTACAACTTCATAAGCTTTCAGGTAACTAAGATACTATACAAATAGTCCTCGACCACAACTGAGCCAAAAATTTCTGCTGCGAAGCAAGACAAGTTGTTAAGTGAGTTTTGTTCCATTTTACGATCTTTCTTGCCGCAGTTGCTAAGTGAATCACTATAGCTGTTAAGTGAATCTTTGGTCATTAAGTGAATCTGTCTCCGTCCATTGACTTCGCTTGTCGGAACCCAGTTGCAAATGTTATAAATCGTGATCACAAGTCCTTAGCTTGCTGCAACTGTCATAAATACATGCCAGTTACCAAGCATCCAAATTCTGATCATGTGACCATAGGGATGCTGCAACAGTTGTAAATGTGCAAAACAATCATACGTCACTTTTTCAGTGCTGTTGTCACTAAACAGTCACTAAACAGTCACTAAACAAATGGCTATAAATCAAGGGCTACCTGTGTGCACAAAAGTTTCCATTCCAAAACTAAATGGGCTATTTATTAGAAAACAAAAAATGCTGCACCCCTGAAGTCACAATGGGATTTCAGCATAATTAAAGACCTGTGGACATCTCATTTCACTTGGACTTTAGAAGTTCATTGATTTCTTGCTGTTGTGATTTACGGACATTCTGGTATTACTTCATGCAGAGATTCTTACAGAATTAATAGGGAAATGAAAGAGAACCAGGAGGCCACTTGTCCCATTGTTGATAACAAATGAGCCATATGATTAATTACCATTTCAGATTATCTACTCAAAATGTAACATTCCAAGAGAAAAGGGTCAAAGATATTTTTGTGGTTCTGTTTTTCAATCATATACTCATGAGACCTGTGACATAATTAACTTCTTCTAGGCACCAGACTCAACATCTGGAGAGGAAAGCAAGGGAAAGTAAAAATGGCCAAGGTCCAAAGTTGGGGGCAAGAAGAAATGGGGAATTGTGCCCTTTGCTTCTATTATGCCTATTTAAGATCCACACCACCTTTATATTTCTTCTTATCTAAAAATGGTAGGAAACTTTTGACACTTATTTTGGACAATTGAAATCGAAGGGGGCCTCCCAAGCGACATAGACAAGAGGGGGCCAATTGGCTTCATCTTTGAAGATGAAGCTCCAACCTTCAAGATCAGTATCCATCTTTACAGTTGTCGTATTGAGGAGTGGGAAGGAATGTCAAAGTTCTTTTCATCCAGTGTTCCTCAGGAACATTAACAGATTTGAATTTCAACTCCTAGAATGGCTAGCACGAGAATTCTGAGAGGTGAAGTCCAGTGGTGGATTTCAAATTTTTTACTTCCAGTTCTGTGGGCGTAGCTTGGTGGGCGTGGAAGGGGAAGGGGAAGGATACTGCAAAATCCCCATTTCCTCCCAATCAGCTGGGACTTGGGAGGCAGAGAATAGATGGGGGCAGGGTCAGTCAGAATTTTTACTACTGGTTCTCCGAACTACTCAAAATTTCTGCTACCGGTTCTCCAGAACTAGTCAGAACCTGCTGAAACCCACCTCTGGTGAAGTCCACATCTCTTAATGTTGTTGACACTGAGAAACATGGATCTAGTCAAACCCTCTGCACTGTGCAGGAAAGCTAATTCAACCATCCAGGAGAATGTCTGTGGAGATTCTCAATCATCCAGGTCATGGTTGTTGCAAAGATGCTTTTACCAAAAGACAACTGGACTGTCTTGATTTTTTTTCTGCAACCCAACAAGACAGACACAGACTTCAGAGGATAATTAGAACTGCAGAAAAAACAACCTGCCTTCCATCAAGGACCTGTATACTGCACGAGTCAAAAAGAGGACTGTGAAAATATTTACAGACCCCTCGCATCCTGGACATAAACTATTTCAACTCCTACCCTCAAAACGACACTATAGAGCACTGCACACCTGAACAATTAAACACAAGGACAATTTTTTCCCGAACGCCATCACTCTGCTAAACAAATAATTCCCTCAACACTGTCACACTATTTACTAAATCTGCACTACTATTAATCTTCTCATCGTTCCCATCACCCATCTCCTCCCACTTATGACTGTATGACTGTAACTTTGTTGCTTGTATCCTTACAATTTATATTGATATTGTTTCCTGATTGCTTATTTTACCCTATGACTATCATTAAGTGTTGTACCTTATGATTCTTGATGAACGTATCTTTTCTTTTATGTACACTGAGAGCGTATGCACCAAGACAAATTCCTTGTGTGTCCAATCACACTTGGCCAATAAAAAAAATTATATTAGAAAAAAAAATTCAAAATTCTATTTTATTTCCTTTGAAACTTTTCACTTCTCGTCCAAGAAGCTTCTTCAGTTCTTAAGTTCATCTTCCAAGGAGAGAATCTGCGGTTATATACATTTCATCACCAGGAAGCCTTTTCTTATATTTAAAGGAAATCTATGTATTAAATAAATTGTGTTGACATTTATGAATCTGTGTTAGAGAAATAAAAATAATGGATTGACATACTGATCCTCATGTGAGAAAAGGACTATTGGATTCCATTCTTATTGTCTCACATATGCTTGTCAAATTAAGCCAAGCTTTGACATGTATCATGTAATCTAACAAAAACCTCAGCATGAAAGCAAATGTTACTTGTAAAATATGATTTGAGTTTTTACGACTCCCATGTTGCTGAGTATTGGTTCTTCGCCCCCCATGTCAAAGCAAATGGCAGGATTCATTTGTAAAAGCCATGATTAATTTTCATTTTATTGCCCAGCCTAAAGATTGTTCACAGACTTAGGGTATTGCTTAAATAAAGAATATAGGAAGATTAATCACATGCCATATTTTTATTATGTAAATAGTAAGGTGCCAACTGCATAAATTACTGTGTATAAACATTTTTAATAAAAGATGAACGAGCATCAGTTTTAATTTTAAAAAGGCAAGGAGAGAATTAATGCCCCACAAGTAAAATCTATGGGCAATAAACATCCATACAAACAAATGTTTTACTTGTAGCCTCTAAAATTATTCATACACACAATCCATTTATAACCATGAATACTTTCAGATTTTCAGCTTTACTATTACTGCTCTCTGGAGAGAAGGATGCTGTACAACTTTACAGCAAGTTTGCTCATATTTTATTACCCATATAAATCATCTTTATAACACTGGCTCAGTTTTCAGATAATCCTGCTCCTTTAATTATAACAAGTGACCGGCTCTCATCCGAAGACTTGATGACTGCCTAAAGTTAAAAGTTGAGAAGTTTGTTTAAAACAAGTTTTGGCTCAGATCATCTGTTCTATAAAATAAAGTCCCTTTGAGGGAAATCCATGTAAGGAACAGTAGGGGGAAAGTGTTATATAAAAACAAATAAGGTCTGTTATAAAAATTTAGTCAGGAGAATAAAGTTTAGAGCATGCTAACAATTCTCACCTCAATTTTTAATCATGTATCTCCAAAAAGTGACTCTGAGCAGACGGCACCCATTGAAAGTACAATATTTTAACAAAACCCAAAGGCCCAAAGCTACAACATAGTCCAATCCAAAAATAATACAGTAACCACATTTACTTGTATAATCAAACAGTCCAAATAATCAAGCCTTAGAAAAAAAATAACCATAATGTGTGTGTGAACATTTCAAAATTTAGGGAGAAAAATTCACTATTAAATGTGATAGCAAATAAATGAGACCTTTTACTCTCAATTGAATTGTTACTGCTGGCATAATCAAGTGAAGTCAAAGAGATTGTGTTGTGGCTGAAAAAGATGAATGTCTCTAATCACAAAGGGACGTGGTGGCTCAGTGGCTAAGATGCTGAGCTTGTCGATCAAAAGGTCGGCAGTTCAGTGGTTCGAATCCCTAGTGCCGCATAATAGGCTGAGCTCTCATGACTTGTCCCATCTTCTGCCAACCTAGCAGTTCAAAAGCACGTAAAAAATGCAAGTAGAAAAATAGGGACCACCTTTGGTGGGAAGGTAACAGAGTTCCGTGAGCCTTTGGCGTTGAGTCATGCCGGCCACATGATCACGGAGATGTCTTTGGACAGCACTGGCTCTTTGGCTTTGAAAGGAAGATGAACACTGCCCCCTAGAGTCAGGATCGACTAGCACATATGTGCAAGGGGAACATTTACCTTAACCTTTATCTAAACACAAAAGTCGGCAGATAGGGGAGCTAATGGATTCCTATTCAGTCCTGCAATGTTAAAAAAATAGATTCCAAATGTTTCAAGTGATCTTGCCTTAAAGAACCTACTAATAAAGGAGAGTTGAAGGGTATCTATTGTGTTCTCAATATTTTGTACTTCAGTGCTTAATTTTTAGTATGAAAACTAATTAAAAGAAAAAAAATCCCATGTGGATTTTCTCCCCTTGATCTTGCTGTGCAATTAAAGGCTTGAGAGAAAGAAAACGAACATAGTATTTAAAGCATGTTTTCTGATAGGTACACTATGTACAGATGTTTTCAAGCCTGATTTTTAAAATCTGGTATTTGACCAGCTTCTTTTCAGCAACATAAAAATAATATAATTCTTAAACCAGTAAAGGTCACGGGAATATGCTGGCTATAGACCTGTTTATTTAATAAAGACAGATTTTGCAGTGTTGTTTGGGATTCTTACTAGCAGCTCGATATAGTATGATAAAGCAGAATTTATTTACAGTAGACCATAGGTGTCAAACTCAAGGCCCAGGGGCCGGATCCGGCCTGCGGGGTACTTAGATCTGGCCTGTGGGGTCACCATGGAAACAGCAAAGGACCGGCCCGTGGTGCTTCTGCCAGTGAAAACAGGCTCCCAAGCTCCATTTTCAACTGCGACGGCCTCCTGAAACCGTCTGCCAGGGAAAACGGAGCTTGGGAGCCCATTTTTGCTGGCAGAGTGCTTGGGCCACCAGAGGGGCCACATGACACGAATGATGTCAAGTTGGTTATGTCCTCCACCGCACCTTTGAGCTCAAACACAACTCTAATGCGGCCCTCAATGAAATCTAGTTTGACAACCCCTGCTGTAGACAGAAAGAATACAATTTGAGATTATTAGTAAATGCTGCACCCTAGAAATCAAGGATCCTGTTGTAATTATTACTTTCAGTAGATAAAATCTACTGATAATACGGGAAGACTTCGACTCATGACCACAATTGAGGCCATGGTTTCTGTTGTTAAGTGAAGCTTTTGTTCAACATCCAATTTTGCTTTTTTAAAAGCAACTGGACTGTTTTATTCCTTGAGGAAAAACGTCTTTGAAAAAGCCCCTTTGAGAGACCTATTATTCTGTGTTCCATGTGATCAAAATCTTCCCTGGGCATCATTTCTTCACTCTGCCTCCCGAAGTCTTTTTCACATACCAATACACATACACAGCTAATCCATATTAATCAATTTTGCAAACCACTAAATAATTGGAGCCGTATGTTTGTCTTTCCAATACTGAGTAGATGACCTTGATTTTTTTAAAGTCCCTCTGTCACTTCCTTCAAACTAAGGAAGCAAACAGACAACAAAACTTTTATATGTCCCTGTTCCTCAGTTGAACTCACCCACAAGCCCTCATATCTTACTGAATTTGCTTTGGGCACCTTTGCCCTAGCTAATAACCCCTGCCAGAGATGGGAGAAAGTGATTTTGAGAGGCACCCAGGAAAAATAAAAACAAAGTTTTCTGTAACTCCAGGGACCCAAATTGGTCACTTCTCTTTCTAACCAATGGTAGCTTTTAAGTTCCCTTGTTTTTAAACCTTCAACAAATCAAGTCAAGGATCTTTGCAGTTTTGGCCAGAGTTTCTTTATTGAGGAAAAGAAATCATTCTTGACAAGGTGGCAATAACAAGGATATGAGGTTAAAATTGAATCACCTTTTCAGGTCATTTCATGTTTTATTTTCTTCCTATGTGCTTCATGTACTTTAAGGTCTCTCTGGGCAAAAAAGTGTGTAAAACTATTTCTTAGAAATACACACACACACACACACACACACACACACACATGTTTGTATGTGTATATTGTGTGTGTGTGTGTGTGTATTCGAATCCGAGTAAGGGTATGGCTAGCTGATGAGAGCTAAATAGCTTGAAATAGATCTATACTAGTCTCCCTTTATTTCTTTATCAACAAAATATAAATTTGGTATAAAATGGTTTGTTGTGAATGCGACTGCTTGAGAGCTCCTGGATTGGAGCTGAATTGTAATAAAAGATATTCAGCTTTTTAAAACTTCTCAAACTGGGGAAAAAAACAGTTGTATTTCTTGGTGGCTAACTTGGAAGGATTTTTTGAGAAACTTTCAAAGTTTTGTTGATGTCTTAAGTTAAAAATTATACATAATATGCCTGGAGCAATGACCAGTTCCTACTACATTGCAAAGCATTGCATGCTGGACCTGAAAGAAATAAAATAAATAAGTAATCATCTGAGGTGGTATCAAACCCTTTGTCATGACTTGCTGCTTAAATAAAACATAATGTGAATCTGAATACTCCACAGGAGTCTTTATTTCAAAGAAAATTGTCCTATTTCCAGAATACTTAATTCATTTGTTTTCTGTATTAAA
This sequence comes from Ptyas mucosa, assembly GCA_012654045.1. NCBI lineage: Eukaryota > Metazoa > Chordata > Lepidosauria > Squamata > Colubridae > Ptyas > Ptyas mucosa. The sequence continues at coordinate 1,507,574 of WNWU01013384.1, read as the reverse complement.
GATGCAGTTATAAATAAGATGTGTTATTTCTAATGTTTCCTTCAACTGCTGTCACAAAATGTACATAATTTAATCATGGGAGCTGTTCTGAACAACTCCTAACTTTCTAAATTTGCATAAATTACAAGTTCTTAAGTAATCTCCATAAAATAAATTATAACTTTGAAGACCAGCTAATTAAGAAGCATTAATATGATTGATTCTGGAAGGTGAAAATATTACATCTTGGTGGGGTCAGCAATTTGAATGTTGACCTGCACAGTTTTGGCTATGTGGGTAGAAGGTGTTTGATATAGGGTACCCCCTTCAGTAGATAACCTTCTAAGCGATTAAAGAATCATTCTGTCAAAATATTTCACTGCCCTTTTGCAGCCCCATTCAAATTATTGCTCCTTCATCACCCTAATCGGATGCATTTAATTGCTTCTCTAGTTGACTGCTTATTCTTCATGCACAGATGCTCCCTTATTCATAAGATGTAATTATTTTATATTGCCGGATCATAGGGTTACCTTTTTCAGCAGTATAAATACATTGTGTGGAGCTGGCTCAGATAAAATTAACTTGTTGTAAATAAATATAAAGGAGAGTGGAGGGTTTATTGCTCACTGTGAATTGACTGGAATTACAAATTACATGAAAATGCACACAGAATACATACTGTATATTTAAAAAATCTGGAAATTTGAGGGCTCTGCACAGCATCTTAACTATTCCCAGTACTGCCCTCTTCTGGACAGTCATTGATCCTGAAATCTGTCACTCTCCTAGCTTAAGAGTTCTGGCCCAAGAGTTCCTGCCACCACCTGGGATCACTTTGGCCTTTACTTTCCACATCCTCTCTAGTTCCTCCTTCGGATCCTGGTATTTCTCATACTCCTTCCTGATGTTGTGATCATTTGGCAGATGAGATAGAAGATGACAGAGAGAAAGAGGGAGGAGAGAGGGAGAGAGAGAGAAGGAGAAGGAGAGGGAAAGAGAAGGAGGGGGGGGAGGGAGGGAGAGAGGGAGAGAGAGAGAGAGAGAGAGAGAGAGAGAGAGAGAGAGAGGGAGAGATCACAAAGATATGCCATACATAGATATGTCATTAAAAATGCGCTTATATTCCTTCAAGAAACTTGAGACTTAGGAGCCTGATCATGCTTGCCTTTTATCAGGTTTTTTTTTTTTTTTGCAAACTTCACAATGGTGAACATGCAGATACAAACATTTTAAAGAAGCTAAGATCATAAGCATTGATGTATCTGAGAAGTATTTTTTTAGAAAGGATCAAATTATACATACTATTTTGTATTTTTTTCCAAGTGTGCATAGACTTGCTATTTTCATAGGATAGATAGATAGATAGATAGATAGATAGATAGATAGATAGATAGATAGATAGATAGATAGATATGCACTTGAACTAGTATTTTTGAGACAAAATGAATGACAATAGTATAGATGGCTATGAATCCTATAAAACAGACCAGATTAAGGAACCAATGACCGATACTGAAAACTACTTTTATTGTAATGGCAAAAAGATCCTGTAAGTCTGAATATGCTTTCCCCCAACCTCACTTTATCCTTGTGTGAACTAGGGAGGGCCTTGTCTGCATTATTTTATTAGTCCAGGCTCAAACCCTGCTTTTCTGATGGTTGCCTTGGAAGCAGCTCTTCCGCTAGGTCATTCTTTATGTCCTCTACAATGGAACAGCAAATAATGGCCCGGTTGATGTGGTAGCATGATGGCAACAAATGCCACACACAGAGGCTGGTGTGTGGTAAACACCCTACGAAGTGAAGATTTTGAAGTGAAGGCTTCCTGGACTACTCTGAAAACTCCAAGAACCCAACAGTTCAACCAGAAGTGGTATTCAGCCAGTTTGGGTGAAGCTGTAGCTGCAAGTATGGGTGGCTCGTTAATGCCGTCCTATTTAGCCATGTTTTCAAGGTTGGGCGCATGTGTGGAAGGCATGCGTGGTGGGGCGAACCAGTGGTAAAATATGTGAAACCCTCCACTGAGTTCAACCCAGACTTACTTATATTCTCAGCTATGAGATCGCATTTGCTTGTCCGCTTAATTTCTCCGGATTACTTCTGAGCACATCACACCAGACATATTCTAGAATGGTGAGTATCTGCAGCTGCAGGTGGAATTTTGTTCTACATTTTACCTGTTGCCTGTTGTGGATCTATCTGTCTCTCTTAGAGAGAATCTAAGGAGCATCTTGAATCTAAGCAAGAGAATCTAAGAAACATCTTGATCAGGGTTATGGCATATGTTTTTACTGTCATGGATGTATGCCCAATGTTGTGTCTATTGTCTCTTCCAAAGTTGACATTTTTATATTTCGTTTTTCTATATGGCCTAATTTTTAGATTGCTGAGGACTTTTACAATAAGGCAGAAAAACTCAGCAGAGAGATCTCTGACAGAAGATGTTTGCAGATTTTTTTTTTATGAACTTTAATTAGGAAGCACTTATAAGATTAAGACACCGGGATGATAATAAGCAGCCTCACATTTGTGATCTGGTTACTATTGCGGGATGGGGTTAACTCCCATCACATGCTCCAGGTCCTGCTGAACCAGCAATTTGAAAGTGGGCAACTGCGAACAGGTAAATGGGTACCACTTTGGTACACAACTTAACAAGAACAAAGAAACCCCTAACTGGGCATCCCCTGGGCAACTGTGATGTTATTGTTCAATCGTTTCAACCCGGAAGCGCTTCAGCACTGCCGATATGACTGTTAATAGTAGTTATAGTAATAGTAGTAATGAACTTTAAATTAACTTGGCGGCCATTTATGAATTATAATTCTGCAACGACTTCCGTTACACAGGCAGTTCTTCATTTACAACTATTCATTTAGCAACCATGTTGATTGTTGAAAAAAACAACAATCCTCATGCTTAGAACCACCACAGCAATTCCACAGTCACTTGATCAGAATTTGGATACTTGGCAACTAGCATGCCTTTATCATGTTTGTAGCATCCTGGAGTCACGTGATTGCCATTCGCAACCTTCCCAAAATGTTCCAACAAGTAAAATCAATGGATCAGCCTAGATTTGTTTAATGACCACATGATTCACTTAACTGCAGTGATTCACTTAACAACTATAGCAAAAAAAGATTGGGTGCAACTAACTTAACAATCTCGTTGGACAGCAACAGAAATTCTAGTCCCAATTGTGGTGTAAATGGAGGACTACCTGTATCTGAAATTCAGATTTCTTTTCACATAGTATCTTTGAATATCAAATTCTGTCTTGCTGATCATAAAATTTAAGGACAGTGTCACACCTGCCCCATCTTGGGTTCTTAGGTAAGAAAGACCCTCGACTCCATTTGTGTGAAAGGTATACTTTTACTAAAAGCCAAGTGGTTACAATACAGCAAAGTGAGATCTGAAAATTTGTGCATGAAGCTTCTCCATTTAACTTGTGTGGGCATGGCCAACTCGACATCATTCACTTCCACCAGTCACATGACCCCCTAGCCATGCCTACCCAGTTGGCATGATGAATGTTTTCTGTTTTCCCCTCCCAACAGCTCTCCCTCGCGCGCCCCGTCCCCCGTTTATGGTGGATTGGTATCTAGCAAAGCAAGGTTGAAGTTCAGGATGGCAGTTCTGACAGACCGACTCTTTCAGTTATCCCATAAATTCTTGTCTTATTGCTTTCATTTAATTCTTATTATTTTTATTGCATTGGGTAATTTCTAACTCACCTTCAATAACAGTTTTTAAAGTGCCAAGTTCTGACACATTATGTATTAGTGTTAATACAATGTTAATAGTAAAATTATACCGTAGAATATTTTTTTCCTGTACATTTTATAAATTCTTATCATTTTTACAACTGGGAAATCCCCTTTTCCATTTCTTTCTTCTCCCCTGCCCCTGTTAAAAGAAAACGTTTAAAAGAAGGCAAGAATTAGTTGGCTTTTAAAACCTGCAATCCAGAAACCACAATCTTGTTCCTGTTGTTGTTTTGATTTCAGTTGGAATGATCCCTGAAGAATCCTTTTCTTTTACTGAAGAGGATCATATAGTTAGAAGAAAAGAAAGGAAACTAAGCCTTGATAGTCCTGTATTACTGTATCCAAACGGGAAAGTGATTTGGCTGCTATTTAGTCACGACACCTTGTTGAAAACTGAAACCAATAACATTCAAGTGTTGCAACTGTAATGGAAAGAGATCAAATATCATTAGTAGGAGGATATGAGGTAAAAGGCGCTATTCACCTCTGGAGCCGAGCTGAATTCAGTGCCATTATTTTCAAGCATGAATGTCCTTGAGAACAAAAATGCACAGATAGTATTCTAGGATCCGCCGGCCTTTGCAGGCCATCTCATCTTTTATGCATTATGCAAGAAGCACTTTTGACCAGCACTATTATGCACCAAAAAATGGGCAAAACCATGAAAATTAATTCCAGATCAGGGGTGCTATTCAGCAGGTTCTGACAGGTTCTGGAGAACCAATAGTGGAAATTTTGAGTAGTTTGGAGAACCAGCAAATACCACCTCTGGCTGGCCCCAGAGTGGGGTGGGAATGGAGATTTTGCAATATCCTTTCCCCTGGAGTGGGGTGGGAGTGGGGATTTTGTGGTATCCTTCCCCTGCCACGCCCACAGAACCGGTAGTAAAAAAATGTGAATTCCACCACTGTTCCAGATGATGAGTCCTTGAGAACATTTGAAGTTGCTTTTTTTGACTATCATGCTATGGATGCATCTTCTTCAATCTAGCCTTGACAAGAATTCTTCATGGTCTTGAAGGAATCTTTTCCCGTCGATGTTGCAAGAACTTTGCATCTGGTGGTAGAGGTGGAATACCAATCTTAGGTCAATATGATGTAAATAATTATGGAGTTCAACCAGGACTAGATTCAAATCAGAGTTCTGTCATAGAACAGCATTGTGTCGCTTGGAGAAGCTATGAGGAGGTGTTTTGGGCAGGGGGTGAGAATGGAGAAGAGAATGCTATATGCTGAAATAAAGAGGAGATAAAAATTGCTGTGACACCAAGTTACTTCTTTCACTCTTTGTAGATAATAGGTAGGTAGTCCTCAGGTTCGTTCAGCATCCATTCAAAAGTTGCAATGGTGCTGAATGTATAGTACTTACAAGTTATCCTTGGGGTTCCGACTGTTGCAGTCTCCTCTGGAGCCAAATATTTGCAATTTATGGCATTCCCTGCCAGCTTTCCATGAGCAAATGCACTGTGGAAGCTAGGAGGAAGTCAAATGTTACAACCATGGGAAGTCCTCGCTTAATAACTCACACTGTCCTCATGTTACAACTGCAGCCTGTGCTGCCATTAAGTATCACATGACACTGCACTTTATGGCCTCATCATATAGCGATGGAAATTTTGGCCCTAACTGCTTTCATAACTTGAGGACTGCCTGTACACATATCCCATCCTAGTCTCAAGTGCATGGCACAACACAGGAGAACAAACTCACTAGGACAGGCTTCAGCAGTCTATCTGCATCTGAAGGTCAAGAGCCACTGTTTTGAAGATAGCAAAGTTCACTGTCTGGACAGACAGGACCACTGGTTTGAAAGACAAGTCGGAGGCCATCTATGTTAAAATTGAACAGCTCTCCCTCAAACAGAGATTGGACAGCCATTTTTCTGAAATTGTATATGGTCTTCTGCTTGGGCAAGGGTGGGATTGGACTGGAGGACCACTCTGTTATTCTCTCTGTGATCACATGTATCCATCCCATAAAGTCCAAAGAAAATTGGAATGGTATAGGACTGTTGTAGTTCACCAGCAGCCTACGGAGTTGGCAGCGAAGTCGGACAGTGAGGAGGCTGGGGAGGAACATGGGCCAGTCCTGGAGGTTGGGGAAGGCCCAGATGAGGGCTCTGCGTCGGAGGCAGAGATGGGGTCAGGGCCATCGGGGAGTGATGTGCGGACTCTAGAGCCTCCAGAGGCTGACAGTAGAGAGGCAGAGGAACAGGAGGAGCCTGTTCCGAGTGCACGTATGAGAAGAGCTGCCAGAAGGCAAGAGCAGCTATAGCAAAGAGGACGACTCAGAAGTAGGGCCAAGAGATGATTGGCCCCTCCCATAAGGCTTAAAAGACCAGCAACCGCTCTTGGCCTCTCTGCCGAAAACAACGTTGATAGTATTGCTGCACTTATCTCTTGTCAGAGTCTTCTCCTTTTGAACTTTTGCCAAGAGAAGCCTTTGGCAGTTTGCCTAATTATACCAAGGTTGGTGAATAGACTGAAAAATTTATGTTGTGAAGAGTTTGTTTTAATTTAGTTTGGACTACGGTGAGAATGAGTTAATTCTCAGCTGTTTTAATAAAGTCTGTTTGTTTTGGAACTGTTTGCATTGATTACTACCTACTTGGGCCTGGGTCACAACAAGGACCATGAGCAGGGGCTTGAACTAGAAGATCTCCAATGTCCCTTCCAACCCTATTATTCTATATTCTATATCTTTAGAACAGGGATTGTATTAACTTACTTTCCCTATCAGTTCACAAATGTGAGCATGCACTCCGTCCATGCATGCGCCCAGCCTTCCATGCACGCGCTTTGCTGGCTCACATGCACTTTGCTTCCACGCATGCGCCCAGCCTCAAAAATGTGCCTAAATTGGATGACATAGAGCCGGGGCAGGTGGGTGATCTGCAATTTCTGCTGCCGGTTCAGGTGAACTGGTCCGAACCGGCTGAATACCACCTCTGCTTTAGGAGTGTCTAGAAATATTCTATATCTTTAGAAGGAGTGTCTAGATAGAGGGAGTTGCAGTTTTTTCCTCATCCATTCAGAAGAAGGATCCCTTAGAATGTCTGTTTCAGTTTTAAAAAAAAATTTTGACTTGCTGAATTTGGACAATTAGTAATTGAGGTGATCTTTTTAAACTTAAAGAACAAAGATGTCAGCCTTTCAAGGCTGCCATAAAGAGGAGGAGATGAGGCTTGAAATTTTACCTACTTATTCTTTTTGTAGATAGTGTTGCTTGGAGATGGGATGGGAGGGGGGAATTCCTGGGGTTGGAGGCAGGAGCTGAGAAGATTGAGCTGGAAGATGGCCAATAAGAAGTTGAGGTTTGGGGGAACGGAAGGGGAAGATTTTGGGGTCGGAGGGTTAGTATTGGCTACGACGAAGTTGGGACCAGATCTGCCGTTCTCAATAAATGAAATATTTCAGCAAAGACTAATTGCTTGGGAGTGCAATTTATTTGAGATGACATCAGAACCTGACAAAAGGAATAATTGAAGAAGAAAAAGAAGAAAAGAAGAGGAGATATAAGAAAATTAAATAGACTTTAAATTTTGGCTAATTGTAAAGAGATACAATTGGGGAGGTTTTAATAATTTTTTTAATTGCTACAAAATGGAGTTGCAGATATATGAAGAGTTAGTTTTGATGTTTAAAAGTATGTGTGAATCTTTATTAGGCAAAAAAGAAATAGAAAATTCACTGAAAGATATAGAAAAAGAAAGTGAAGAGGAGTTTGAAGAGGGAATTGTAAATGAGAAGCAAGAAATTAACAATGTTGAAGAGAAAATATTAAAAAATAAAAATCAGATAGATAATATTATAGAAATTTTTGGGAATGCAAAAAGAGTAGAGAGGAAAGGGGGAAAATTCCCCCTAAAAAGGAAACAGTTAAAAGGGAAAAAGGGAAATATCTGGAAGAGATAAGGGAAAGTCTTGGTGAGGGATGCTCAAAAAGTACAACAAAAAAAGATAAAAGGAATCCAGAAAATGAAGTGTAACATATATTAAAAAGAAGAAAAAGAGAATTGAGAAGTTACAGTGAGATAAAGGATTGAGCAAAAAACTATTAGAAAATGGGAAAAGATTGAGAGATGATTAAAGATGAATGATGATGAGGTAAATATTAGTAAATATATATAAAAAGATAGATTAATGAATGGGAATGGGAAAGTAGACAATATAACAATAATAGTGATTTTGAGTCTTGAGTTTAGATTGTTATTGTATTGGTAAGAGAGAAGAATTATAGGATATACTGTGATGTTATTTAGGTGAAAGCATTGAATATGAAATGTGAAAATAAGTAATTTGATAAGTAATTATTAATTTTGATAACAATGTAAATTAAGATGAATATTTAAAATGTCAATTGTAAAGAGAATAACAATGTTGAAATCATGTAAGCAATTATTATTGTAAAGAAGAATGAATAGAACTTGTTTGTGATAAATCTCAGCAGATCGAAATGTGAAAATAAGTACTTTAACAACATTGTTAATTTTGATAACAATGTAAATTAAGATGAAGAATTCAAATGCTAATGATTGGGAAAAAGGAATTAGAGGCATACTTCCGGAAACGAAGAAAGATGGTAAATAACTGGAATGATTGAAACTGAGGAGAAATATAAGGCGTAAAATGATCTTGTTTATAAGTAAAATTGAAAATGATAAAGAATTATGGAAAGAGAACAATATGGCAGAAGTTGAAATAATAAGATATGGTGAAAAATGACTAATTTGTGATAAAGGATTATATAAAAGAGATGAATATTGAAAAAAATGGGAAGGTTAAAATACATTATGATAATGTATAAGATGTATGAGATGTGACCCGGTCAACACTCTGTTCATAAAATATGTATGATGAAAGAAGAAATTTAATAAAACTTGTAGTAAAAAAAAAAGAATGTGTTTTCAGGAAAGAAATCCTTCATGAGGCCGACAACAGCTAATTACAATGAGCTTCACTGAATAATGAGTTACTTTCAACATGACTTCAGTTTCCAAGAATTTAGTCAGCAGAATCCTCTCATCAGCAATATGTATTACCCTTTCCTGGGTTTTTCTTTTCTTCTTCATCAGCAACACATGTACAATTATTTCTCTCTGATCTTATCATAAAAAAGCTATCAGAGTGGACCAGAGGTTGGTGTTAACAAGATTTTTGGAGCCTGTGAGGGGAGGATGATTTAATTGGATTTTGTCAGACTTATTTCAGATCATGGGTCTTTTATTTTAAAGAAATACATATGTATGTGTCGTCATTCCTGATCCATATATTTCTTTATTCCTCTACCCCAATTCATGTATATGTAGTCCTCAACTTACAATCATTCATTTAGTGACTGTTCAAAGTCACAACAGCGCTTTAAAAAGTGCCTTAACACCAGTGGCGGTATTCAGCCGGTTCGCACCAGTTCAGGAGAACCGGTTGTTAAATTCCCCGCCGCCACCACCACTGTCAAAGTGGATCCTGGGCGCTGCACTGCGCTGCAATGGAGAAACGGGCAGTGGAGCGGCCAGCACAAGGGAAGGAGAAGGCCATTTTCCCTCTTTCTTCTCCCTGCTCTTTCTCTTTTCCTCCTTAGCCATTTCTCCATTGCAGCGCAGCACAGCGCCCAGGATCCACTTTGATAGCAGGGTGGTGGTGTGTAATTTAATAACTAGTTCACCCAGGGTCAGATTGCCTGTCGTGGGAGGCTAGTCTAGCATATGCGGCGGAGCTGAAGGCCAGGGATGGGCCATGCCTCCCACGACAGCCAACCTGACCCTGGGCAAACCGGTTGTTAAATTATTTGAATCTTACCATTGCTTACCACCAGTAGTACTCACACTTACAACCAACTCAGCATCCCCACAGTTATGTGATCAAAATTTGGGTGCTTTGCAATCAGCATGTATTTACAATACTTGTAGTATCTGGGGGTCATGTGATCATCATGTGTGACTCTCCCAGCTGGTTTCTAATCTTCTAGCTTCAAGTTAATGAGGGAAGCTGGATTCACTATCCTCAAAAATCACTTCAGAATCATGGCAAAAAAGGTAATAAATTGGGCGTGACCCTTTTAATAATCACCTAGCTTAACAACAGAAATTCTAGTCTCGATTGTGGTCATAATTTGAGAATTACCTCTATTCTAAAATTTTTGCTGGGGGCCAATTTTCATCTTCAGGAGAAGCCTTCTTTTTTTAGTTCTATGTTTGCTCACTGCTACCGTACTCTGTTGAAGGCACCTTCTAGCATCATCAGTTCCATCTTTCTATCTTCCCTCCCCTTCCTTCCCTTTTTCCCTTCATATTTCCAAACCTCCTCCTTTTCCTCCTCCTCCTCTTCTTCTCCTTCTTTCTTCTTCTTCTTCATCTTCTTCCTCCTTCTCCTCTTCTTTTCTTCTTCTTCCTCCTCCTCCTCTTCTTCTCCTTCTTTCTCCTTCTTCATCTTCTTCCTCCTTCTCCTCTTTTTTTCTTCTTCTTCCTCTTCCTCCTCCTTCTCTTCTTCCTCCTCCTCCTCCACTTCTTCTTCCTCCTCTTCTTCTTCCTCCTCCTCCTCTTCTTCTTTTTTTTAAATTTGATTTATATGCCGCCCTTCTCCGGAGACTCAGGGTGGCTTACAAGGCGTTAAGCAATAGCCTTCATACTTTTGTATATTTATACAAAGTCAACTTATTGCCCCCACAATCTGGGTCCTCATTTTACCTACCTTAGAAAGGATGGAAGGCTGAGTCAACCTTGAGCCTGGTCAGATTTGAACTTGCAGTAATTGCAAGTAGCTGAATGTTAATTACAGTGCTTTAGTCTGCCATGCCACCAGGCTCTTCTTCTACTTCATCATTTTCTTCCTCCTCCTCCTCCTCCTCCTCCTCCTCCTCCTCCTCCTCCTCCTCCTCCCCCTTCTCCTCCTCCTCCTCCCCCCCTCCTCCTCCTTCTTCTTCTTTTTTCTTCTTCTTCCCATATTGGTTTTACAGAGTTTCTCAAAAGACTGGGCCAAGATATTTGTTTGTTTGTTTGTTTGTTTGTTTATTTGTCAGCAAGTACAAGGAAACAAGTATCAGTATAGACATAGACATGGACATGTGAAAAAAATGGCACAAATAAATGGATATAAATAGGCAAAACATAGCCATAAACATAGAAAATGATTACATATAAATGAGGACAGTAGGACAGGGACCGTAGGCATGCTGGTGTGCTTATGCACACCTCCTTTATGGACCTCTTAAGAAACGTGTAAGGTCCACGGTAGACAGTTTAAGGTAAAAGGTATGGCGGTTAGAGAAACTAACAACAGGATCAGGTAGAGTGTTCCAGACATTTACTCCTTTATTGCTGAAGTCGTATTTTCTGCAATCAAGATTAGAGCGAATTACATTTAGTTTGTATCTATTGATAGCCCTTCTGTTATTGTGGTTGAAGTTAAAGAAGTCATTAATAGGTAGGACATTATGATAGATAATCTTGTGTACTAAGATTAGGTCAGAACGTAGATAGCATAGTTCAAGGTTATCCAGGCCTAAAAGGGGGGGGGGGGGGGGGGGGGGATTTGTATTTGTAAAACTTTTTCAATTTAAAAAAAAAAAGGTTATCCAGGCCTAAAATTTCAAGCCTGGTGGTATAAGGAATTTTATTGCAAGCAGAGACGTTGAGTGCTCTTCTTGTAAAATACCTCTGGACTCTCTCTAATGCATTAATGTCCAATGTGTGGGTTCCAGGCAGGTGAGCAGTATTCAAGGATAGGTCTGGCAAAGGTTTTATATACCCTAGTTAGAAGTATAGCGTTACCAGAGAGAAAGCTTCGTAAAATAAGGTTGACAACTCTTAATGCCTTTTTAGCAATGTTATTACAGTGAACTCTGGGGCTTAGATCTTTTGAAATGAGTACTTCTAGGTACTTGACAGAGTGTGGGTCATCTTTTAGATCGTTTCCGCCCTGCTTGTATTTGATGTTCTGATTTTTATTGCCAATGTGCAGGACTGAGCATTTGTAAGCACAGATTTGGAGTTGCCAATTGTTTGACAATTCAGATACATAATCTAGGTCATTTTGTAGGGTAGTAGAATTGTCTATGGTGTTAAATAGTTTTAGATCATTGGCAAAGAAGATGCAGCTGCTTGTAATATGATCACAAAAGTCATTAATATAAAGTAGAAAGAGTGTTGGTCCTAGAACGTTGCCTTGGGGAGCACCACTAGTGCAGGGTTTGATATAGCGTTTCCAATTTTAACCACTTGATGCCTGTTTGATAGGAATGTAGCTATCCATTTGTGCAAAGATCCAGAAATGCCGTAAGAACTTAGTTTTAACAGAAGTCTATCATGTACCACTGAATCAAAGGCTTTGAAGAAGTCTATGTAGATTGCATCTATTGCTTTACCCTGGTCACATTGAGAGGTCCAAATGTTTTTGCAGTGTATGAGTTGAAGATTACATGACAATTTTTTCCTAAAACCAACATATGCAGCTGTTCTCATGAAATCAGGCCAAGGGACCCTTGTGGCTCTGAAGTTATAGGCTGCATTTTTTGATTCAGCAGAAACCTTTTCCCCACAAGGTTCTTTGTTGTTAAGGTATCCCCAGGGGTGTTGTTTATCAAACATGTTGTGAGGTGCAAATAACCAGGAGGATTCATTGGATTCAAAGCACAGAAGAGTTTATTGATATGAAGAATCTGGTCAACTGATAGTCAGAGCTAAACTGTCACTAGATAAGAGTCAGCAGACGGCTGGACTTGGGTCTCTTGTGGCAATGCAATGACTCCAAACTCATGACATGTTTTACAGCAGTTCATTGAGTGACTGTTCAAAGTTAGAATGGCACTGAAAAATGTGGCTTAGGACCTTTGCAGTATCCCTGTGATATGTGATCAAAATTCAGATGCTTGGCAACTGGTTCATATTTATGATGATTGCAGTGTCCCAAGGTCACATGATCCCCTTTTGGGACTTTCTGACAAGCAAAGTCAATGGAGAAGCCAGATTCACTTAACAACCTGGTTAATAATTTATCAACTGCAGTGATCCACTTAACAACTGTGCCAAGAAAGGTCATAAATTGGGGCAAAACCAACTTAAATGTCTTGCTTAGTGGCAGAAATTTTGGACTCAATTGTGTCCAGTTGTTACAACTCAGTTGTAAGTTGAGGCCATCTGTACTCCGCTCCCAGCTCTGCCTACTCTTCTCTTACACATTTTCTTAAATGGAGAAAGAGATTGTATAAGCTTCCTAAGGTGGCTTGCTCCAATGCCAAACTATTATTATAAGTATAAGATGTTTTCTCATCTTCGTACCCTATTCGAGTTGAAGTCCAAGTCAAGTCCAAGTATGAGAAGCCTCCATCGCCTTACCATTTTAAGCCTCTGCTGAGTCTTGATCCTTTCTGCTGATAGAGGATGAGAACCTCCAGGTAATGATCTACTTAGAACCCTTTTGCCTCGGGAGCAATTAAGCCTGACAGTTATGTTGACAGTTTATTAGGAAGGAAAGAACATACTCAGAACAGAAAGAATATGGTGTTATCCATTGCAACTCATTCAAGGTTTTTATGGAGTGTTTTTCAGATTTAGTTTCATCTAGCACAAGAACAAACAGATATATAAAACTAAGCGAAGTAAATGTAAGAGCAATCTAAACTGGAGGAACAATAATAGTTAAAAGCCTTGCCTGAAGCATCAGGAATAATAATGTGTTACGCTTACCAATCCTCTTGAGAAAATTGAGCTTTGTTTTCAAGGGACAAACATAGCAGATTGAAGATCCGGGCCAGGCAGATTCTAGAGGAGGGGGCAAGGCCACTGTATCTTGAGTACACAGTACCAAAGCTAGGGGCTTGCAACTTGGAGCCAGTTGAAAAGATTCCCATGGGAAGGCAGCAAATCTTGTTTAGAAAACTCTACAATTGAACAGCAGTGCTTTAGGATTTACCCAATGGTGGGATTCAGCTGGTTTGGGCCAGTTCAGGCAAATCGATAGTTAAATTGCTGGGTGGCCTCACCCCGCCTTACCCTTTCCAGGAATCCCCATGTACCCCATTTTGGCTCCCAGGTAAGTGCAGGGAGGCCTACTAGCCCAAAAACGGGGCAGAGGGGGTACGGGGTGCACACACATCCCCGTGGCCCATTTTTGCTCTCAGGAGGCTTCAGGAAGACCTGTCACACCCCCTGGCCATGCCTACCATGGCCATGCCCACCCAACCAATCATTAGGGCAGAGAACAGGTTGTTAAAATTATTTTAATCCCACCACTGGATTTAGCCCATCTTTTCTGCAATCACTCATGTGCCCTATTGTCTCATGTGGTCGGAGGAGGAGGAGGAGGAGGAGATTCATGAACCACAAAGATGTGCAGTGGCATTTTTCCCCTTAAATTCATTTTTAAAATCCTTAAGAATAAGTGGGACAGGAAGAATAACCATCAAAATAAAACTAAATCCATTTCAGGTATATTTTAATGAATGTTCAGAAAAGTTGTAAGACAAAAGACATATTTTTCTTCTCTCTCCATCCTTTTCCAAAGAATAGGTTGTCAGTCAAGAACTGTAAGGTTGCAAAATTTCTTTTAACACAGTTACAAAGCCACAATTGGACACTTCCCACTTGAAGTGCTTGTGGACACCTTCTTTAGCTTCTTCCAATAAGTGCCAAAGTAGATATTACCTAAGCGCTGAGGCTAACGATGGCTATTCTCAAACAAAAGCATTTTTTTAAAAATTTATATGCCACCCTTCTCCGGAGACTCAGGGCGGCTTACAATGCGTTAAGTATACTTTTGTATATTTATACAAAGTCAGCTTATTGCCCCCACAAACTGGGTCCTCATTTAACCTACCTTAGAAAGGATGGAAGGCTGAGTCAACCTTGAGCCTGCTGAGATTCGAACTTACAGTAATTGCAGACAGCTGGTGTTGATCACTATGCTTTTAGTCTGCTGAGCTAAATCAGGCTCCTGGTCAAAAGCATTGACCAAGTGATAAAGCAGAATCATTCTAATTAAAGCAGATTCATAAAAAAGACTCTTGATCAGTGGTGGGTTGCTCCCGGTTTGGTCCGGTTCTATAGAACCAGTAGTAAAACTTGCTGGAGGCTCCGCCCACCCACCACGATATCATCATGGGTGATCTGCACATGTGCAGAAGTGCACGCTCCCGTTGCAAACCGGTAGTAAAGGTAAGTGGAACCTACCCCTGCTCTTGATCGTTTGTTAACAGATTAATAGACTATCAGGGCTGTCAAACTCCCGGCCCACAGGCCAGATGCGTCATGCGCTGGCCATGCCCATGCCCGATTTAGCAAAGGGGGAGGGGGGAAGTCCCAATATGTCACATGATGCCGTCGTGACATAAGTGTCAGACTTGGAAGCCATCTTTTACATCCCTGGACTAGGCCCTCACACCCTCCACGCCCTCCCAACCGCAGGCACCCCTTCTTTGCTGTAAGATTTCTAGCTGAAGATACCCTGGACCTGGTTCACAAATCCATCCAGGAAGTGAAGTAGAGAAATATCCAGAAAAGTTGTCCTACTGTCCCCATTTATTCGTATCCATTTCATGTATTCATAATCATGTTTACCAGGGTATCTTCGAGACCGCCTTCTGCCACCAGTACCCTCTCACCGACCAGTACGCTCCCATAGAGAGGGGCTTCTCAGGGTGCCGTCGGTCAAACAGTGTCGACTGCCGGCCCCCAGGGGGAGAGCCTTCTCTGTGGGGGCACCCACCATGTGGAACAAGCTCCCCCCGGAGATACGGACAATCCCAGATCTCCGCACTTTCCGCCGTGCCCTCAAGACGTTTCTATTCCAGCAGGCTGGCCTGGACTAACCTCTTCTAAAATTGCTCTTATATTCTTAAATCTTAATCTCATAAATTTAGAGTTTTAATTTTAGGTTTAAGACCAAATTATTTAATTGTATTTTAATCAATTCTTTAAAATATTTGTATTATATGTATTTTATCATTTGTCTGTACACCGCCCTGAGTCCCCCGGGAGTAGAGCGGTATATAAATATAATATAATAATAATATATAAATATAATATAATAATGTTTATACTTATATCTGTTATCTTATACATGCTTGACAAAATAAATAAATAAAAATAAAAAAAACAATTAAGCAGTTGAAAGATGATTCTTTCAAAAATTTGAGGGGGAGGGGACACAACAACAAGCATGCAAATTCTTAAGATCACGAAGGTGTGTAATTGTATCATGTTTGTTTTCCTTCTCTACAATTACCCTTTATTATGGCATTTGACTACAGCTGGCAATAATTGTGTAGGGGAAGAGAAAAGAGTGTCTGATTGGAGGCAGCTGCTGCTGATTGCTGCTAATTGCCTTTCAATTTCTCTCTCCCTTGTGCTCTGCTCCTACCTAAAGCCCCAAGCAGGCGGGTGCTGGATTTAAACAAAACAGCATCAACAGAGAAAAGTGGATTGACAGGGGTAAGGTTGAACTAGGCAGGAAAGCCTGTTTTGCTTAGCTTCCTGGGGAATTACAATCATTTCCCACGTTGCATTTTGCGAGCTCAAAAGGACACCAACAATTTAACTGTGTGAATATAAACAGCTAGAGTAGCCTTTCCTTGGTTCTCTGATTGATAAGAGGAGCAGAGTGTTTCTCCTGCTGCTGGAGAAGAAGTCAGGCAAGAACCCCATTCGTAGGACAAGCAACAGGTGGAAAGTAATCAAGGAGAGAAGCAACTTAGAACTAAGGAGAAATTTCCTGACAGTGAGAACAATTAATCAGTGGAACAACTTGCCTCCAGAAGTTGCAACTGCTCAAATACTGGAAGTTTTTAAGAAGAGATTGGACAACCGTGTGTCTGAAATAGTATAGGGTTTCCTGCCTGAGAAGACCTCCAAGGTCCCTTCCATAGAATAACTCTGTAATTCTGTTCTGTTCTGTTCCGTTCTGTTCCGTTCCGTTCCGTTCTGATAGAGTAGAGTAGAGTAGAGTAGAGTAGAGTAGAGTAGAGTAGAGTAGAGTAGAGTAGAGTAGAATAGAATAGAATAGAATAGAATAGAATAGAATAGAATAGAATAGAATAGAATAGAATAGAATAGAATAG
>WNWU01013384.1:1436742-1484349 GCA_012654045.1 Ptyas mucosa | reverse complement strand
CCCCAAAATTTAAAAAACTCCAAATTTAAAACTCCATTATAAAGATAGCCCTGCCTGTCAGAAGAGCAGGGTCTTGAGGGCACAATGAAAAACTCGGAGGTCGGAGATTGTGCGTATTTCCAGGGGCAGTTCATTCCATAGGGCTGGGGCTCCCACAGAGAAGGCTCTCCCCCTGGGTGTCACCAGCCAACATAATTTGGCCAACGGCACCCTGAGGAGTCCCTCTCTGTGAGAGCGAACTAGTCAGTGGGAGGCTACTGGTGGCAGAAGGCGGTCTAAGTACCCTGGTCCTATGCCATGGAGCGCTTTAAAGGTGGTAACCAACACCTTGAATCGCACCCGGAAGACCACTGGGAGCCAGTGCAACTCGCACAGAGAGATGTCACGTAGGCGCAATGAGTCGCACCCATAACCACCCGTGTGGCCGCATTCTGGACCAGTTGGAGCTTCTGAGTGCTCTTCAAGGGGAGCCCCATGTAGAGAGCATTACAATAGTCCAGCCGAGAGGTGACAAGGGCATGAGTGACCGTGCGTAAGGTGTCCTGGTCCAAAAAGGGCCGCAACTGGTGGATCAGGCGAACCTAATAAAAAGCCCCCCTGGCCACGGCTGTCATATGTTCTTCTAAAGACAGCCATGCATCCAGGAGGACACCCAGATTGTGAGCCCTCTCTGTGGGGGGTAAAGATTCACACCCAATAGTCAGCGATGGCACCAGTTGACTATATAGGGATGCCGGAACCACAGCCACTCAATCTTGGAAGGGTTGAGTCTGAGCCTATCTCTCCCCATCCAGACCCACATGGCCTCCAGGCAGCGGGACATCACATCAAGGGCATCATTGGGGTGGTCTGGGGTGGAGATGTACAGCTGAGTGTCATCAGCATACTGATGTACCCTCACCCCAAAACCATGGATGATCTCACCCAGCGGCTTCACATAAATGTTGAACAGAAGGGGCGAGAGGACTGACCCTTGCGGCACCCCCCAAGTGAGGCACCTCGAGGTCGACCTCTGCCCCTCTGCCAACACAAACTGCGAGCGGTCGGAGAGGAAGGAGGAAAACCACCGCAGCATGATGCCCCCTATTCCTAACCCCCTCAACCGCTGCAGCATGATACCATGGTCGATGGTATCAAAAGCCGCTGAGAGATCTAATAGGACCAGGACAGAGAAACAACCCCTGTCCTGAGGCCTCCAGAGATCATCAACCAATGCGACCAATGCCATTTCCATCCTGTACCCCTGTCTGAAGCCCAACTGGTATGGGTCTAGAAAGACAGCTTCATCCAGGTACCAGGGGAGCTGTCGTGCCACCACACTCTCAACAACCTTCGCCACAAAGCGAAGGTTGGAGACCGGACAATAATTTGCTAATACAGCTGGGTCCAGGGAAGGCTTCTTGAGGAGGGGTCTTACCACCGCCTCTTTCAAGGTGGTGGGAAAGGCACCCTCACTCAAAGAAGCATTTATAATCCCCTGGAGCCAGCCTCGTGTAACTTTCCAGGAGGCCAGTACCAACCAGGAGGAACACGGGTCCAATAAACATGTAGCAGCACTAAGCCTACCCAGAATCCTGTCCACATCCTCGGGAACCACAGGGTCAAACTCTTCCCAGATAATATTCTCAAGACCTACCCACGTCTCCCCCCCTGGACTCACCCAGTCGGAGTCCAAGCCTTCCCGAATCTCAGCGACTTTATCATGTAGAAATTGCACAAAATCCTCACCTTGACCCTGCTTGCAGATAAGGTAAGAAAGTTAAGTGTGAACATAAACCCCCAAATAACTTATCAGTCTGTAGGTTTCATCACATTCACAAAAGGGTTCCTGGCATAAAATTATTAAAAACTCCTGTCTTAGAAGTATTCTCTCGTTTTGACCTCATTTCTAGCAACATCTTTTGTTTTTAACAATCAGGATTGGCACGCACATTTGAAAAAGCAGAAAAATGTCAGTTTTAAAAGAATGATGAAAAGTTGCTCCAGTTTTCAGCCCCAGAATGCTCCAATATAATGCATATTTTACAGAGTTACTCCTACATTTCAACTTTGTTGATAAATAAATCTAAAAAAACAAAGGATGCTAAATCCCTGTGCATGTGCAAATATAGCCTTTTCAATAACTGTCACAATAGAGAACTCAGAGAGAGGGGGGGAGAAGGATAATAATAATAATAATACCTTTATTGTCATTGTACGTGTATACACAAGTATACCCATACAACGAAATTCACTTAACACTCAAATACCAGGTCCAACACACATAACAATCCCCAAACACCCTCCCACCCACCACAATTCCCCATCCCTAAACCACCGAAACATCCACACAACAGACCAAGTAATACTCAGCTGATGGTAATGCTCAGCTAATGCTCACCAACAGCTCACTGATAGTGGCCCTTTAGTTCATTGTTGCAATTATAGCTCTGGGATAAAAACTACTCAGAAAACCAGTTATCTCAAGCACATACATCTGAGAACAAAGCGCCAGAAACACATATTTTTTGCTGGAATTTTCTTGGTGAGTTTGAGCCTTGCTGTTCTTTTTGGAAGTGGGAAAACTTCCAAGACAGCATTAGGAGGAGGGAAATTATTGCAATATAGCATAACATAGCAGAGCACATTTTATATAGCCTCAGAGCGGTTCTCAATTAGCAACATAAAATTCAAACTCAGAAAATCAATAGAATAATCATAACAGCCAGGAGGCCTCTTCTATCAGGCAACAAAATCTTTAGGTGCCCTGGGAGGCTTCCCTTGAAGAGCTACGTTTTCACAGCAATTTGAAAATATAATAAGTGAGTGTACACAGGTAGTCCTTGACTTATGACCATAATTGAGCTGATAATTTCAGTTATAAGTTGTGACAGTCATAAAGCGGGTCACCATATTCTGCAGCAGTTGTTAAGAAAAATGCCACAGTCATTAAGCAAACCCATTATTTGCTATGGGGCAGATTTTGCTGGGAACAAACACCGGATTCCGGCAACATCGTCATAAATTATGGTCACGCGCACAGGATATTGCAAATCGTCATAAATGTAGATCAATTGCCAACTGCTCAAAATGTGGTCACATGACTGTGAGGGGAAGGGCAGACCCTGGAATTTTGAATGCAGATCATAAGTACCCTGTTTCCCCTAAAATAAGACATTTATTTGTTTATTTTATTAATCATATTTCTATGCTGGCCCACTCTCTGAGGACTCTGGGCAGCTTAGAGCAAAGACAGTATACTAAACAGCATATTGCCCCCAACAATCTGGGTCCTCATTTTACCCATCTCGGAAAGATGGAAGGATGAGACAAACTTGAGCCGGTGAGATTTGATCCGCTGATCTGCTGAACTAGCAGTCAGCTGAAATAGCTGCAGTACTACACTCTAACCACTGTACCACCTCGGCTTTTCTGACATCTCCTGATAATGCCCAATTGGGCTTTTAAGTGCATGCACTAAAATAAGCCCTCCCTCCAAAAATTAGCCCTCCCCAAAATATTTAAATGCATGCACAGCCAGTTCTCGTCATTTCCTCTGGTTTCCTCCACGCGCTCCAAAATAATAAGACCTCCCTGAAAATAAGGCCAAGTGCTTATTTCGGGGTTCAAAAAAATATAAGACAGGATCTTATTTTCGGGGAAACATGGTAGCTTTTTCAGGGTCCATCAAAACTTTGAATGGTCACTAAGAGAACAGTCGTACCTTGAGGACTACGTGGTAATCTGAATGTCTGGGAGCAAGTGATTCTAGAGGTAAGGGCCCTCATTGAAGTTTTGGGCACGGAGACGCCATAGATGGCATCTTCTCAGATTTGGGGGCTCAGGAAAACTTCTATAATAGCAATAGCATTAGCACTTAGACTTATATAGCTCTTCACAGTGCTTTACAGCCCTCTCTAAGCAGTTTACAGAGTCAGCCTATTGCCCCCAACAATCTGGGTCCTCATTTTACCCACCTCAGAATGATGGAAGGCTGAGTCAACCTTGAGCCTGGTGAGATTGAAAGTGCCAAATTTCAGCCGGCAGGCAGCAGAAGTAGCCTGCAGTACTGCACTCTAACCACCGCGCCACCGTGGCTCATAGAATAGAACTCACTAGATGGGGAGAAGGTTATCTCAGTATGTGGGATCTTGTTCCTTATCCCAGCAGCAAACCTTCATTAATTTACTCATTGATATCCCACTGCACTCAGTAAGACTCCTAGCAGTAAAGCCAGAAATACAGTTTATTAAAGTGTCTTCAGAAATAAGCCACAATGAGGAAAATCTTGGTATAATATCAATCTAGCATAGTTTTCTTAACAACAATGGCAAAATGCTTCTTCACTGCTTTCCATTTTGCAGGGTCACACTTTAAAAACAGGCAGTGATTCAATGGTACTATCCCAGCTGCCATCTTGATTGTTTTGGCCATATGCTGTGGACATCCCCATTCCATACAAGTCGAACCCATGGTATGTTCTACCTAGTTTCAGAACCCAGATAAGATAGCCATGGGCTACCACCCACTCAGTAACAGTGAGATCTAATCACAAAAGGTATACTCAGAATAGCAATCTGGGGTCTTAATTTCTATTTGGCAGGATTGCACCCATTCATTCATTCATTCATTGCCAGAATTGATCAATGAATTAAGAGGAAAACAATTTTACTCTGGCCTGGAACAAGCATGGATTTAAGAAATGCCTCTGTCCATTCCCAGAGTTTCTGGCTCACTGAATGTTTTTTGTTTGTTTTTTTGGCTGGATTTGGCTCTAAACCTTCTTAAATTAGAGGCCACACCAGAAAGTTTAATTGCTGCCTTTGAATGCAACTCCTGCAAATGAGTTGTTTGAAGGGAGATAAGCCAAGCATGATACAACACAAAATTAATAGTCTGCATGAATTATAAACTAGCCTCAGGAATTGGAATGAAAATGGGTGTAGAGGGAAGAAAAAAACTGCCTGATTTTAGTGCTTTCATATTTAAAGAAATGGAGAAAGGAAGGGAAGAAACCAAGCTCATATTCCAAATGCAGGAGACCAAAAGGTTACTGGGGTATAGAAGGACGAAATGCATCCCATTTTACATGTCATGAAGTCTCAGTCATGGATAAAAATGCAAATCAAATCTTTTGAACAGCTTTCCTTGTATTCAAACAGTTTTTTCCTTTGGCTCCAGCCCAATCGGCAGTCTTTTCTGGATTCACTGTGCATAGAAAAAGAGAATTGCCCTACATCTATGTTTTTCAAACTGGGCAAAATTAAGATGTCAACTCTCACTGACTCTGCTCGTGGGAAACCAGTAGGGAATAGCAGAAATAATGATTATGTGACTGTGGTATGTAATCATGAACCAGGCACCAAGCAACCAGATCATGATCACATGATTGTGGGAATGTTGTAGTGGCTACAAATCCAAGGAACCGTCGTAAATCCCTCCCTCCCTAACTTCAGTGTCATCACAAGTCTGAATGATTGCTGGATGAAGTAGTCCAGGGGTGTCAAACTCACAATGACATGTTGACGTATCATGACTTTTTTCCTCTTCGCTAAAAAAGGGGCAGTCATGGTCAGCAGGTGACTCACCCGCCCCGCAGACTGTGAGTTTGACACCCCTGAAGCAGTGATGAGTTGCCCCCGGTTTGGACCGGTTTGCAAGAACCGGTAGTAGTAAAACCAGCGGGAGGCTCCGCCCACTGACCCAAACGTCATCATAGATGATCTGCACATGTGCAGAAGAGTGCGCGGGCACAATGTGAACCAGTAGTAAAGGTAAGTAGAACCGACCCCTGCCCTGAAGTAGTCATACCCAAGGACCATATATATTTGAAATGCCTTGTGTGAAGTTGAGTTCTGTGTATAATCTTGCTTGTACATGTATTCATGATCTTTTGTCTAGGAATGTTATTTAGACTGTCTTTCAATATTTGACCAAGACTATTATGAGGACCCAGATTGTTGGGGGCAAGAGGCTGACTCTGTAAACCACTTAGAGAGGGCTGGAAAGCACTGTGAAGCGGTATATAAGTGCTATTGCTATTAGTTTTGAAGACTTTTATTCCATGTCCTGAGAATAGAATGGCAGAAAAGGAAAGGCGTAGCTTAAGATTTCTTCTTGGGGTCTTTCTCCAACATTAGTAACTACAGTAACTTGACTAGTTCATTCAGTGAGCATTTGAAGTTACAAGAAGCTGAAAAAAGTGGCTTATAACCATTCTTCACATTTAAGACTGTTTGCAACATCCCGATCGACACAGTATCAAAATCCAGACACTTAGCAACTGATTTATCACAGTTGCAGTGTCCCAGGGTTTTGTGATCCCTTTTTACAACCTTCCGACAAGTAATGTCAATGGGGAAGCCAGATTCACTTAACAACCACGTTACTAACTTAATAAATGCAATAATTCACTTAACAACTATGGCAAGAAAGGTTGTAAACTGTGGCAAAATTCACTTAACAGCTATCTCACTTAGCAACAGAAATTTGGGGGTCAATTGTGGTCATAGGTTGAGGACTATCTGTATTGAAAAAAATTCTTTACTGCAAATCCTTTAAGAAAAAGAGACTGCTTGATCTAAATGTCTATGGAGATTTTCAGTCATCCAGGTCATGGTTGTCCCAAAAGGTGCTTTTTCAAGAGGCAACTGGAAAAACTTTCTGGTTTTTATTTCTTTTTTCATTTGTTTGTTTGAAGACGTTTTGCTTCTCATCCAAGAAGTTTCTTCAGATCTCAGCTGATTTTTCAAAGAAAAATCAGAAAATCCAGTTGCTCTTGAAAAAGCACCTTTGAGAGACTCCTTGATCATTGCTGTTATAGTGATTCCAAAGATATTTCAGTAAAAAAAAACCTCTTCAGCAACAGTAACAGAGTTGGAAGGGTCCTTGGAGGTCATCAAATCCAATCCCCTGCTCACGCAGGAGACCTATAGTAGGGATTCTCCAAACAGCTTAAAACCTCTTTTCTTTTTTTGCAAAATCTGCTTCTAGTTTAGGATAGCTCTCATCATTCCCAAGGGAAAAGTACAAATGAAATATCGGAGTCTTGTAAGCTTTCAAGCTCATCTGCAGGATGACTCTTCCAATGCAAAGTTTCGCAAACATTTCCCTGGGAGCCTCACCCTTTGCAGAGCTCTGCTTTGTGCAGTTCCTCCCACATGAAACATGGATGTCTACCACCTTTCTTTAAGCATTATCCTTGCAATTAGGCTGCCCAATTACTTACTGAATAGATTCCCCAGGATTGCATTGACTGGAAATAACACATTAAGTGCAGCAGAAGCTTTGATCTCTGCAAGATACAAAGATACAAATGCCAGGCTTTGCATGAGTAAAATTGCCAGTAATTATATCACCCCAGCAGGCTTAATAATTCAGGCTGATCTAAAAGCTCTAAATGAATGGATAAAATTGATATGTTTTTACAAAGATGGGTAAGTAACCAAATCCCTACAGGACAAAACAGATAAACTTGGTAACACACTGGAGGCAGAATGATGTCTAGCACTTAAATTTCCCCTCTTGAGCAGGCTGCTTGTAAAAGCCTTTAATCAAACCTAATAACCTGGAATAATCTTTCAAATAATCACAGCAAAGGATAGGCGAGGTCTGTGCAGATTTCTGGGTTTCAGAAATTGATTCCCAGCGTCTCTGTCTTGCTTTGCAACCACTGAATTCAATTTATAGAAACGGGGCCTGATGCATAAACATTAAGCCACAGCAGAGGCAACAGCAGGAAAATGTGAATCATACCACAAATTAAGGCCAGCGCAAGAAATGACAGCGAGATGATATATTTTCCTCAATAATAATAAATTAAACCAACCCAGCTGTACTTCCCCTATGCTGCTCCCAACGCCTGAAATTTCTACTCTTTCTAGTGTCAAAACTTTTACACTGAAAGAAAACTCTGCATAACAGCCACTTAGGAGCACAATAAATAACAGAAATTATTTCTATGGAAGTCAACAGGGTTTTAAACCGTTCCTGTTGTGCTGGGTCATGTTTTCTACATTTTATTGAGGTGTTTTTGTATGATTAGTTTGTGTTTAGCAATTTGTAATCCATTTCAAATCTAATCTGAAGGGCTGTTTGAATTGTTGACAACTCCTGAGTTCACTTGCTTTGTGAGAAGAGGTGGTGGATGATGGGAAACGGAATCTGTTCTAGCATCTTGTAGAGGAGGACAGAAATCACTTTGGGGATAACACACAATGAGCTTAATCTGGGAAAACAGGAAAGTGAGAAAGAAACTCAAGTTTGCTTCACCTTGAGCCTCTTAAGTACCAGTGGGAAAGAATAGGAAATTCGTGATTGTGTTACAGAGAGTCCTTGTCTTACAACCATAATAGAGCCTGCCCATCATGGTCGTAAAATGGATTGGTCACATGACAGCCCCAATTTTACAACCTTTTCTGAAGCATTTGTGAAGCGATTGCTACAGTTGTAAAATGAATACTGTGGTCTAAAGTGAACCAAAGTTTTGTTGTAGGCATTAAAGTAAGATGTAAAGTGAGATTTGGATATAAGAGTGACATGATACGGGGTTGGTTTGGATGACTTCTAAAGGTCCCTTCAGCTAGATATTGTAAGAGACATTTTCTGAGTTTAAAATGTCAAACCACAGAGTTAGCTAGCTTTCTCACCTCTGAGGCAAAGCGCAGAAGCTAAAACCACATCAGTCACTATGAAACTAGTATTTCCTGCATGATACCTGTGTCTCAGACGTAAGATATAATCAGCTTTTCTGCTCAGTAATAGGGGGCCTAGCCAATAGGAATGAACTAACATATTTCCGTGTTTTTGCTGCTTTTGAAGACTATAAGAATGCGTGTCTTAATCAGAACGTTGTTCAGATGTTAAATGGTTATCTTTTCTGTCTGAACCTTTGGCCAAAATAAAGCTTCTCTTGATCTCGAAGTCTGAGTCCTTGATTTTCTGCAACAGCATGGTTTTGTCTAAAACTGGAAGTAAATGCTGGGTTTTGGCAAAAACCATTGTAAAATGCAGTCACATGACTGCAGGATGCTGCAAACAGCCATCAATGCCAGCGGGTTGCCAAGGTCTGAAGTGCAGACATGTGATTAGGAGGGAGAGGTACCCTTGGAACTTCGAATCCAGAGCATAAGTCGCTCCCTGGTAGGTTTGTTGTAACTTTGAATGGTCACGAAGTGACTGGTTGTAAGTCAAGGACTCCCTGTATTATAGCGTATTATTAATTAAATGGAATTCCGGTGTTTCTTTTGGTAGGGTTTTTTTTTCTGGCCTGCCTTACCTCAAAGGCTGATGTTCTTCTATCTCTAAAACAGGTGTACCTGGTGTGGTAATCCATTTAATATCTGCCATCCTGCTCTTTGGCCTTATAGCTGAACCTTAACCTTTCTCCCCCAATGGCTGATATTCTGCTGGAACAAGAAAAATGACAAGCAAGGAAGGAAATCTGTTTATTTAGTGTTAATGGTCTGGGATGGGGGGATTGAAGCTGTTATTGACATTGGAAAAATAAAGGCAGACCTGAAGAATATTGTAGCAACTCAGAAGCGTAAACAGAATTAATGGCTTGTGAAATGATCATAAATTGTGGGACAAGCTAACAAGTTCCCTCTAGGCTCATATTGTGCTTCCCAGGTGCCATTATCTACAAAAATCACTTTCAGTGCGGAGGAAAAATTAAGCTTAAAATAAAACCATGCGGACAAAAACTAATATAACCATAATTATAATTAACAAAGCAGTTTGCAGTACAGTATCAATAAGCAGAGTTATTAGTTGGAACATAGATGCTGCTGAAGAGGGGAATTTTGCTCTGTAATTAATATACAGTGAACGAGCAGGCAGCAATTTAAATTTTCCAAATAAATAAACAATATACTGCAGAGAGGTAATACAGGTAGTCCTCAACATACAACAGTTTGCTTAGTGACTATTCAAAGTAACAATGGCCCTGAAAAAAAGTGACTTAGGACCGTTTTTTACACTTACAATCATTACAGCATCTCTGTGGCCACATGATCAAAATTCATGGCAAGTGCTTCATATTTATGACGGTTGCAGTGTCATGTGATCCGCTTTTGTGACCTGACAAGCAAAGTCCATGGGGAAGCCAGATTCACTTAACAACCAGGTTACTAAATTAATAAATGCAACAATTCACTTAACAACTGTGGCAAGGAAAGTCGTGAAATGGGGCAAGCTCGCTTAACAAAGGTTTCACGTAGCAACACAAATTTTGGGCTCAATTGTGGTTGTAACTCGAGAACTACCTGTGCTTGCTATGTGCATCTTCCCTGTTTCTGCTTGAAGAATTACTTGTGTGCACGTGTGCCATTTCTCAGTGTGAAAAAAAAAGTGGTAACTCAATAATGTTTGCATAGCAGAATGATTGAAGGATAGCATGGAAAGTCCTTACAGGTATCCTTGATTTCTGGCCAAAATTGGGACAGAATTTCCATTGCTAAGCAAGCTAGTTGTTAAGTGAGTCACCACCCCCACCACCCCGAATTTTACGATCTTTTCTGCCATGTTTATTAAGAGAATTGCTGCAGTTGTTAAGTGAATCACATAGTCATTAAGCAAGTCTGGCTTACCTCATTGACTCTGTTTGTCAGAAGGTCACAAAAGTGGATCACATGACCTCGGGACACTGCAACCGTCATAACTATGAAGCACTTGCAGTGTTAAATATAAATATAAATATTGCAGCCAGCAGTGTTGACTCAAAACATTTTCCTGCTACAAAATGCATGCCTCTTGCCCAAAATACCCAATGTAGAGATCAGCTAAGATATTTTTCATCTAAGGAAGAAACTATGCAAGCAATTTATCCCCATGGGAGCAGTAAAGAGCCAAATAATAAATTAAATAACTAGCATCTTCACAGGACACAGAATTTGTTGCATCTCGCTAATCACTCATGTCACAGCCAGCCCTGGCAACAAATATTCAAAATATCAGTTTCTCCTTTCCCTTCTGAATTCAACTGAATTATCAAAAGATAATTTTGATTCCTTCCTGTAGCAAGATTCATCTCTTGGCCCCATTCCTGACATCTTTCCAGAAGTCCTTAAAACATGACTATGTCAGCAGGCCTGAAGATCTTAATTGTGATTTGCTGAGATGGCTGCATTGTTTTTACAATCAGCTAGACCACTCTATGCCCCATTGAGCCATTCTTTGAGAGAAAGATATATGAACATTAAATTTTAAGCTGGCAAGATCTTTTTTTACCCCAGTCTAGACGGTCCTGTGATCATATAATTAGTCAATATTTACTTACCTTAACAGAAAAACAGAAAGACCACATGTAGACGAAAAAGCAGTGGATGAGTGAGTGATCTCTGATTTCCTACTGGCTTCCCCACTGACTTTGCTTGTGGAAGCTAGCAGGGAATATCAAAAATCCCACCAACTTTACAAATAAAACTGGTCTGAATATCATAGACATTTCAATTCCCCGGGTGGTTATAGATCTCAGATTTTTTTATGCATTCTTTAGAGATTTTAGCTACTTTGGTTTAAAAATTATTATAGTATAATGCACCATTTGGGCAAACTTGAGGTACAAATAGACAAACAGATAACTTCAATGAGAGATTTTGTAATATATAGATTTTCTCCACTATCTTATTAGTAATAATATTGCTAATTTTTTTTAATAATAGTTTTTAACAGTTAGGTTTTTTGTTATTCTTTTCATTCTAAACCATCTACAATCACTTTACTGTAAGATGGGCAACTACAGGAGCCCTCCACTTACGACCACAATTGGGATCAAAATTTCCATTGCTAACGAAGGCGGTTGTTAAGTGAGACACCCATTTTTATAATTTTTATTACCATGGTTGTTAAGTGAATCACTGCTATTAAGTGAACTCTGCTGTCATTAAGCAAATCCAGCTGCCCCAATTGTCTTTGCTTATCAGAAGCCAGCTGGGAAGACCACAACTGACAATCAACAGGACTTAGGATGTTGCAATTGTAGTAAACAGATGGCAGTTACCAAGTGCCTGAATTTTGATTACATGACCATGGGGATGTTGTGATACTTGTAAGTGTGAGTACCGATCATAAGTCACTTTTTTCAGTGCTGTTCTAATTTTGAATGTCACCCAAAGAATGGTTTCTATACACTTGCGGTTATGAAATAAATAATAAATAAATAAATATCTCAAAACAAAGGAAGAATATTAGGTAGTTATGGATCCCATACATTGGACTTTTGGGAGATGCTATTTCCTAAATAAGAAATATGCATGGCATGAACTCTCAGCAAGCTGTGTAAAGTTTGCTGACTTCAGTATTCTTTACAAATGCTTTGTAAATTAGGTATTAACATTTATTTCATACGTGAAAAGAAAGCCAGTCTATATCCTGTCCAAGATACAATGGAAAGGCAATCTGGCCTTATTACCTCCTTCTCTCTCTCCCCCTCAATCACAGTGAAAGTTATTTCCCAAACCATGCCAAAGAGAGAGACATTTTCTCAAAGAGTATTTCCATTTTATTGCTTTGCACTTTTACTTAAATAAATCCAGGCCAATGTTAAGTAGATTTGCTGTCAGCCATTTATTAGCAGCAGTCACTCTCATTTACAGGTGACCTTGTTCCAAGTTTCATTTCAATGCTCTATTGTTCCGGGGAATGGGGGGGAATCCTGATTCCAAATATGTGGTAGGACAAGAGATCATGGGAATGAAATAAAACAGTCATCAGAATGCCATTCAGTTGCAACCAAAAATGATCAAAAGATTCATACAAATATGTGGCATAGATCAAAAGGAATACCATTTAGCACAGAGGTCTTCAAACTTGGCAGCTTTAAGACTTGTGGACTTCCACAAGTCTTAAAGCTGCCAAGTTTGAAGACCAATTTTATCACAATAGTGGATAGTGGATTTCAATTTCGGCCACCAGTCCGCCCATGGGCGCTCATGCATTCATCCGCATGTGTGACACTTCTGCACAGAGACATCCAGGTGGGTGGGCGGAGCCTCTGGTCACCGCCGCTACTGGTTTGCCCGATCTGGGACGAATCAGTAGCAACCCACCACTGATTTAGCATCTAGTCGTATCATCATTTTATTTACATCGGGTATTCAACCTTGGTAACTTTCAAGCTTGTGGACTTCAAATCCCAGAATTCCCCAGCCAGCCATGCTGGGATTTGGGGAATTCTGCAACTTGAATTCTGGGATTTGAAGTCCAAAGGTCTTAAAGTTGCCAAGGTTGAATATTCCTGATTTATATGGAAGCATTTCTATTGACATAAAATGCCCTACCAGAAGATGGCGTTTTTTAAATTTTTTTTTAAAAAAGATACAATTTGAATTGTCCATTTCACTTAATCTTCAGTAGGAAAGACTATCCATCCTGCTTTTCATTGTTATGTTTGTTTTTTTAAAAAATTATTATCTTCTACCATTCTCATTAAAACAATAGAAAATACCCCATTTTATAAGAGTATGCATTTTAAAAGCAACTGTGATAGGAAGGAGTGTTTTACAAAAGGAGACTTCAGAAAAATTAGAACACATTTAGCTTAGTAATAAGAAAATATACAGTGTCTTGCATCCATAGGATCTCAGAATTTAGAATATAAACAGTGTTGGAAACCATCTCTTAATCATATCATATTGTAAACACTTAAGAAGAAAATTGTAGAGAGACAGTTTGATTAAGGCGTCACCTAGAAACTGGGAGACTTCAATTCTAGTACCAATTTAGGCACAAAGCCAGCTGAATGACCTTAATTTAGGCCAATCCCTCTCACTCCTAGGAAGCAGACAGTAGCAAATCACTTCTGAAATTTTGCCAAGAAAACTGCAGAGACTAGTCCAGGGGGGAGGAGGGGGGGAGAAGGAGAAGGAGAAGAAGACCATTCTTGGGAGAATCAATGGTGTGGTTAGTGATAGGATATCACTGAATTAGGAATGGAGGCACACTTTTTGGACTTTTCTGTTTTGAGTGCTGAGAAGAATTTAATGAGCAATTTCCATGGGTTAAGTCAGTGGTCCTCACTCAGCAATTTAAAGTTGTGTGGTCTTCAACACCCAGAATTGAACTGAATTTTTGGCAGTTGAAGTCCACACATCTTCAGGTTGCCAAGGTTAAGAAACTTGCAGATATTTAAGACTCCCTTATAGCCCCTTTAAATCTTTCCAGCCCTTAAATGTCATCTTAACAAACTAGAACTAGTTCAACAACTTATCTTGAAAAGTATTGTGGAAGCCAGATATCAGATATTTGAGTCTACCTGTTTTTTGATCCCTCACTGGCTGATGTTGTAAAAAAGTATAAACTTATATTGGTACCCAGATTTTCAATTATTTAAACAATCCTGACTGTTACTAGCATATTATTCAACTGTTAAAATAAAATCAAAATAATATTGTTATAATTCTATTGTTGAAAAATATTTGATCACATTTCCTTTGATATGCCTCAGCATTTTTTAAAGGCATATTTGATATAACTACCTTGTGCCATATGCTACATGGAAAAATTGCAAAATTCCACTGATAAGCCACTTAAAAATTCAATTTTAGGCACAAGCAAGTTATAAACATGAATGTTTATACAACTGCCTGTTCTCTGATGAGATTTATATAGCATGATTTATTCCCCATTTAGGGAAGTATTACTTGTAGGAGAAAAATTGATTACTACATTATTCCTAGGTTGTATTAGGTTCGGTGTAGATTGAATTACTGGCTTTATTCCTATATATACTCTGAACATGCTGCTTATGTGAATATTTATCTATGGTACTGTATTAATAAAATAAAAAGAACAGAGCAGATAGAAGGAAAAATAATTTATTCCAAAGAGTAGAGGTATATAACCCAATATTTCTAGCTGTGGCTCTTACAGCATCTGTAACAGTTGCACAAAACTACAATTTTTAATATA
Organism: Ptyas mucosa; assembly: GCA_012654045.1. Classification (NCBI taxonomy): domain Eukaryota; kingdom Metazoa; phylum Chordata; class Lepidosauria; order Squamata; family Colubridae; genus Ptyas; species Ptyas mucosa. The sequence continues at coordinate 1,469,460 of WNWU01013384.1, read as the reverse complement.
ATTGAAATGAAGAATCAATAATATTGATGAAGGGTAATCCTATTAATTTATGGCATTTATTTAAGTATAAGTTAATTATGCTGAGATAGCCAAAGAAACTGCCAAGTGGATCACAAAACAAAAAATCTAGAGTCCTCATTCAAGGCACAAATTATAAGGCTCAAAAGCAGGGGTGAAATTCAGCAGGTTCTGACAGGTTCTGGAGAACCGGTAGCAGAAATTTTGAGTTCAGAGAACCGGCAAATACCATCTCTGGCTGGCCCCAGAGTAGGGTGGGAATGGAGATTTTGCAGTATCCTTCCCCTGCCACGCCCACCAAGCCACGCCCACAGAACCAGTAAAAAAAATTGAATTCCACCACTACTCAAATGATTATATATTAGACACCATAGTGAAAACTTAGCTCTCTTGAAAAATGTGGGAAAAGGAAAGAGAAGAGGATGACCAGCAGCTAAGAAGAGAAACCTTGTGCAAGGTTTGCCACTAACCATATTGTGAAATATGTGGATGACACAAAAGTAGTGGACCTTATTCAGGATGACAGTGAGGGTGCTTACCGCAAGGATTTAGAGTGTAATTTAGATTTAGGTGTAATAAAAACAGTCTTGTTTTAAACATAGGAAAAACAAAAGAAATCATTGTCAATTTGGTCTAGTGGTTAGAATCAGGGGTGGGTTTCAAAACCCGTCGCTACCGTTTCACTCATGGGCACGTGCTTTCTCGTACACATGCGCAGAAGCTTCTGCATGTGCGCAGAAGCGTCCAAGTGGGTGGGCGGAACTTCCTGCCACCGCCGCTACTGGTTCGTTTGATCCAGGGTGAACAAGTAGCAACCCATCACTGGTTAAGACACCAGGTTTGAAAGCAGAAGTCCACGAGTTGAAGTTCTGCCTTTGCCATGAAATCCAGCTGGATGTCTTTAGGCCAGTCACTCTCTCACAGACCAACTCACCTACCAGGGTTGTTGCTGTTGTTGGGGAAATAGGAGGAAAAGGGTATGTTGGATGTGTTCGCCATCTTAAGTTATTTGTAAAAATAATAAAGCTCGGAAAATAGATAGATAGATAGATAGATAGATAGATAGATAGATAGATAGATAAGGATGACGGTATACAACATTCTGAAAGGGGAAAATAACCCTAAGCAGAGAATCAAGGACTAGAATGAAGGTCTTCAATTTATGGTTCATTGCTTTAAAAAAGGGAGAAGTCAGTCTTTGAGAATCATCTTAGAAATAGGAGCTCTTCTAGGGATATAATCAAAAATACTCCGCTCCCTGCTTTTAGTGCTTGTAATAATATTTGATGGGTAATGTTTGATGGGTATCAGATAAGCTGTAGGAAGACACCTTCTAAACACACACACACACACATATATAGGTAAGAAAAATAAGGTAATAGATCATTCTTATTCAATCAACCCAAAGCCTTTGCTTTACATCTGATAGTTTTTATTAGTAGAAAGCATTTCTTCCAATATCAGATGAGTAACTCAGCTGTCACTGATTCATTCCAAGCAGGCTTCACATCATTTATGCCCTCTGAAAAGAAACAACTGAAACACCACCTTAAATTTTGCAAGACAATATCTTACAGGTTTAATATTAACTTATTTCAGAAATCTAAGTAGAGAACTGTTAGAAGAGCAAAGTTGGAAAACAGAGCCAATGCATAATTCAAAGCCCAAATAAATAAAGAAGCATCTTCCTTTCAGGCAAAGAATCATGGCAACTCAGAGGTGGGGTGGCATCTTCAATAACCAGGAAGTCCAGAATGGTTTAAATTTTTTAGACGGGGTGGGCAGTTCCTTATATAGCCCAATATTCTAGTTGATGTTAAAGAAATTGTGAGAATTTCCCATTTAGCCAACCTCAGTCAACCTACCATTCAAGGCTAATTGCAGCGGGAATTTAAAAAGCCAGGATAGTAGCCACTGACCTTTGTGATCAAAGTCCCGCTCCTTTTTGTGTGTGTTATGATGCACATTAAAAAATGGTGGAGCTTGAGTCACATGCACCATTTGAAGTTTGTGACATGATTCCCTGACACTACCAGAAATCAAATTCCCTGTCCTCTCCAGCAGCATGTCCATGAGTCTTAGATCTGCTCTGGAGGACTTAGAAGACATCTGGAACTGGGCCTCCCAATCAGAACAACAAGGGGAGCTCACTTCTGCTTGCATTGCTCAGGAATCTGTCAGTTTACACTTGCAGAAATGCTTCTAGATTTCTTCCAATCTTTTTTTATATATATACCTCAAGTACATTCCATTTGCTGTACTTCTATTCACACTTCAACAAAGGAAATTTAAACCAGGTTTATATCTTTTTCACTCATAACTGCTTTATAGAGAACATTAGGGTGATAGATAAGAAAAATCTGTAGTCAACCAGTTTGAAGTATTTTTCAGAGTATAAGATACACCAGAGTGTAAGACGCACCTTAGTTTTTGGGGAGGAAAATAAGAAAAAAAGCTGATTGGCAGGTGGATTGGCCTCCCAGAATATCCCCAATCAGCTGTTCCCAGAGATGAATTTTAGCAACAGGTTCCTTGGTTGTGAGCTTTGTGCCTTGCTTTTTTTTTTCTGCCTCTGAAACATCTGAAACTCTGTTTCAGAAAAAACATTTTTTCCTGCCTCTGAAAGCCTCCAAAACAGAGCTTCATAAAAAAAGCCTCTGAAGCTCTTCTTTGGGAGCTTCTTTTCTGAAGCTTCATTTCTGATGCTTTTTTTTCAGTCTCTGAAACCTCCGTTTGAGAAGCTGGGCAGGGCTACATTTGGAGTATAAGACACACCCAGATTTTCACCCTCTTTTTGGGGGGAAAAAGGTGCGTCTTATACTCCAAAAAATATGGTAGGTCTTTTTGATGTATAAGTAATCCTCAACTTACAGCCGATCACTTAGTGTCTGGTAGAAGTTATGACAAATCTTCCCAGATTATGTACGACAGAGATTCAAAATTCTGTTTTAGGACTTCCAGTTTCCAGCAAAAAAATGTCTATTGTTAACAAAGGGTTTATTTATTTATTTTGCTTAATGACTGCCATGTTCACTTAACAACTGCTGCCTTTATTTCATAACCACCTCATTTATTAACAACTGTAGCAAAAACTATTATAAAATTGGGCAAATCATACATTTAATGCCTGGCACAACTTGCTACTGTAATTCCAGGCTCCATTACAGTCATAAATCAAGGGCTACCTACTTAATGGCTATCAACAGTATACTCTCTTTCCAGAAATTATATTTATTTATTTATTTATTTGACTTATATACCGCCCTACTCCGGAAGGACTCAGGGCGGTGAACAGCCGACAATAAAATACATACATACAAAATTTAAAATAGAAATAAAATTGAATTAAATAGTTTGGCCCAGACAGACAGATTTAAAACCCCAATCAATTTAAAACCAAATATTAAATTTAAGTATAGAAATATTGAAAAATATTAAGATATTAAAACTATTCAATATTATTTAAAAGAGGGAGGAGTTAAATAAAAAGGTCTTTAGGGCGCGGCGGAAGGTGCGCAGATCCGGGATCCTCCGTATCTATGGGGGGGAGCTTATTCCAGATAGTAGGTGCCACCACAGAGAAGGCTCTCCCCTTGGGGGCTGCCAGCCGACATTGTTTGGCTGACGACACCTGAAGGAGCCCCTCTCTATGGGAGTGTACCAGCCGGTGGGAGGCTATTGGTGGTAGTAGGCAGTCCTGCAAGTACCCAGGTCCTAAGCCATGGAGCGCTTTGAAGGTGGTGACCAGAACCTTGAAGCGCACCCAGAAGACCACCAGGAGCCAGTGCAGCTCGCGCAGGAAGAGTGTTACATGGGAGCGCCACGTCGCTCCCGTTACCACCTGCGCGGCCGCACTCTGCGCCAGTTGGAGCCTCTGAGTGCTCCTCAAGGGGAGCCCCATGTAGAGAGCATTACAATAGTCCAGCCGAGAGGTGACAAGGGCATGAGTGACCGTGCGTAAGGAGTTCCGATCCAGAAAGGGATGCAACTGGTGAATCAGGCGAACATGATGAAAGATCCTCCTGGTCACAGCCGTCAGGTGCTCTTCTAAAGACAGCCGTGAATCCAGGAGGACGCCCAAGTTGCGCACCCTCTCTGCGGGGGGCAATGATTCGCCCCCGATAGGCAGCGATGGCGCCAGCTGACTATATCGGGATGTCGGAAACCACAGCCACTCGGTCTTGGATGGGTTGAGCCTGAGCCTGTTCCTCCCCATCCAGATCCGCATGGCCTCCAGACACCGGGACATCACTTCAAGGGCATTGTTGGGATGGTCTGGGGTGGAAATGTACAGCTGGGTGTCATCAGTGTACTGGTGGTATCTCACCCCAAAACCATGGATGATCTCACCCAGCGGCTTCACATAAATGTTGAACAGGAGGGGTGAGAGGACCGACCCTTGTGGCACCCCGCATATGAGGGGCTTTGGGGTTGACCTCTGCCCCCCTGTCAACACCGACTGTGACCGGTCAGAGAGAAAGGAGGAGAGCCACTGCAACACAGTGCCTCCCACCCCTAACTCTTCCAACCAGTGCAGCATGATACCATGGTCGATGGTATCAAAAGCCACTAAGAAATCTAACAGGACCAGGACAGAGGAGCATCCCCTGTACCGAGCCCTCCAGAGATCATCAACCAATGCGACCAATGCCATTTCCATACTGTACCCAGGCCTGAAGCCCAACTGGAATGGATCCAGATACGTCGTTTCATCCAGGTGCTGGGGGAGCTGTTGCGCAACCACACTCTCAACAACCTTCGCCAAAAAGTGAAGATTGGAGACCGGACGATAATTTACCAACATTGCCAGGTCCAGGGATGGCTTCTTGAGGAGGGGCCTCACCACTGCCTCTTTCAAGGCGGCGGGAAAGTCACCCTCACCCAACGAAGCATTTATTATGCCCTGGAGCCAGCCTCGTGTCACCTCCCAGAAAGCCAGCACTATCCAGGAGGGACACGGGTCTAATAAACAAGTGGTCGCATTCAGCCTGCCCAGAATCCTGTCCACGTCCTCAGGGGTCACAGGATCAAACTCAGTCCAGATAACATTCTCAAGACCTGCCCTAGTCCCACCCCCTGAGACTACCCAGTCAGAGTCCAGATCTTCCCGAATCTGAGTGATTTTGTCATGCAGATACTGAACAAAGTCCTTGGCTCTACCCTCCAAGGGGTCCTCCCGCGCTTCCTGGTGGGGCAGGAAGTGGGTCACCCTAAAGAGGGCGGCCGGGCGGTTATCTGATGATGCAATAAGAGCAGCGAAATAGTTACATTTTGCTGCTTTTATTGCCACTAAGTAATTCCTAATATGGGATCTTACTAGTGTCCGGTCAGATTCAGAACGACTGGCCCTCCAACTACTCTCTAGGCATCTTTTCCGGCGCTTCAACTCCCTCAGCTCCTTGGAGAACCAAGCAGCCAATTGAGATCAGCGCCAGGTTAGAGGCCGCAAAGGCACGACCCGATCCAGAGCTCCAGCGGCTGCCCTATCCCAGACGGCCACTAGGTCTCCAGTCGAGGCATGTGCCAGAGCCTTAGGAAATGGCCCAAGCTCCATCTGGAACCTATCAGGTTCCATCAGGCACCTGGGGCGGAACCATTTTGCCAGCTCTGCCTCCCTGTGGCGGGGTGCAGTGGTTTGAAGGTTGAGACGAAGGAGAGAGTGATCTGACCATGACAAGGGCTCGATGACTAAGTCCCCTATCTCAAGATCACTCAACCACTGTCCAGAGACAAAAACCAGATCCAGTGTGTTTCCCCCCCGTGTGGGTAGGACCATGAATTAACTGGGTCAGGTCCATAGCTGTCATGGAAGCCATGAACTCCCGGGCCACCTCAGACATCTCACCCACGGACGGCAGGTTGAAATCCCCCATGACCATAAGCCTGGGGATGTCAATCGCCACCGCAGCGATAACATTGAGCAGCTCGGTCAGGGCTGTTGCCACGTGGCAGGGAGCCAGGTATGTGAGCAGTAAACCCATCTGAACCCATTTCACAAGGAGGGATTCACAGCTGGCCGTCTGAGGAACAGTGGCCTCCCTCGGTCTCAGACCTTCTTTAATGATAACCGCTACCCCCCCCACCCCTCCCACATGACCTCGGCTGATGGAATGCTTGAAAACCTGGCGGGCACATTTCAACGAGGGGAACCCCCCCTCCTGGCCCAGCCAAGTCTCCGTAATACCTGCCAGGTCCGCTCCCCCCTCCTGAACAAGATCACCAATGAGGGGGGCTTTGTTTACTACGGACCTGGCATTGCACAGCATCAGCCGAAGGTCCGGGTCCTGAGGGCCTAAGCAACCTGCTGATGTTTCTGCATAAACCATGGGCTATCCCTCAACTAAACCACAAGTAGGATATCAGGGAAGGAATGGCCTCTGATGAGATAAAATCAAAAATCAATATAGGTTGTGATTTCTATCTGCAGCCACGATTGAGCCCAACATTTCTGTTGCTAAACAAGACAGCTGTTAAGTAAGTCTTGCCCCATTTTATGATCTATCTTGCCACATTTCTTAAGTGAATCACTGCAGATGTTAAGTTAGTAACATGAATCTAGCTTGTCAGGAAGTTGCCAAAGGTGATCACATTGCCCTCGGATACTGCAACCCTCATAAATAAGAACCAGTTGTCAAGCATCTGAATTTTTAATCACACAGCCACAGGGATGCTCAACAGTTGTAAGTATGAAAAACGGTCATAAGTCACTTTTTTTTTCAGTGCCATTGTAACTTTGAACAGTCACTAAACAAATGGCTGTAAGTTGAGGACTACCTTATGGTAGCTGTGACTGTCTGATGAAAGCCTGCATTGCAGATAAAAGGGTGGGGCTTTGCTCACACAGTCACAGCGGCCATTGTTACCTTTCGGACACTTAGACAATTCTAAGATACATCCCTGCAAGCTGAGCTATATAATTCCAAGCTCAGTACATCTAAAATGCTTAGAAAAAGCCCAAATTCATAGAGACCTTAAAGCTGCCATATATAATTAGAAAGCTGCAGGTCTCTGGACACACAGAATAATATATCATTTATTTTTTTCTATCAGGTATCTGCCTGAGCAAGAGAGAGAAGGAGAGAAAGAACAAGAGAATGAAAGAGAGGGGAGGAGGAGGAGGAGGAGGTGGTGGTTCAAGATATCAAGGCAGCCTTGAAATCTACAAGAAAAAATTGGCTATAATTTCTGAAAGGCTAAGTTTTAGAATTCAGTGAGATAAAACTGTTCAAGCCCTATACTGCATTTTTCATTCAGTTTCATTTTAGCAAGAGCCAACCTCAATTCCGTGGTTACATGCTGTGAATCCAAAACCAATCCCCCTAAAATTGCTATCTTCACTTGCTCAGTGGAATACTTGGCATTTTAGAAATTATTCCTTTCATGAGGCCCATTTTAAAATACTTGGCAGTTATTGGTAATGCTGGAGCTTCCATGACTTCTTCAAAAACTAATGCATCATCTAGAGATTTGAATTTAAAAAAATAAAAACCCCAAGAATTTATAAAATTGACATAGATCTAGAAAAGACCGATCCATTCATTTCTGTTCCTCAGTTGGAAGCCTGAACCCTACATTACTTCTGTTCATAGGGTGACTATCTAGTTAATGGGCAGAATAAACTTGCGGAACAAGAGGAACAGCTGCAATCCAGAGAATGGTGAGATTTTAAAACAAAATTTGAATTCAAGGCAGAAATGTAATCTGAATGTGAGAGAAAAGTTATTTCTCAATTGCTGTGCCTATTAATGGCTTTTGGAATGGACAAGTAAATAAGCCAATCAGAAAGCAGCTAATGGGTTTGAATCTCCCGGGCTTTTATATTCCCTCCCCTAACTGTCACTGTGACAGTATAAAAGGAGATTCTTGACAGAAAACCGTTGGCAATTCAAAGGGCAGTTCAGAAGGCAGTTTGGAGAGTTCTGTTCAGCTCTTCTGTTAGAAAACTGTGGGCAGTTTGGAAGTCAGTTAGAAGGGCAGTTCTGATGCAGTTCTGATGGTTTAACAGACTCTTTCTTCTGAGGAAGAATATCCAGAACTAACATCACTTAGAGTAGTTATATATATTTAAGCAAAGGATATTTAAGCAAAGTAATGAAATACTATTTAATATTTGAATAGATATTGTTTTGTTTTTATATTAATAAAAACATTTATTGTTAGCTGCTTCAGAGGCTCATTTGTTAAAGTAGATCTTAATAGAGATAAAGGTTTACGGTACATTGATTTATTCACACCTCGACAAATCTGAATAAATCTTGCAGGAAAAAAAAAACTTCCGTTATTCTCCTGAAGATACAGATAGTCCTTGACTTATAACCAGTCGTTCAGCAACTGTTTGAAGTTACAATGGACCTACCTGGTGATACCTATGACACAGATTCAAAGTCCCATCAGCCAGGCCTCCCCACCCCTGCAGTCACATGACAGCATTTCAGGTGCAATTATGGCTGTTTGTAGCATCCTACATTCTCATGAGCTCATTTTACAATCATTTTGTCCCAAACTGGCATTATTTCTGGTTCTCAGTAAAAATAGCCCATGGTTCACTTAACAACCATGGGGTTTGCTCAATGACCACTACAAAAAACGTTGTAAAATTGGGTCAGTCATATGGGTGATCTGATTTACAAACCCCATGAGTTACGAGCGTGATGGACAATCTCCATTATGGTGTAACTCAAGGAATATCTGTAATGGTGAAGAAGGGGAAAACGTATTTCAAACTTGTAAAATTACTGCTACAATGACCTTATAATAAAAGTAGTATTAGCTTACATGTCTTTTGGCTTCTAAATGTGATCTCATTTGTGGGTCTGACATCCCATCTTCTCCAGTTCCTCTGATTTAATGTCTCCAAAGCAAATACAGTAAACTTAGAACTCTACGCTGGATCTCCCCGTAATGTGAATATGGGGAAATGCAGATGTTGCACCACAGATACTATAAGAGGGGATCTGTGGTAGCCTCTGGTTGGCCTAAAATCAAGTCAAATCTAACAGCATCTTTGCAGACTAACACATTTTATTATAAGATAGTGGCTTTCATCCTCAGGCAAAACCTGCATTTGCACAACCATCCTGTCTTCTCCTCCTTTCCTACCTCATCTCATCCCACTTTAAACCCTAAATCGGTCTAGCCATTTCATACATCGGATGGAATGAGCTTTCACTCACAAAAGACTATGGGTTGTGGCCTGTTGGCCACCAGCTCCTCCAGCAGCCAAATAACATGAGGAGGAGGGTGTGGGAGTCAGGATCAGCATCAAAGCAATCTGAAAGCTCCAAGAGGGAAGAGGGAATGGAGCTGTCAGAGAGAGAGAGGAGAGAGAGAGAGAGAGAGAGAGAGAGAGAGAGAGAGAGAGAGAGAGCGCCTAGGCCAGCCATCAGTCCTCAGATGGAGAATCAACAGCCCCCAGGTTGGAGCAGTGGTGGGTTGCTACCGGTTCACCCCAGTTCAGGCGGCAGAACCAGTAGCAGCGGCAGCATGACGCTCTGCCCACCTGCCCAGACATCATCAAATATGATCTCTGCATGCGCAGAAGTGCAAGCGAACCAGTAGCAATGATAGGTGAAATCCATCCCTAGTCTGGAGGTGGCCGATAAGGAAGAGGAGGAACAGCTGGGTCCAGTGCCTGATGCGTGAATGCACAGAAGGCAGAGGAGAGGAGAGTAGTGGAAATCCATGACCCGATCCTTGGGAAGGAAGAGCCACTGCTGCTAGCGAGGCCCCACCCTAGCTCTGGGGATAAAAGGCAGGGGGCAGAGATGAATAGATGTGGCAGACAATTATTCATCTTCCAGACGGACGGACTTGTTAGCCTGCAGTGAGAGAGAAACTTTATGCCATGGCTGCCGGCACTCCTAATAAAAGAATCTTTGAGTTAACTTCAGAGGGTTTGTTGTTTTTGGGGAACTGGGTCAGAACACTATGCCTTGTACAAACATTGGCATGAAAGCCATCTGGGTGACTTTGGGCCAATCACCAGGAGATGGTGAGTTCTAATCCCACTTTAGGCATGAAAAGTGACTGGGGAGTTCAGGTCAGTCACTTTCTCTCAACCCAAATCACATTAGAGGGTTCTTGTTGCGGGGAAAATGGGAGAAAGAAGTGTTAGGTATGTTCACTGCTTTGAGTATAAAGTACTCTGAGTATAAAGTAATAAAGATAGGATAAAAATCTAATAAACAAATAAAATTTGTTGGACTGGAAAGATGTTATTGGACTCTTCTTAACTACCATCTCTGAGAAACAAAACAAAATTCTCCAGCATGTCAGAAAAGAAGCTTATGGATTAAAGTTCAATAACCAGCCATATTTGCTTTAGCTTCCGCATCAGATGGAAACCCCAAGAAAAGAGGGAGGGCACCAGGGCAGAGGTGTCATTTTGAGCCGAATTTATGAAAGCAGTAAGCCTTATTCTGCCAGGTGACAAAAGGTGAATTGTCATTAAAGAGAATGACCTCGACTTGGGTGAAAGTCTGGCAGGCAGAGAATTAAAGAATGGAGACGCGGCTGCCCAAATTATAGTACCAAGATTGCTTCGCAAGAGAAAAGGCCCGAGGCAGAGAGAAAGGTGAAGAGGTGCTACGTGTGAGGATTGTAAGTCAGATCTCCCATTATTGGTCCTGAAAGATGAAAAGAAAATGGGAAACCTTTACAAGCCACGGCAGTGATTTAAATCATGGAGAGGAGGAAACGTGGCTATCTAAGGCAACCTTTGAAGGCCTGGCCTCATCCACAGACACACTGCAGAGAGTTTGGAGACCCTTTTCAATTCCATTCCACTCCATTTTTATTTACAGCCAAAGGGCCTGAAAGGATTTGGGGACCTGCAGCATTTAGTACTGTAAATCAACCAGCTTTTCTGCTGTAATGGAAACCACCTCATATCCCTACACTCCTTATCTCAAAAAAGAAGATGGATTAACTTTTTACTGAAAACATTTCAACAAACAATTCTGCAATTACGCAAGGTAGCCTGAACAATGAAAACTTTTTTTTGGGGGGGGGGGTCAACATTGCAGCTCCTCAGCCAGCTTCTTTGTGTGGTTCTGTGCATGCATCAAGCATGCTTGAATGGGTGAGTCAGAAATGCAGTAGGTGAGCTCATTAGTAGAGTACCTGGAAGCAGGTAGGGTTGAGGTTTACCATCTTGGCAGCAAAAGGCATGGGAAAGTAAAATGCTCTTCAACCAGAAATAGACAAAGAAAAGCAGACTATCTCAGTAACTTCTGTAGGGAGATTACCTAAACCTAAAGACTTCCTCAGAAATGGATGTGAGATCTCAGTTGCATGCTGCACACAATAGCCTGTTAAATGCCTGTATATTCAGCATAAAGAAGAGCATTGTAAGGCTTTCAAAAGTTTCTGGACTTCCAATAGCTTGTTAATGCTGAATACATTCTCCTTATCCACCACACTGTTTCTTTCATGGTCCAGAACAGAAGACCACCTGGAGTCCCACTTTCCATCTGTATCCAGCTAGTGGCATACAGGTAATCTTCAACATATGACTAGTCAATTAGCAACTGTTCAAAGTTATGACATACCCCCACAAAAAAAACTACTTATATAGCCCAAATTCAAAGTTCCAATAGTCATAACTCCTCCACAGTCAAGTGATCACATTTTGGGCTCTCAGAAATTGGCTCACATTTCCACATGTTTGCAGCATCCCACAGTCGCCTGACGATACTTTACGATTTTTTGTTGGGTGCCAGCATTTATTTCCAGTTTCCTGCAAAAATAAATAAAAATGTTGGCTTAACGACATCTGCAAAAATGGTCGTCAAATCAAGTGGGGTTCTGTGATGATGACAACATGACTTATGACACTAACTGTTAACAATAATTTACAGTTAAAAATTATAGAAAAATAAAAATAAAGAAATGATATGGCAAAGAAAAAAGATATAAAAAGAAAAATAGAACGGATAGAGGAAGTGAACGTAGAATCATAGGGCTAAAGGCACCTTGGAGGTCTTCTATCCAACACTATCCAAGAAAAAATAAATGTTTAAAGAAGTAATTCACAATATAATCGGTGTCTTTTCTAGTTCTTAAATTGTTTGATCCATCTACCACACCTTTTTTCACAATCTTGAATAAACTCACTATCCACACAAAAAAAACCAGACTATGTTGCCCATACAAGCATCTCAGCAGTGATTCAACTAGATGCAAGAACAGTTCTCCCCCAAACACTATCACTCTGCTAAACAAATAATTCCCTCAACATGTCAAACTAGTTACTAAGTCTGCATTACTATTAATCTTATCATTCCTATAACCCATCTCCTCCCAGTTATGACTGTATGACTGTGGCCTTGTTGCTGGTATCCTTAAGATTTATATTGACTGGACTTCCGGGGTTGCCGCGGACCATCGCTGACGGTCCTTTGAAGACCGCCAGCCCAGCTGCCTGTAAAGAGCCGTTTCGGAGGTTTGAAACGGCTCGAAAAAACTCCGACCCAAGAGGACGTCGTGAGGAGAGCCGGCAGCATAAGGTAGAGTCCCCTGTGAGACCCCCAGAGCGTTTTTTGGCGTTTCTGGGGTGTTAACAGGGTGGGACTCCCTATTCAAGCCGCTGAAGCTCCGGACAGCTGGGAAACTCTGCAAACTGCAGAGCAAGATAGCGCGGCAGCTTTCTTATCACCAAACAATAAAAGAAAAAGTTTTGGACTTCCTTTTAAACTGCAAGTATTTAAAGTTCTTCTCTGAAGTTTTTGGATGATTAAAGTAACTTGGAACAGAAAAGGAAAGTGTGGGGGGAAAAATGGCACTTGCTTTTAGTGAAGAGCAGCTGAAAGCGAAAGTAATTTGAGCTGTGTATCTGGTTATATTCTATCAGTTACAAATCCGGCTGGAAGGAAAAGCTTTTTTTCTTTAAAAGAAAATAAGGGAAAAAAAGTATCAATTGACTGTTTTAGACCTGACTGAATCTGGAGAATTTTTTGGGAAAAGTTGTTAGAATTTGTGGAAAAGGAAGAGCTGTAAGAGGCAAAATGGCAACAAAGCAAGCAGGGGGGGATTCCCCCACTCATAAGCAGAAGCAGCCTCAAACAGTGCAGTTGCAAACTCAGACAAAGGAAGAAAGCTATTATGACCACATCATTAAAGAAATTCAAAGATCAGAGCAGGAGGTCAAAGGAATTGTTCAAGAGAAATATGAAGCAGTTAAACAGGATATTCAAATAGTTGCTAAAGGTCTGTCTGAGGTAGTGTTGCAGATTGACAAAAAAGTGGATAATCTTGCCTCAGAGATGGAGACCAAATTTAGAGCCTCTGATTCAAGAATGATTGAAATTGAAGAAGTTACACAAAAAATGCAAACTGAGATTACTATGATGCAATTTCGATCAATGGAATATGCTATTAGACTGAGGGGTGTAAAAGAGAATACCAGGGAAGATCTTAGGAAAATTTGTGCAGAGGCTCTGGCAATTATGTTGAAAGTAGAACCAGATGTGGTTTTGTGTAAGATGGACAAGGTGTACAGAGTTAACTCTCGTGTGGCGGTACAAAGGCAACTGCCTAGAGATGTGGTGATATACTTTACAGACAGAAGAATGAGAAATGAAATCTTGCAAAATTCCTTTGTTACAACAGTTCAAGTTGATGGAAGTGAGATTGGAGTTTTTAAAGAATTACCACCCAAAATGTTAAGAGATAGAAAGGATTTTGGATTTTTGGTGGCAGAATTGAAAAGACAGAACATATAATTCAGGTGGGATGCTCCAATAGGTGTAATACTGAGGCTGCGAGGAGTGAGATACCGCCTTAACACTACTGAAAAAGCAGAAGAATTTTATTATAACGTTTTGAAAGCGGGCTCTCCTCCTCCACGCACATCTTCACCAATAGATAAGGAAGCTCAACTATAAGCTGAGATTGACCAAGAAACAGAAGCACAAATAAGGCAGTCGCAAAGGGAGGCAAGAGAGTCAATGGGAGCAGTAGGTGGTGTTGTAGTTGACCCTTTTGCACCATTTGAAGCTTCTCCTTTGGAAGAAATGTCTAAAACCATCACAGAGGAGGTGATGGCTCTTGAGTTGACAACATCCAAAATGGAAGAGCAACGCATAACTAGAGCAATGTCTAAACAAACGAAGCAACAGCAGCAAGAATATATTAAGCCACAGCGTGAAAAAAGAACCAAAGATAAGCAACAAGCTGAAGTCATGGGAGGAGCTAAACCGAAGATTACTACCGTAGGAGAGAATCTTCAACAATTGCTCTCAAAACTTCAGACAGGGTCAAATGGCACTTAAATTTTTGTCTTGGAATGTTAATGGATTGAACTCTCCACAAAAAAGAAGGAAGATATTTCACTATTTGAGACAATTTCATAATGATGTTATTTGCTTACAGGAGACTCATATAAAATTGCAAGATCAGAAATACTTGATAAACTCAAAATTGGGAATGCAATTTGTTGCTTCAAATTTGGAAAAGAAGAATGGAGTGGTGATATATATAAATAAGAGACTTGTAGCTAAAACTATAGAAGTAGATAAAGATGGAAGATATATTGCAATTGAAGTTATTACAGATAGTGGACCAATTTTGTTGGTCGGAATATATGCTCCAAATCAACAGCAGGAAAATTTTTATAAGTTGCTTCATCTAAAAATTTTGGATTGGGATTATTCAACTATTATAATAATGGGCGACTGGAATGGAGTAATTCAACCTAGAATGGATAAAAAAACTACGGCCAAAATAGGGAATAAATTACCACAAGCTTTTTTTGAACTGAAAGAGGATTTGGAATTGAAAGATATTTGGAGAGTTCGAAACCCTAATGAATTGGACTTTACTTTTTACTCAGACAGGCACAAATCCTTTTCCAGGATAGATTTTTTTCTCTTAACTTCCAACTTACTTTCTAAAGTAAAGAAAATAAAGATATTTCCTAGGACTTTGACTGACCACAGTCCAGTCTGGATGGAAATTGAGATGGGCAAAAGAGAAAGAAGATCCTGGAGAGTAAATGAGAATTTATTTAGATATGAAAAAAATATAATTGAACTTAAAAAGCATCTAAAGGAGTTTTTTAAACTGAACTTGAATAAAGGTACCCCTATTGAAACAGTTTGGGATGCAGGTAAAGCATATATGCGGGGAGTACTAATTCAAATGAACTTTAAACACAGACAGAATCAGCAGAAGAAAAGACTACAACTGGAATCTGAGATAAAAAAGAAAGAACAACAACTGATACAAAAACCAACAGATGGAAAATTACAAATGGCTATAAATCTTTTGAAGGATCAATTTCAAATGCTTATAGCAGACCAAACGGCAACTAACTTACAATTTGCAATGCATAATACCTTTTCCAATGCTAACAAACCGGGCAGGTGGTTGGCGTATACTTTGAGGAAACAAGCATCGACACGAATTATTGATAGTACTGAATATGCTGATAAAGAAGTTTATCAACAAGATCTAATTAAAAAAGCCTTTTTGGAATATTACACTAAGTTATATGCTAAAGATGATATACAGAATATTACTATAGATGAATATTTAGAAAACAAAAGAGTTTCAAAAATTTCAACGACTCAAAAGAAAAGTTTGGAACAATTGATAACAGTGGAGGAGATCAGTTTTGCTATAAAACAATTAAAAACAGCTAAAGCTCCAGGGACGGACGGCTTAACTGCAATTTATTATAAAACTCTACAAGAAGAAATGATTGAGCATCTTAAAGATTTATTTTGTAATATACAATTAGGAGGTAAGATACCTTCCTCATGGAAAACAGCTTTTATTTCATTGATCCCGAAAGAAGAATCAGGTCTTAAGAAACCAGAAAATTACAGACCAATATCTTTATTAAACACAGACTATAAAATCTTTGCAAAAGTACTAGCCAACAGATTGATGCCAGTTATTCAAAAGATAATTCATCATGACCAAGCAGGATTTATTGAAGGCAGATATATGAATGTTAGGCAAGTTATAGACTTAATGGACTATCTAGATAAGAATAAACAGATCTCTGCAGTGCTGGTTTTTTTGGATGCGGAAAAAGCCTTTGATCGAGTGAATTGGAACTTTATAATTAAGACTTTGGAAAAAATGGATTTGGGGGAGCGGTTTATACAAGCGATTGGTGCAATTTATCAAGAGCAATGTGCACAACTTATCATAAATGGATGTCTAACATCGAATTTTAATATGCAAA
Organism: Ptyas mucosa; assembly: GCA_012654045.1. NCBI lineage: Eukaryota > Metazoa > Chordata > Lepidosauria > Squamata > Colubridae > Ptyas > Ptyas mucosa. The sequence goes on along the minus strand of WNWU01013384.1, from coordinate 1,453,250 downwards.
AAGGCACCAGACAAGGTTGTCCATTATCCCCACTATTATTTATTCTAACTTTAGAAGTCTTACTTAATGCAATACGGGACTCGAACTCTTTGACTGGAATAGCTATAAGGCAAGAGGACTATAGAACTAAGGCATTTGCAGATGATCTGGTTGTTACCCTATCACAACCTATGAATTCAATAATTCAGATGAAAAATATTATAGAAGATTATGGCATGGTATCTGGTTTTAGGCTGAACCAGAAGAAAACTAAAATGATTGTCAAAAATCTGACAGAGAGCAAAAAAAAGGAACTGGAAAGAATGGCAGGTTTTGAGATTGTCTCAAAGGTCAAATATTTAGGAGTACAAATCGCAGATTCAAATGCTAAACTGTTTCAAAATAACTATGAGGTTCTGTGGCAAAAGATACAAAAAGATATGCAAAACTGGAAGAAACTGCAGCTATCATTGCTTGGAAGAATATCAGCAGTAAAGATGAATGTTTTACCTAGATTTATCTTCTTATTTCAAATGATACCGGTGCTTAAATCAGATAAACCATTGCTAGAATGGCAAAAAGGACTGAATAAATTCATTTGGAATGATAAAAAACCAAGAGTCAAACGGAAAATAATGCAAGATATTCGTGAGAGAGGTGGTCTTAAACTCCCAAACCTTCGACTATATTATGAAGCAACTGCATTGATACAATTAAGTGATTGGTTTGGGAAAACTAAGACTGATTTGTTGAATATAGAAAGTCATGAACTTGTTTGGGGATGGCATGCATATCTATTTTATGATAACAAAGTGGACAAAGTGTTTAATAGTCATCTACTTAGAAATGCCTTGTTGAGAGTCTGGAGGAAGCACCGAATTAATTGGCATTACAAGATTCCGTTTTGGCTGGATCTTGCTGATACCATGTGGAATACAAATATTAAGTCACTCGGGGGTTTCTTATATAAAGAGTTACTTTACTTTGAAGAGGGCAGGTGGCGATTGAAGACTTTGGATATGCTGTTGGAAGAAGGGAAATCGTTGACTTGGTTGCAGTACAATCAATTACAGATGAGATGGAAAGAAGATCAACAAACTGGTTTAATGGAATATGAAGTAGAATTGGTTGAACAGATAAAGCGGACAGGTCCAATGCATATTAAGAGAGTTTATAATGTTCTGTTAGAAAGGGATTCAGAAAACGAGCTAGTTAAAGATTGTATGATTAAATGGGCACAAAATTTCTCTCAACCAGTTATGATGGAAAAATGGGAAAAAATATGGGTTCAGAATGTTAAATTTACAGTCACAAAATCTACGAGAAAATTTTTATAAAATGTTTTATAGATGGCACTTAGACCCCAAGAAATTGTCTTGTATGTACCCTAATGTGCAGCCAAAATGTTGGAGATGTGATTGTTTAGATGCTACATATTATCACATCTGGTGGACTTGCAGGAAAGTGAGGGCTTTTTGGATAAAAATCTGGTGGGTTATGCAAAATGTTTTAAAGAAAAAAATACAATTTTCTCCGCAATTTTTTCTATTGGGTATAGCTAAAGACTTTACACTGGGTGAAACTAAACTGATTTTGTATATGGTGACAGCAGCTAGGTTGTTGATTGCCCAACACTGGAAGAGTGATGTTTTACCGACTGTTGACCAATGGACTCAGAAGATGGCTGGATTTGCAGAAATGGCAAAGGTTTCAGCTTTTTTAAAAGACCAGACGCATGAGAAGTATATACAGGAATGGAAATTATGGATTGAGTATGTACAGAATAAGTATCAGACTAGAAAATATTATATCGCTTTTAGTTGAGATGATTATGTTAGTAAATATAGAAAAAAGATATGGAAGATTGAATAACATATATATTGTTTGGGAATATTAGCATTGCATATAATGGAAGTCAAGGGGGGGAGGGAAGAGGGTGGAGGGGGAGGGCTAGGGTGGGGGTGGGATGGAATTATATATTGTTTTTTATATGTATTTTATAATGTTGGGTTGGGGGGGGAAAAGGGGGAAAGTTTGTATTTGTAAAACTTTTTCAATAAAAAAAAAAGATTTATATTGACTGTTCCCCTATGATTATCATTAAGTGTTGTACCTTATGATTCTTGATGAATGTATCTTGTCTTTTATGTACTCTGAGAGTGTATGCACCAAGACAAATTCCTTGTGTGTCCAATCACTTGGCCAATAAAGAATTCTATTCTATTCTATTCTATTCAGTGATTCTTGCAAATTGGATCCCTAACTGTCATACACTTAGAAGCTCCCTGCATAATCCCAAGGATGCATCCCAATTACTCCTTTGGTGATACTTAATCCCAGTTTTAGAAGGCCAGAACATTCCATTGACTGTTTCTCAATGGAGAAAAATAGATAATGGAAAACGAAGAGCCATACATAGCCGTCTTTCAGCAGCAGAGGAATTCTGGGAGTTGAAGTCTGATCTTCTTAAACTCTCCAAAGTTGAGAAATTCTGATATAGAAATATAAAGATGTTAGGTTCTTATCTGTTGTTCATGTCTCTGTGTCTCCCTATGTTTGCTGCCTTTGGGTTTCATTTTTTCCAGTTAAATGTGAGAAGAAAGAAAGTAGTTTTAAATTTCCCCACAATTAAAAGATGGAGTGAGCAGAGCCTGCCTGTTTCTGTAGCTGTTCCCATTTACATTCCAGGAGCGAAAGGCACACACTCTTTGCAAGAAGGTTTTGTGATTTTCTGTCTGATGGACTTTCATTTCACACTCCTTTGTTTTAATTACATTTTAAGATTAAGTGTGGGGACTGCAGTTAGTTATAACCAGGGATATTACACTGATTAGAAGGGTCACTGCAAAAAGGACCAAGGAAGGAGGAGGAGAAAAAAGGGCATTTTTAAGATAATTGTTGGGAGCAGCCACAAGAGAATAGGCAGTCAATTGTAGAGTGGAAGTTAATAGGAATCTGGGTTGACTTTACTAACTAAAGTTGAGAAAAAGTTCTTCAACTCAAAAATTCCCCCCCCCCTTTTTTTTTTTAAATTCCTTCTTCACTTGCAGCTAAAAGGAAGCCAAGTCTGTTTGAGGGCTCAAACAAAAGAAGAGTCCTCCATTCTTCTAACCGCAATAAAATATCCTATGCCACCAGACTCCAAATTTTGGGCTTAGACAACTTAGAACTATGCCAATTTCAGTCTGACCTAAGCATAGTACATAAAATTATTTGCCACAATGTCCTTCCGGTCAATGACTAATTCAGCTTCAACCACAACAATACACAAGCAAATAATAGATACAAACTCAAGGTAAACCGCTCCAAACTTGATTGCAGAAAATACGACTTCAGTAACAGAGTGGTCAATGCCTGGAATGCACTACCTGACTCTGTGGTTTCTTTCTCAAACCCCCAAAACTTTAACCTTAAACTGTCTACTGTTGACCTCACCCCATTCCTAAGCGGTCTGTAAGGGGTGTTGGAAGAAATATCCTTCTGAGTTCTGCTCCAAGTGGGGAAAAAGACACTGGAAACATGGAGACTGCTTGGAAAGATGGTTTAATGGTGGACAGGATCACATGGCTTGAGTTCCTGAACAGAAAAAAGGCAGATATAGTAAATCCTTGGGTTTTTATGCTCTCTCTGGCTTTGCATTTCCTGGGCCCCCAAAAGAGTATCCTGATTGGTTGTCAGACTTCTAGGGGGTGGGGGTCTTAGCTAGTCTTGCTGGCTGATGGTCACATGTGCTTCCTAGGTCACATGTGGTGAGTTTCGGTTGCTAAATGGGGCCCCATTGTTTTGCAGATTATGGTCCTTTGACAAAGGATTGAGTTTCTGCCTCTGGCCCATTAACAAAGGTGTGGGGGTGGGGGAAGGCAGGAAGCTGCTTTTTCTTTAAACATGTTTCTCCATTTCTCATCCAGGGAAATATAATATTCTGCCTTTTTAATATTTCCTAAAATATTTCATTCTTCCAGGAGAGGGATGGGTACTAACTTCCTACAGGGGCGTGCATAAGTTGTGCACCAGCGTTCCTACCATCCCTGTCCTAATATTCCTTTTTACTTACTCTTTTCATGTATTCAAATTATATTTATACTTTTACCTGTTATCTTATATATGCTTGACAAATAAACTTATGATTATGATTATGATATGATTATTATTATGAGCTTCGGCAACACTAAACCAAGAAATTTCTCAAATTGTAACACTGCAACAATCATCTAGGTAGAAAAAAGTCATCAACAAGGCTGGATATATGCACAATGGATATTATTATCCATTGCAAATTTAACTCTTAGATAATGCAGGTAGCCCTCAATTTACAACTATTCATTTAGTAACCGTTCAAAGTTAATGGCAGTGAAAAAAGTGACTTACAACCATTCCTCATACTTAAAGCCATTGCAGCATCTTCACAGTCACGTGATCAGAATTTGGGTGCTTGGCAACCAGCATGTGTTTATGACAGTGCAGTGTCCTGAGGACATGTAATTGCCATTTGTGACTTTCTCATTTAATAACCACCTTGCTTAACAACAGAAATTCTGGTCCCAGTTGTGGGCCATAAGTCAAGGACTACCTGTATTATTTTTCATTTACAGCACTTATACCCAGGGTGTGCCCAGGGAAGCAATCAAAAAGCTCATGATGCATGCAAAAAAATATGGGGCTTCAGTCATGTGGTTTTGGCTGCTATCTTCACTTTGGGGGGGGCACTTCTCCTGTTGACCCCTCACTTGTGATCAATGAACATATATTCAAAACAAAAGGAACTGCAGTGCCACATCAAGGAGGAGAGATGGATTGTGGTGTGAGATGCTGGTATTCCTTCCATTGCTCTTCAAATTGTGAATAATGAGAGCCTTCATGGATATAATAATGCAATGGGTTTGCTCATGAAAAAAAATGGGTTTACATATGAAAAAAATATATCCTGATTTCTCAATCCCAGGCTAGAAGCAATGTACAGCTATTATGTAAAAAAAAAAACCCAAAAAACCCCAACCATCACAGTGAGATGGGCTAGTCAAAGAAATTAACACACTAATTTCTTGAGTCCTTCTAAGCATTCAAGTGGCCAATGCAGATCCTGATCTTCCTGATCAATAAAGATCAGGCCAAAGACAGATGCTTGAAAGGACAACCCAGAACTTCAAATGTTAAAGGAAACCGAAGAATGCTGACAGGCAATTATTTAATTCCTAATTACTTTATTTTATAAATAGACAAAAGGATAATTTGCTTAACTTTATATTAGTTGTAGGAACGGGAAAAATAACTCTCAAAATGCAGCTTGCTGGCCTTTTCACTGCAGCAAGCATTACGTTGACCATTTCTCTTCCAATACTCAATTTCTAATCAATCTTTCAGGCCTGCTTCCTTAGCAATGGCTAAGCTCCCATCAATCTCCAAAAGGTGAGCTTTGGGGCTGAACGGAGTAATTTTTCAAGAATGGAGAAAGAACTATTGGACATTTGTTTTGCAAATGGCATGGAACAAGAGGAATTCATCCCACCAGTGAATTTGTGAGTTATTGACAAAGTTCAGAGTTGCCTCACCCACTTGCCTTCTTGTGTGGGATGGGCAAGTCTGGAAGAGAGAAAAGGATATCATGGGCATTGTCACCTCACTCTGCAAATTAGATTATTTTCATTGGTTATGTGATGGAAAGCATGAGATCAATATAGCTTGCTCTGGACAGCTATGGAAAGTGCCCTCTCCCTCAGCCACTAATGATGGTGCCAGAGGCTGTTTTTCAGCCATAAATAATCGGTAGTTCACCTACACTGAACTCTTACAATTATTCCTTTTCTGAGTAAAATCCAAACAGAAACTTATAAAATGTTGCGGAAAAGAATGTAAGAAATTGGTTAGTTAAGTTTAATCAATACATTTTCTTGCAATATAAATTCTAATCAACTTCCTGAACACCCAATTATTAGTAAGAGATCATTCTTCATCTTGGACAAGAAATTAACCTGGGACATCAAAGTTGTCCTTGACTTATGACCACAATTGGAACCCGAATTTCCATTGCTAAGCAAGATGGCTGTTAAATGAGTTGCACCCAATTTTATGACCTTTTTGCCATAGTTGCTAAGTGAATCACCACAGTTGTTAACAATCAAATCATCTGTAAACAAATCATGTGATTGTAAAGCAACTTTGGCTCTGCCATTGACTGTGCTTGACAGAGCTGGCTGTGAAGGATACAAATGGCAGTCATATGATGCAATAGTGGGTTTCAAATCCCGGCGCTACTGGTTCGCTATTGGTAATGCACGGGCACACACACATGCTTTGTGAGCATGCAGCTCTTCTGTGCATGCACAAAAGCTTCTGCACATGCACAGAGCGTTTTTGAGAACGTCTGGGCGGGTGGGCAGAGCCTCCCTATTGTAGTAAGGGAATATTATAGTAGTGATGATGATGAATGCGGGTCCAGATAGATGACCATTGAAGGGCCCTCTTTACTCAAAGTATTACAAGCAGGAATTGTGTTTAAATGTATCCAACTAGAAGGGAGACCAATTCAGTCGAATTCCTTTTGGCTAGGACAAACATCGTAAAGAGGCCCCCACATGTCAGAAGATAGAAACAAACTGTGACATATAGCTATGAGAGGGCCAGGTTAAGAGGATTCTCATCCTTGAAGATTTCCTTTTATCAAAAAGAGATACTTTAACTACCCACCCTTCACTGAACAGTTGAATTATGATTGTTTTGGTTAGGATAATGTAAACTTTTGTAATTAAGAGCTGTGTAATTGGAACTGCTGTGTTAGCAGTTTCCTTTGTTTGAAACAGTATAAAGACCAGGGTCCCTGACTCATAATTTTGTTCAGACTTTCAGGTACGAATCGGATTCTGAACCTATTGCAATAAACTCTGATTCTGTTTGCCCTTTGGGATGACTCTCAATCTCTTAATTCTATAACATCCCGCCACCACTACTACTGGTTCGCCGGGGCAAACCAGGAACAACCCACCACTGATATGATCCTTGAACACTACAACTATCGTAAATACATGCTGGTTGCCAAGGGCCCAAATTTTGATCACATGACCATGGAGATCCTGCCTTGAGTGTAGTTGTGAGGACTGATCAGAACTTTTTTCAGTGCCCCTGTAACTTCCATCTTTGAGGAAGATGAATTGTTTAGAAACATGAAATACAAATAAACATAATTAAACTTTGAATGATCACTAAAGAAATGGTTGTAAATCATGGACTACCTTTAATCAGAAAGGAAAATCTACTGAGATCCCATTTCCTGGGATCCATCTGAAGGACTTTAAGTGCCCTTTGAACAAGATGCTTCAACTCCATAATACGGTTGCAGCTCAAAGGAGTAAACTAATTTTCTTCCTCACAGGATGTTGGTCTAAATTACAGTCTGAGATTACCTCCTTCAAACCAAGTATTCATTTTCATTTTAGAAAAAATACAGGACTTTGTTTTCCCTCAGCAAGAGCAGTTTGCTTAAAAATAATGGCACCTGTAGCTACTGGAATGCTAAATATAAATATAAATATAATGCAAGCATATACAAACACATTCTATCCAATCCATGGTAGCTCTCATAACACTTTCTGCATCTTAAGCACCAGAACTGGTAATAAAAACAAATAGACTCACGTTAATTAAATCAATAGTCCAAGCAAATGAGTTTTTAAAGTGGAAATTTTATTAAGCCTTATTTTGTTAGAGTGGAAGTCAATTACAAAGAGGTGTGAGGTGTGGATTGCTTCCTGGCCCAAGTTATCAGAATTCTCAAGCAATTAAAGTTTTTTTAAGGTCTGAAGGTTTGGTGAGAAACAAAAGCAAACCTAATTTATATACTACCAAAAAAACTCACAAAACCCTCTCGTGTCTATTTGTCTGTTTGTAACCTTCAATTGAATGAAACAATACATCATAGAGCAGTGATGGCTAACCTTTTTGCCATCGCATGCCAAAAGCGGGAGGAGCACGGTGGGGTCACATGCACGCGTGCCCACATCCATAATTCTATGCGCCCCGCTCCCCCGTATTCCTCCCCGCTTTTGGCACATGATGGCCCGGTAGGCCCGTTTTTTGCTCTCCCCAGGCTCCAGAGCCTTTCTAGGAGCCTGAGGAGGGCAGAAACAGCCTGCCCTACCTCCCCAGAGGCCCTCCGGAGGCCGGAAACTGTGTTTCCTGACTTCTGGTGGGCCCAGAAGGCCCGAAAATCAGCACACGCACGTGTGTCAGAGCTGAGTTCGCGTGCCCACCAATATGGCTCCGCGTGCCACCTGTGGCACCCGTGCCATAGGTTCGCCATCATGGTCATAGAGCAATCATTTTTGAACCAAGGTACTTCAAATGGGCTAAATTATAGTATTATACAGTACCTGTGAGAATAAACTTTGGGGAAGCAATAACTATTTCACCACTGCTTCATAGCTGTTACTTCAGAACCACCTTCCTTCTTTAGTCAGCTTACACACATACCGTCATCGTTTTCAATACTCCCTGACAGTTTCCCACAAATCAGTGGGGAAGCTAACTTGACCATGTCTACCAACATTCCCCACCAGCTTCCCATAAACAAAATCTAGTATTGTTTAAGGCTGAACAACAGCTTTCTCCAAACGGATGATCGTTGGATTATGAGATTTCCAGCCATAAAATTGAAGATGGCCCAGTCAGTGAGATCTGGGCCTCAAGCTCAAGGAAGAATCCAAATTTAGATATTAAACTTTTTTTTTACTCCAAAGTATTCTAATTATATATTGATTAGTTTTATTTTTCTGATTATTAGGGACCTCAAAACCTGGAATGTGGGCTCACTAAGGATTTAGTTATTTGCTAGAACGTCCTAGAATTGTCAGTCATGATCCCGCATCAGTTTTATTCAGAAGTATTTTTTTTATTTTTTTTATTATTATTATTTTTAAACAAAACATAAAACATCCATCATCCATTACAATTTCAAACAGTGTGTCGGTCGGCTACAAATCTTTTGTGCTTCATCCCATATTCATAATTTACTAATTTTCTAATTTCTCATATTAGCAATCTAATATATATCTTTATATTATTATTCTCATTTGTCATTTATTTAACAATGGCATTTTCATCCCATAAAAATTATTTTCATGTGTTATGTTGTTACATTCATTTCATATTTCATATTTCATTTCCATGTTTTATTATTGAGCCATTGATAAAATAAATCCCCTATCTTATAATATAGTGTCTTCCTGTTCTCTAATTTCAAATGTCAATTTACTCATTTCAGCACATTCCATGATTTCCTTAATAACTTCATCTTGCGTAGGTATTTCCTCATTTTTCCAATTTTTAGCAAACACAATTCTAGCCGCTGTTAATACATTCACAATCAAGTATTTCAATTCTCTATTATATGTTTCTGGTAAAATCCCTAATAAAAATATCTCTGGTTTAAAGTCTGTATGTTTTTTTATCATTTTTTCCAACCATGTGTGGATTTTAGTCTAGTATCTTTTAGCTTCTACACATATCCACCACATATGGTAATATGAGTCTGGTATCTGATGACATTTCCAACACTTTTCAGACACTTTGTTCTTGAAAGTTTTATTCAGCAGTATTGACAACCCCATGAACACACAGCACATCTCTGCTATTCATTAAAGCAACCTCTCTTCTTTTCTAGAAGTCTGAAAAAAAAGATAATGATGCTTTAAGGAGGCACTCATAATGTTTTCAGCAGTCCCAAACAAATGTAATGAATGGATAATTACAAACAAAATAATTTCCTCATAACTGCTATCTTCCTATCATTGTTCATGCTCCTGATTTCTGGAAGTAGAGCATGCATGCACTCATTTTAATAGCCTGAATATTTATTATTTTGCATAGCTTTCCCTGTTTCTGGGATAAACTTCAGCATAACCTCCTGTCCAATGATACTGTAACAGTGGTTACACCATTTTGAAGACTGCAGCAGAATTGTGTACATATTTTATATTTTTTCAATATTGCGCTTGTGGGAAGAAAAACAATATTTTTTTTCAATTGCGCCTGTGGGAAGAAAATTAGATTCAGAATAATTTTATTCGTGCATTGCCTTTGACATTCTTTTAACCAGTAACATGACCTGCAGGTAACCAAAACTTGGTTGCAAACAAAGATAGTACAATGTTACAAGGATTATTTAACTTCTTTCAGCCTAACAATTAAAACTAATTAAATTGTGCAAATAATAGCAAACTGGGAAATTCCTTCACAATATGATCTTCACTGAGCACACAGACGTAGCACCCCAAAATCAGCATGTAGGTACACACCAAAGAAGATCTGTAAACTTAATCAAAGTCAGATAAGAGCATCTCCCTACCAGAATAAATACTTCAAAGGGCACATTCACACACATCTCACAAAGGACCACTTCTCCTATAAATACTAACAGTCTCTACATCCCAAATTGTAGCCTCCCTTTCTGCTGTCTTTGATGCTCTCAAATAAACTGCCTTTTCTCCAAGCAGCATGTGTACTGTTATTTTAGCAAGATTCAGCTCAGAACTGGAATTCATATTCTTCTAACACACTTCAAATCATAGATTTGGTGATGGAGAAAGAGAATTACAAATTGTATGTCCTTCATCTTTGGACCTGAAGTGGTCATTGTTGACTGTTTGGAATTTGAATGTCCATTCGACTGGCTGTAGGATTAAAATATGAAATATTGGCTAGATTGATTGATTGCAGTTCTTTAATCATTGTAGGCCATGCAATGGCAAGTATTAAGGCTTTTCCTGCGCCATAACCCCACTGATTTGACTGTACTGCTGTTTTGATGATATCAGCTTAAATATTTTAGTTTAAAGAATCCATAATCTCCTCAAATATAACATCATTCATTTAACAAATGTGATTTAATAGAGACAAATGTTATTCATCTCAGTTGAATTATCCTTTCAAAAAAAATGTTTTTGTTGGCGTTAGCTATGATCACTCATGCAAGGGAGGTCAAGATTTTGTCCAATCTGGTAGAAGAAAGATGACTCTTGGCATGTAGAATCAAAGTTGTCTGGCAAATGAAGGACATAAAGTGCCAGCTCTTCCATTAGTTAGAATGAAACAATGGCTTTAGACTGGGAGCAACAAGATGGCTGCCCTGTGATCTTCCATGAACTCCTACATTAGTCAATCAGATCTGGTGAAGACGTGGCTGTCCTGCTGGTGTTATCCACTCTGAGAAAACTGGAAGGAAATTGAAATGTCTTGGAGCATTCATTCATGTGTCATGAAGATGGTTCTGCTTTTATTAAGGTGTAGTCTATAAATAAAAAAACTATCAATTCAGATAAAAAGAAATAGCAAAGCATAAACAAGGGATTCCTGTAAGGTTTACTTTGCTGCTTTGAGCCAAAGTTCTTACAACAATTCCCCAATGTAGAACTTCCGGCGGCTCCGCGAGCCTGGATGGCGCCTTAATTAGCGCACCCGCTCCGCGGTCCTGTAAAAACCCCTGTGCTGCAATCCAACGCAGCCGGGAGGTTTGAAAACTTCCCCCAGGGCAAAAGGGGGAAGTGAAGAGCTTGCTGGTGGGGGTAGAGCTCGCCAAAGCCCCCCAGAAGGATTTCTGTGGGGGTGAAAGGCTGAGTTCCCCAGAAGCCAGCTAAGTGCTCCAGACCGGGAACGTCGCTGCTTCGGCAGACCCACAAGCCGCGACCGCATCTGTTGGACTTTCTTTTTTTTTGGACATATTAAATTCAACTAACAACAAACAGCAGACAGGATCAGCCAGGAGGACTTTAATAGCAAGTATCCTACTTAACTTCTTTATTTGTGTGGATTGCCTCCTTCGGAAGTTACAAAGTAAAAGTGGAAGGAAAAAAAAATGGCGTTTGAGGCTTGAGTGGCTGGGAAAGCGAAAGTGAACTGATTACTAGCACAGCCTCAAAGAAACTGTATTTTTGTTAAAGAGTTGCTAGAAGGAGGATTTTTCTTTGCATTTTTTTTAAAAAACAAATAAAAAGAAAAGAATTGTTTGGACTAATTGGCTGTTTAATTAAAAAGAAACTTTAAGAATACAAGAAGAAGGAAATAAAGTAAATAGAAGAAGGAGGAGGGAAAATTTCAAAATGGCCACAAAACCTCCTCCAGTAAAGACAGTCCCAGCAAAAGGCTCATCTAGTGCTGGAAGTTCTCCTGCTCATACTCCTAAAGTACAAGAGACTCAGACTTTAACAATTGAAATGATACAACAGGTCATTCAAGGTGCATTGAGTGCTACAGAAAATAAACTGACAGCTAGAATTCAAAACGTTGCAGAGGATCTTACTGCTGTGATTGATACAAAAATTCAAACAGTTACAGAGGAATTGGCAGCACGTAATGTGGACATTAGAGAAGACATACTTTATGCATTTCAAGGACTTGCTGCCCAAGCTGAAAATCTGGACTCTAAAATAGAGGAAGTTAAAGAAACTACTGAAATTCTGAGCAGTAAGGTGGACACAGTTCAGCAAAAAACTGAGAGATCTGAGATTGACCTGTTACTTATGCAATACAGGGAAATGCGGTGAGAATTAGAGGAGTGAAAGAAGATAAAAAAGAAAATTTGAAGGAGAAGTTGGGAGAAGTAATAGCACAGGCGCTGGGAATCCCAAAAGGCGAAGCGATGTGGCAAATGGATAAAATTTTTAGAGTTAACTCCTGGGTGGCAAGACAGAGAAAGCTTCCAAGAGATATAGTAATATATTTTACTACAAGATTTATGCGTAATGAAGTATTGCAAGCAACTTACAAGAAAAAGTTAGAAGTGGATGGACAAGAGGTGATGACAATGAAAGAAATTCCCCCAAAGATGTTAAGAGCAAGAAGAGATTATTCTTTTTTGGTTGAAGAATTAAAGAATCGTCAACTACAATACAGATGGGATGTTCCAGCCGGTCTGGTGGTGAATTATTCTGGAGAAAGATACAGATTGAATACAATTGACAAGGCAAGGGATTTTTACATCAATGTTTTAAAGGCTGGAAGGTCCAAATCTTTGGAAGTTAAAGAAACAGTTGAGAAGTTACCACAAGAAGGATTGCTGTCCATTGCACAGGGGGAAATTACAATTTCAACAAGTCAAGAAGACATCCTTAAAATTGTGGCAGAGGTGCCAGAACCCAGAGAACAAAGAATGACTAGAGCTGCTACAGCAAAGCGTAAAGAGGAGTTAAAATCGCAACAACTGCAATTACCAAGTTCTGAAATCGCCAAAACAGAAGCGGTGGGAGGAGCCAGACCGAAAAGTCGTTTAGAGTTGGAAAACCAGCAAATGCTCCTAAGGCTTCAAAAGTTCAAACATGGGAACTAGATTCCTGACTTGGAATGTTAATGGTTTGAATTCTCCACAGAAAAGAAGGAAGATATTTACGTATCTTAAACAATTTAAGAATGACATTATATGTTTGCAGGAAACTCATATTAGAATACAGGATCAAAAATATTTAATAAATTCAAAATTGGGTGCACATTATGTGGCAGCATCATCAGAGAAAAAAAAATGGTATAGTTATCTACCTAAAGAAAAATTTAATTTCTAAATTAATTGAATCAGACGAAAGAGGTAGATATCTGGCAATTGAAGTTTTGATTGAAGGACAGAAAACTTTAATACTGGGGGTTTACGCACCCAATCAACAACAAGAAATTTTTTATAGTTTTTTACATGCGAAAATGATCAATTGGAAATATAAAACATGTATCCTGCTTGGTGACTGGAATGGAGTAATTGATTTGAAAAAAGATAAGTTAGGATCGCATCAAAGTGTTGCCTCAAGAGCTAAATTGCCAAAATCTTTTTTTGATTTGATGGAGGAATGGGAGTTGAAAGATATTTGGCGAGATAGAAATCCAACAGATAAAGATTTTACCTTCTTCTCAGATAGACATCAATCCTTTTCAAGGATAGATTTTATATTAATATCAAATGATCTTTTCCCTAGGGTGAAGACTACAAAGATTTTTCCAAGAACTTTGACTGACCATAGCCCTGTATGGGTAGAAATAGATTATTCTAATGGACCAAAGAGGTCCTGGAGAGTTAATGAAAATTTGTTTAGGTATGGGGAAAATATTAAAGAATGTAAGAAATATTTGAAAGAATATTTTATTATGAATATGCAAAAGGGTACCTCAATGGAAATGGTATGGGATGCTAGTAAGGCTTACATGCGGGGTGTCCTAATCTATATGAATAATAAATTTAGAAAAAAACAAGGGGAAAAAAGAAGGGTGTTGGAAGAGCAAATTAAGGAAAAAGAACAGCTTTTGATAAAAAACCCAAGGGATATTAAAGTTAAAGAGGTTATTAATTTGCTGAAAGAACAATTTAAAATGTTGATAGCAGATCAAACGGCAACTAATTTACAATATGCTAAATATAATACATTTCGCAATGCTAACAAGCCTGGAAGATGGATGGCTTATATGCTTAGAAAGAAACAAACTCAAAGAACAATTGAAAAAATTAAATACAAGGGAAAGGATGTCTTTCAGCAAGAATTAATTAAGAAGTCATTTACAGAATATTATTCAGAATTATATAAGGCAGATAGGATTCAGAATATGGATATTGATAGATTTCTTAAGAAACAAAATTTGAAGCCAGTTTCACAGGAACAAAGGGATATGTTAACTCGGTTAATTACCCTGGAGGAAATTATGTCTGCAATTAAAGATTTAAAGATGGGCAAGGCCCCAGGAACTGACGGCCTGACTGCGGTCTATTATAAAAATTTATATGAAGAAATGGCTGAACCAATGAAAGTATTATTTAATAGTATACAACAGGGAGGAAAGGTTCCTCCCTCATGGAAAGCAGCCTTTATATCATTAATACCAAAGGAAGGTCAGGACCATACAGAGCCTAAAAATTATAGGCCTATCTCATTGTTAAATACGGATTATAAGATATTTACTAAAGTGTTGGCAAATAGATTGATGAAAGTATTGCAACAAATAATACATCATGATCAAACGGGTTTTATAGGTGGCAGACAACTGAAAAATAATGTAAGACATATTGTTAATGTATTGGAGTATTTGGAAAGGAACAACCAGGTCCCTGCAGGCATAATTTTTTTAGATGCGGAAAAAGCATTTGATCGGCTTAACTGGAAGTTTTTATTAAAACTAATTGATAGAATGCAGTTTGGTGACACTTTTATACAATCAATAAATGCTATATATCAGAAACAAACAGCGCAAATAATAGTTAATGGAGGCGTAACAGATAATTTTTTAATAGAAAAAGGTACACGGCAAGGATGCCCTTTGTCTCCATTATTATTTATTTTATCATTGGAAATTTTGTTGAACAATATTAGAGACACAGAAGAAATAAAAGGAATACAGATTAGAAATCATGAATATAAGCTGCGTGCATTTGCAGATGACCTGGTTGTTACCTTAACTCAACCGTTACAATCGGTTAGAATTTTAGTGGACATTATCAAAGAGTATGGACTAATCTCTGGCTTTAAAATAAATGCAGCCAAAACAAAGATAATAGCTAAAAATATGACTCTTAAACAAAAACAAGAAATGGAAAAGCAAACAGGATTTGAAGTAGTTAAAAAGGTCAAGTATTTAGGCATAAATATCCTGACAAACAACTCTAAATTATATCATCATAATTATGAATTATTGTGGCAAAAGATGCAATCAGAGATTCAAAATTGGAGTAAGTTACAATTGTCATTGTTAGGAAGAATAGCTGCCATAAAAATGAATCTTTTACCAAGGTTTTTGTTCCTTTTTCAAACAATACCAATACTTAAAACTGATAAAATACTTAAAGAATGGCAAAAAGGTATAAATAAGTTTGTTTGGGCAGGGAAAAAACCTCGAGTTAAACAGAAAATAATGCAAGATGTCCGAGAAAGAGGTGGACTCAAGGTGCCTAATTTGGGGCTCTATTATGAGGCAGCTGCTTTATCATTACTTAGTGATTGGATTAATTTAACAGAGGACAGGATATTAAATGTTGAAGGGTATGGCCTGGTTTTTGGCTGGCATGCATACTTATTGTATGATAAAAAGGTAGACAATATTTTTAAGAGTCATATATTGAGAAGTTCCTTGTTACGTGTATGGAAGAAGTATAGTTATAAATTAAATGATAAAATACCAATTTGGGCAATACCCAGACATGCGATTGAAAATATAAATATAGAACAAAAGCAAGATGGGATTTCATATAAACAACTCTTGGAGAAGGTAGGACAGGGGTATCAGTTGAAAAATATACAACAATTAAAAGATCAAGGAATAATTAAGACCTGGTTTCAATATGGCCAGCTACAGGCCAGATGGAAGGAAAACCAAAAAAAGGGTATTTTACAATGCGAAGAGAATTTGATTAAGCAAATAAGAGATCAGAGCCGAATGCACATAAAAAGGTTATATAGCGCACTATTGGAAATAGATTCAGAGACAGAATTAGTTAAGGATTGTATGATAAAATGGGCACAAAATGTAGGAGAAATAATAACGTTAGAAACATGGGAAAACATATGGGTCAGAAATGT
>WNWU01013384.1:1401466-1411742 GCA_012654045.1 Ptyas mucosa | reverse complement strand
TATTGAATATAGCAAATTGAAGTCTCCTGCTTGATGGTAATGAATATAAGGCAAAAGGACTATGGACCTAGGGCAATTGCAGTTGATCTGGTGGTTTCCCTAATACGTCTGATGAATTTATTAATCTAATTTTTGACTGGATTTGATGGATACCATTTCAAATATAATTTCAAAGTCACTCGGGGGGCTTTTTTTAATATATAAAGAAGCAATTTTTATTTAGGTGGGTAGACGCAAATGAAGATATCTTATATGCTGTTGGAAGATGTGAAGACAAGAAGATTAGCAATTCGTTCAATCTAGTATGAAGAATTTAAATGATTGATAAAGTTCTTAAATGATGTTCTTAGTTGATTTGTTAATATGTATTGATAAATTAATAAGAGGTTTGATTATTAATTAAAAATTATTATTATTATTATTATTTCTTATTAAGTGTTTTAATTATAATTGGACCTTGATGGTTTAAAAGTGGAGGACGGAAGAGTTTATATAGTATTTTTTTTTTAAATCTGGGGTTTTTTGAATGAGGGTTTTCTTTTGTTGTTGTTGTTGTTGTTTGTTTTAAATGAAAGAAGTTATAAAATATTTTGTTAAATTGTATAGACCTAATAATTTGTTAAGTAACAATTAGCTAAATTGAGTAATGATAGGTTTGATTAGGTAATACTTAATTGTTTTATTAATTGCTGTAATTATAAATGGATATTAATTTTGTTGAATTAGATGGAATAAGGAGAAAGAAGACTTGCTTTCCTTTTATCTATTTGTTTAATGATCATGATTATAATAAGTGTGAAATGGAGTTTAACTTAGAGAATTTAAGCTGTATTTTATTTTGTACTCGCTCTGGGAAGTCGGGGGGGGTGGTTGGGGAGGGGGGAGAAAATGTATGTAAAACTTTTAAAACTTTTTCAATAAAAAAGAACAAAGTCCGACAAAGGTTGGCAATCAGCCCAGAAAACCAGATATGAGAAGTCGCTCGCTCTCCAAGTTGCTCTGTAGTAATGAGACGTTGTTTCTAGCAAGAAAGTACTAGCTGTGTGCGACTTAAATAGGCTAAGGGAGTGGCCAATTATCCTCAAACCCTACTTTTGAGTAGACCTCCTCCTCCTGAGTAGCCACTCCTGCCTTTTGGCAGCCCTGCGTGCCCAAGCATTGAGGAGAGGCTCCTCCACTTCGCTCTCTCCACTGGAAGGAGCCTCTGGAGGTTCTGAAGGCCCTGGCTGAGTCTCTGCCTCTGGCATCACATCCTCTTCAGCCTCCTCGCTGTCCGACGCGAGCGCTGGCTGCACAGGCTGCTGGCGCAACACCACACCAGCCTCCTCGTCGTGGGGATCAATCACGATCCACGCAGGCCGCTGGCGGGCCACAACAATTTAAGATGTTTTTGAGGGCTTTAGATGGTTTGTGTGCTCTGATGATGATGCTTGTGGTTGTTTCTCTGATGTTTTAAATATATGTTAACGTTACTGATTTCAAGGCTTGTGTTGGTTGTACTATAGTACAACGGGGACAGCACTTTTCGATAAAGTTGCATCGATACCCCTTTTGTTAGATAGTCTGTTTCACTTTTCTGGTGTTCCAGGGTGTTTGTCTGAATAATGTTATTAAACAGCACTTCTTGTGAGAGGTTGGGTTGTTACTTTGATAATGGAGCACTTGGTTGTGTGGGTGGTTTTTTTGATAGACTTGCATTTCTAATTTGCTGTCATTTTGTCTGCTCATGAAAGTATCTAAGATATCTGTTTTCTCTTTCCTTTGTGAATTTTATCCTTTTGAAGACACTGCTGATTATTTCATGTGTCTTCTTTAGTTATTCCTTTTTTATTATGACAAAGACAAACACTTTTCATTGTATGTGTGGGAGTACTATAGTTTCTAGATGTTACATTATTATACTAGTTTCTGCTATGAAACCTGATAATGTGATTCCATGGGTGTTCCTCTGATTTGTTATTATTCCTGTACATCAAACTGAAACTAGGGAGTGAGGCAGAGGTGGATGAGGTCCGTGATTCTGGCTATTTCAATCTTTGTGTATTTGGCTAGGTGTGTTGGGGGGGGGGGTATTGCATAGTACTGCTACCATGGATTCTTTCATTAGATCTGGATTGATGGGCATGAAGGATGATATCAAATGAGGCTATGATTTCATTTTCTTTTATTTTTGGGTCATTGATTGTAAGTTGGAGTCCCTAATATTGATAGAATTCGATTTATTACACTATATAATTAGAGTTGGTCTAAATAGCCATCAAATACAGAATAGCCATGAAAGAGCCAAGATTGGTTATTTCAGGTTATTTCTAAAAATAGGCGTTTGAAGACTGAAATTCATTGCTGACTATTATATGAATTAAACCAGGCAATCTGCTTTATCCAGTAAACCATGGATCGGTTAACTATGGATAAATATGTCTTTAAAATAAGGCCATTTTGAAGCAATGGTAGAAATAGAAATACCATTCATTGAACAGTGACGGTATGTTTCCTCTATAATAATGATTAACTTTTTTACATTTTAGAAAATAAGTTCAGACTCAAGATAGTCCAACCAACAATCATCTTCAGTGGTTTGAAGGAACTGCTACCAGGGTACAGATACTCAACAAAATAAAAAAGTCCCAATCTCTATCAGCTTTTAAGACATAGGCAAGGAAAATATTGGAACTCTCTTAAAAATAATAAATGGCTCCCTTCTTACATTACTGGATTCCTTCCTCTTGCCTCTTTAGTAATGGGTAATAATTTTGGATAAATCTATTTCCCTTGTACTTATCTTTATTCCTTGTCCATCAAGGAACATCAATCAATTTAGTCCATTTGACAAGTTCTTATATCTTTGCTTTGTCCCATTCTTCTTTTTCTTTCTTTGCTAAGAAAGACCCACCATCTGCCTTCCAAACCGTTAATCAAAAGAGGTATGCATATCCTTTCTTTCAATTATTCATATACTTTCTTATGTACAGAATTTAGATTTTGAAGGAACTAAGTAGTGGGAGATCAGAGGACAAATGGGAAAGTAATAAAACAAGAGAACAATGCTAAACGATCAGCATGATGTACTCCAGTTATGAAAAAAATCAAGAGATTCAAGAACAATAAGTGTTTATCAATAATATATTCCCAAATTGATCTTGATTTCTGGTGACTAATCCCTCCCCTCCCTCCCTCCTTCCTTCCTTCCTTCCATCCATCAATCTGGTTTAGTCTGGTCTTCAGGTAGATTTTCTGTCCAAGCATTGATTGGGTCAAAACTTCTTTAGCTTTTCTGAGTTCAGCCAAGGTCAGCTAAATGCTATCCTTAGCTGGATTTATCAGTAATAAAAATCCATATTAATTTCTTCCAAATTTAATTTCTTACAAATCTCACTTTCCCCCGCCTGTGTAATTCCTATGTAATTATAGTTTGCTGAAGGTATTGTTCCATCCCTCTTTTTATAAAAAATATGTAAAATTCTTGGAAACAGAAAAAATTACTAGAAGTTGTAAAGTTACAGCCTGTATGCCCCCCCAAAAAATGACCTTCTGATAAATGCAAAAAGGGTCTCTACATGTATTCAAGAGATATCCCACAAGTATGGTTTTTTTTAAAAAGCAAGATGATTGAAGCTTCCCCATTATTTAAGGTCAAATAAGGTCTCATAAAGTCAAAAAAGTCAAAATGGGCCACAGTTGTCACAGTGTGATCAAAGCCCCCTCTTTTTTATGTACAGCAGTCAAAACTTTGATCACATCTTGATTGCCATCTTGACTTTTTCAGCATACCTTATGGATACTGCTAAGATACTACTTGTTTCAGAAGATTAACTTGAGATACACACACACGCACATATACATATATGTTTTTTATGGAGAAAAAGCATATGGTATGGGAACATAGATTTTATAATAATAATGTAGGCATAGAATGATAAAATCCATAGACAACTGAAGAGGAATAATCCTGATCGGAATTGTACAATATTGTGAATCTTATCTTTCTTTTTTCTCCTGGAAAAATGCTTACATGAGAGAGAATTCTTTCCTCTCTTCCTTGTTTTGTTTTCTGTTGTTTTATCTGTAATTGTAAGTTGCAAGATACAAAGGAGTTTCTGAAACCTAACTTTCAATCTTGTCTGCAAAGACACAAAAGATACGACATAATTAGGACGGTATAAAATTCTGAGTTGAGAATTCAGCTCAAAAATAATTTGATCAAATCCCCACTTCGAATTGACTTTCTGACTCTTACAAGCAATGTTAAATCATTGAATTGAATTGGATCAACTTTCTGAGCCAAGTCAACCCCATTTGGCAATGTAATTCCAAGTGTCAAATTGAATCAATTTTATTTTCCCAAATAAATCACCCTCTGAACCAAATCAGCTTGAATATTGAAAGACATTTCAATGAGAGCTGATTCAGGCACTCCTAAAATTTCTTTAGCAAGGATTGGAGACCTTGGCCCAAAAAAGATGCCATCAAGGTTAAGAATGCTGGGACATGGTCTGCATCATAATAAGTAGGTGACGCTTCTTATTTAAAAGACTGTAAAGCTGTCTTTCCTGAAATTATAGGGGCACCAAGCAATACAGATGATAAAAATAAAAAGAGGAAGAGCAGAATATTAAAAGTTTTATGCAGCAGGGAAGTGTACTATAATGAGCTTGCAACTTTTAAATATCTAGGATAAAGTCCCAGGACTGTAGAAGACTATTACTACAGAGAAGAAAGACCAGGGGTAGAAAGGGGCCCCAGCTTTGGAATTCTCCTGTTTGGTTGTAAACCTCCATGGTCTTTGCAAAAAAAAGTGGGGGGTTCCTTTTTGATGGGGGGATACTGGAACACTGGACTCTGAACACCTATTATTTCCCACAAGGTGCACAAATATTATATCTCTACTTTTTGCTTTGTATTAGATTGAAACACAGCCAGCTTTAACCTTTCAGACTAATAGGAAGGCTTTAGTTAATCTTCTCAGATTTTGCTTCTACTGCTATATATGCAGGTAGTCTTTGATTTATGACCATTCATTCAACAACCATTTGAAATGGTGGCACTGAACAAAGGGACTTAAGACCTGTGTCCAAAGTTATAGCTGTACCCCCATGGTCACATGATAAAAATTCAGGCACTTGGCAGCCAGCCTGCATTTTACAACAGCAGGAGAAGAGATTGTGTAACCATTTGTCCAATGTTATAGGGTCTCTTGCTTGATCAAGGAGTTGGACTAAAAAACCTCCAACTCCCATCCAAATCTGTTTGTCAGGGTTCCAACAGATGCCCTAATTAAATCATGAGCCTCAAGCCAAGCTTCAAAAAAAATCCAGTTATTTATTAGGAGCTTCATGCCCGCACGGACCAGGTGGAGTCAACTCTGTTAATATACGAGGATCTAGCCCAAGAAATACTCAGAGTCATTGGTATGTTTCAATCATATTTATTTCGCCATCTCTGCTCTCTTACAGGTGGAACTGTAGAACTGACCAGTGCCTCGTGCATGCCCCTTAAGTACCAGGGAGGTGTGGCCAAAGGTAAGGGAGAGTTGTGATCAAGGTGAGGGTGAGAGTGATAACCCTTGCAGTACCAAGCAGGGGGTGGTATGTGAGTTAGGCATTTATATGTGACAAACTCTGACCTCAGTTAATTCGCGCTTTGCCTCTGACCCTGTTTCCCCCTCCCCCCAATATGTGTCATCAGTCACATTTCCCAATGAAGCAATTTCATGGGTTGTAAAAATCATTCCCCTCTGGCCACTGTGGATTTCCATGGAGATGACCTCGGCGTATCAGTTGGAATGTGCCTTGTTTTGACTGAGATACCAGCTCCTTGATGCAGCTGCAAAGTTCGTTTTCCATCCCCTTTGCCTATGGCAACTCGAGAGCAGGTCAGGGATGCTTTGCGAGTTGACATTGTTATTCTGCGCTCCCCTGCCCACTATTTCCTTCCCCAATTTAAGCTGCCCACCCAGCTCAGCAATGCATGAGAAGCACCCCACTTTCCTTCACTGTCTTTCTCCAGTTGCTAACAGGTGTATCCAATCTATGTGAGGCGGATACCTTTCTTATGAAGGCCAACTTGCCCCATTCTCATGACCCTCCCATCTGCAAGTAGTGTGAAGAAGTCTTCCAAAACACCACAAGAATGGGCTCCATTTTATTTACCAACCAATATTCTGGTACCAACTCTGGTCTTAACTCAAGAACTATCTCTATGCATAGATATATTTCAGCCTTAGTGTTAACTCCTAGAGATTGTCTGGATGGGTTCCTCAGGATTTCTTGAAAAGGCTTCCGAAGAGGTTTCCATTACTGTGAGAGGGCAATGGAGCCCGGTGACGTGGACCAAGGACCAAAATTTTGTCCCCTAAGTTTTAACATCCGGCGGTCCCCTGACTTTGTACTATTCCCTCCCAAGGGACCTGATGTACTCAGTATCTGAATTGCTTGCCCTGCAAGATTCCCCCCTCTCGCAGGTTTGGCCCTTTACTTTATCAAGGGCCTATCTCGATGACGGACTTTGGAGTCCTGAGAGATGGTATGACGCAAAGACGGGCATATGGGGCTTTCTGGGGAAGTTTTTTAATAAGATTTTAAGGGGTCCTGGGAGGGGGGTTTGTTAGTTTTAAATTTTGGGGCCAAATTTATATACATTTTAATTATTTTTAATATTTGCATTTCATGTTTTTTATTTCTGGCTGTACACCACCCTGAGTCCTCAGGGAGAAGGGCGGTATATAAATTGGAAATAAATAAAATAAATAAATAAATAAAGTGGGAACAAGTTTGAGCAGAAGAAACACCGAGGTTGAAATCGGCTGTTTTAAAGTCTGGTTTGATTATGTTTTATTGCTTGTGTGTCTGCATTATGTTGAATTCCAGTATAACATGGTCTCCCAAAGTTCTGGCAACTTCAATCTCTCTATTATTTCTTCTCTGTTAGTAAGAATTGGATCCAGTATAACTGTCCCTCTAGTTTCCTCTTCTACCTTTTGGATGATAAAGTTGTCAGCTAGGTGTTGTGACTCCGACCCCCGAGCCTGTCTTATCAGAGGGAGAAGACTCCGAAAGTGAAGAAGAGGAGTTGGCAAGGCCTCCCTCTCCAGGACCCTCCTCTCTGGCAATGCCTCCGGTGTCCTCCGAAGGCCAAGAGATAGGCCAGGGGCCAGGCACTTCGGAGCAGCCGCAGTTGGACAGTGATGAAGATGAGTCTTGGCTGGACCCCCGACAGCATCGCAGAGATAAGCACACGCAGCAGAGGAAGAGGTGTGCCAGAGATTAAGCTGAGTCACTGGACCACACCCCACAGGGGATAAAAGGGGGTGTGGTGGCCAGTCAAGTCTTGTGATGAACAAAGCTGAAAGTTAGCAAGTTATTATGTATTTCTGGAACTTTGTTATATGCTCTGATTGGATTGAATTTTGGACTGGACTTGACTACTCTTTGGCTTTTGTGGACTTTGATGTTTCGGAGGAGGAGAAAAAACCTCCCTTTGTAAGTAAAAACTTTTGGCAAGTAGCCACTGGGTTGCTGCCGATTCTGTTATCAAAGGAAATTCTTGTCTGCTGGTTTATTTTAACTCTTGGTCGACTGCTGGTGTGCGTGTATGAGACGGGGACAGAACACTAGGTTTAGATATCAGGTACAGCTGGGACAGTGGAGAGAGATCAGGTGGGTATGGAAACTGGGGAGGAAACAGGCCCACTTATCAGTGGAAGTGTTGTGGGTGGGAGTGACATATCAGACTGAGCAACTTGCAGCTTCCCTGCCAGCTTCACCCCTGATTTTGCTTGTGCAAAACCAGCAGGAAGATCACTGTGGCAATCACATGACTGCCATCCTCTGCAGTGTTGTAATTGTGAGCCAGACACCCAAGTTCCAAGATTACAATCACGTGGCCGTGCAAATGGTATGACTTCTGGATCTCCAAGGAATGATTATATGTCCGTTCTTTGAGCACTGCCATAACTCTGAACAGTCACTGAATGAATGGACGTAAGTTGAGGCTTACCTGTGTGTCCTGCCCCCTTGAATGAGGTTTGCATGACTTCCATCCCACTCACTCCTTTGGAAGAAGGTGGCATTTCCTCTGATTTTACACAGTGTCTATCCTATGAGGTGCTTCAGTTACATAGACCATCAGGAGGCAGGCACTACATGACCAGGTATGTCCTATTTAAGACTCATCAGGCAGCACAAAATGTCCCGCTGTCTCTGCACAATAACAAGGGGTCCTTGATACTCTCTGAGCTTGCTTGCTTTGTTGCAGACATTACATTACCAATGAAACTTAATTTGGTTAAGGAAAGATCTGCAAGATGATACCCAAATTTAGTTTGGGTAATGAAACATCTGCAAGAAAACAAGGTTGCTCAGAGAGCATCAAGGACCCCTCCTCTCAACCCTGAGCTACAAATATTCTCCTTTATTGGTTGCAGCATAATCCGCCCAAGTATCGCTAATAGTAAATGAAGATGTAGCTGGATGTAGCTGAAAGAGCTGGAACTGGCCAACATTACAAGCAATCCAAACTATATTTGTAGGAGAGTAATGTATTTCTAAGTCTGGTTTCCACAACCAGTTTCTTGGCTTGTAGTATAAATAACTATTCCATATGGAATTGGATCCAAATAACCTAATGGAAACTGGATCCAAATCAGCAGGTATGTATTTTTGTGTGTGTGTGTGTGAGTGTGTGTGTGTGTGTGTGTGTATCTCAAATTTATATTTATATAAATTTGGTATAAAATAGTTTGTTGTGAATGTGACTGCTTGAGGACTCCTGAATTGGAGCTGAAAGGTGAAAGGGAAGCAGTGTGCTCCCTCCCACATGTTCAGGTAGACCAGGTGCTTCGATAGAAAAACTATATATATATACATATATAAATATACATATACATATACATATATATATATATATATATATATATATATATATGCTGAAGACACCAGCCTGAAGATGACGAGTGGGACCTCATCGAAACGTCGCCAAGGTACTCTCAATCTTACACGGGAAAAGACCCAAATACAGCAAAACTTGCATACCTCTACCCGTGAAAATCTACGTGTGTGTGTGTATTTGTTTTCTGAGGTTTTCGCGGGTGTTTATATATAGGTCTTTGGTTATTCGGACAAACCAACAGAAGAATAAGTGCACGCAGAACTCAGTCAGAAAAGAGAAACCAACTTCTTCCCTGGTCCAACACCTTAAAGCCACAGGACATGAAATTGACTTTAAAAAGACCAGAACTATCACCAAAACTGAACACTTTAACAACAGAATAATCAGAGAAGCCATCGAGATAGAAAAACGCCCACACAGCATGAATAAACGAGATGATACCTCCCGCCTACCAGCCATTTGGAAACCCGCCCTTATTGACAAACGAGTCCCTAACACAAAGAATGACACCAGACCCACACTCACAAAAACCACACAGGATATCACCACCACACTTCCACGCCAAAAGCAAACCCAGACCCACACCGATGATGAGGCACGACCACAGACCAGAAGCCAGACCACAGCTGCATCATTGGCCACTTTAAACCCCTCCAGTCCATACATGAAGCAAACTGACACCCATCATGAAGATGTGGCATGACTACGAATGCGAAGCCAAACAACAGCAATGCAGCTCACCAGCTCACCCGAGCACAGCCAAGCCCCCACCCAAACAGAGCACCTCCCCATCCAATCAGAGCACAGCCAGGCCCCCAACCAATCAAAGCACACCTCCACCCAATCAGAACACAGCCATGCTCCCACCCAATCAGTTCACACCCCCACTGGCAGTTAAAAGGAAGAAACAGCTGTGATCACACATTGCTCCTGGAAGCACGAAGCCGAGAACACCAGCCTGAAGATGACAGATGAGACTTCGTCAAAACATCAGCAAGACACTTCCAATTTTATGTGGGAGAAAACCCAAATAACCAAAGAGACACACACACACACACGTTTTTCTTTCTTTTTCGTAGGTTTTATGTGTAGTTCTCATTAGCCAGGTTCTACAAATCTAAAACAAATATTGTACCTTTACAGGGAGGATATATGAGATGAGGGTGTGGCTAACTGATGAAGCCTTGTAAGGCAGAAATAAATCTATCTTAGTCTCCCAACGGGCAGCAAAGAGTCTGCTGGCTGCTAGAAGAAAAAAGCCCAGAAACTTGTGAATGAGATTTCATAGAACTAGGGCTGCATAACATCTTGGCTTACATAGGTAGAACCTGGCTAATGAGAACTACATATATATATACACACACACACATATGTGTGTGTGTGTGTGTGT
>WNWU01013384.1:1376556-1401366 GCA_012654045.1 Ptyas mucosa | reverse complement strand
TGTGTGTGTGTGTGTGTGTGTGTATGTGTGTGTGTGTGTATATATATATATATATATATATATATATATATATGTGTGTGTGTGTGTGTGTGTGTGTGTGTATGCAATACAATATAATATAGAAGATAAAATATAAATTAAAGGTAAAACCTTAAAAACATGATAAAATCACCATGACACCACACAATCGCAATAAGATAGCTGTTTGTCAAAGAATAAGAGGCTTCAAAGGAGATGCTAAACAAAATGATATTTTGCACCGCCTAGATCCAATCCCTTTAAGATAAAAACGTGAGATGATCCCACTCATACAAGGCACCGAATTCCTTAAAGCAATCTGGAATGCATAATTCCATACTGCTGAGAATTAGAATTCCAGTCCATGCCAGAAAACCTATGACATCCAGTCACTTTCAAGGAGTATGGCTATGATGATGGATTCATTAAGCAATATACTTGGTTCAGCAAACAGTAATCTTGACTTACGCTCCGGAGTTTGAGCCAGCAATCAATGTTCTTTTTCATGTATTTATTTCTAAGAGTATGATTGATGAACCTGAAGGGGAAGTGAGTTGAATCCGTGCATTTCTTGTACAGTGCAGCCTTTGTAGCGTGTCAAAAGTCTTACTTTCTAATATATAACACCTCTCAATTTCATGACTTTTTGACATTCCACAAAATGACACTTCATTAAGAATCAACGGAGAATCTATCCATCCAGAACTGTTTTTTTATTGATATGGTTTGAGCAGAGAAATATCAGGGTCACTCATCACTTCCCACAGAAGAAGACACAATGAAATCTTTATTGAGAAAGTCTAACGGGCAAGAATGCATTCAATTTTGTCAGAGATAACATAACCAGCAAAATATATCGCCCAATCTTTCCAGCAGTTACTCTGCGCAAACAGGGATGTCAGCAGATTACAAATCTTAAAATGACTTCCATGTCAAAGTAACTGAGACTTACATTTTTCGGCATCTTTGTCACATACAAAAATGGGGACATTAAAAATGTGTGTCCTGCATCACACATCATGCAATGCAAGCTACAGTTAAGGTTTATCACTCACCAAGAAAAAGCCCCAAGAAATTATCTTCTCAGTCTCCCTTGATATCAATTTGTTAAAGCCAGGCTGAATCCTGGACAATTAAGTCATTTTCTTTTTCTGGCACTCAGTTTTTCATATCTTTTTAGTATTATTGTACATGAAATTTTTAGAACAAAGAATACTGGTTCACCCATTTTATGAACCCATCACATAACTATGGTAAACCGAATAAACTGTGAATTGGAATTCACAGAATAGTGTAAGATATACAGTATACAAGTCACAAGGGATGAGGTCATCTAACAGTTTAAATCGAAACAAATAAACCACATTATACGATATGATATGAGTTAGGCCAGTACACATATTGTCTTCCATGCAAATACTCTGGGTTTTATATCAATTATTTTTTTGCCAGCATATCTAAATCACAGGAAACTATATTATACTGGAGGGATTCAGGATTTAAGCCAAGATAAAACGTATCCCAAAGGGGCTTTTTCAGGAGGCAACTGGACTTTCTTGCTTTTTCTTTTGAAGATGTTTCACTTCTCCTCCAAAAAGCTTCTTCAGCTCTGATAGGATAGTAGGGAATGGAAGGATTTATATTCCTTGCAGACAGCTGGACATTTGCATTCTTTTAGTGGGTCTTTGAAGTAAGGTCTTCTAGTCCAGCTCCCTATTCAAGTAGGAGACCCTATTGTCAGCCTTTCAAGGCTGCCATAAAGAGGAGGAGATGAGGCCTGAACTTTTACCTACTTATTCTTTTTGTAGATAGTGTTGCTTGAAGATGGGATGGGAGGGGGGGAATTCCTGGGGTTGGAGGCAGGAGCTGAGAAGATTGAGCTGGAAGATGGCCAATAAGAAGTTGAGGTTTGGGGGAATGGAAGGGGAAGGTTTTGGGGTCAGAAGGTTAGTATTGGCTACTACAAAGTTGGGACCAGATCTGTCGTTCTCAATAAATGAAATATTTCAGCAAAGACTAATTGCTTGGGAGTGCAATTTATTTGAGATGACATCGGAA
Organism: Ptyas mucosa; assembly: GCA_012654045.1. NCBI lineage: Eukaryota > Metazoa > Chordata > Lepidosauria > Squamata > Colubridae > Ptyas > Ptyas mucosa. The sequence goes on along the minus strand of WNWU01013384.1, from coordinate 1,399,290 downwards.
CTTGACACCTATATCATTTCAGACAAAAGGTTATCAAATCTCTTCTTAAAAGCCTCCAGGGTTGGAGACTCACAACGTCTGGAGATAAGTCATTCCACTTATTAATTGTTCTCATTGTCAGGAAATTTCTCCCTAATTCTAGCTTGGTTCTGTCTTTGAGTAGTTTCCATCCATTGCTTCTTGTCCTGCCTTCATGTGATTTGGAGAATAGGTTGACCCCCCTCCTGTTTGTGGCAGCCTCTTAGATATTGGAACATTGCTTCCATGTTATCCCTAGACCTCCTTTTAATTAAACTAGACATACACAATTCCTGTAACCATTCTTCATATGTTTTAGCCTCCAGTTCCTTAATCATCTTTGTTGCTCTTAGCTGTACTCTTTTTAGTGTCTCAACATCCTTTTTATATTGTGGCGACCAAAACAAGGATGCCATATTCCAAATGTGGTCTTAATCCAAAGGCATCAATAATTTTATGATCCTGCTTCTTCAAAGATGCTTTCCGTTCTATTGAGTGCCACAGCAAATAGCATGGCTTGCACAATTTTGATCTATGTAGGTATAGGCACATCATGGCATTTAAACATCTTTTCTTTTTTTCTAATATACTTTTTATTAATATACTTACTTCCAATAGGTACATTAAACAAATAAACCTGATGCAAAAGCCCATTACAAAAATACATTTTAAAAAAGTAAAAAGGGGAGAAAGAGTAAAATTCCTCCCCAAAAACAGAAAACAGTGAAAAGAACAAATTTCTCCATCCAAGCAAGCATATTTAACATTAACAACTTATCACTGTCTTTTAAAATGCTACCAAATACTGTACATCTTCATTACATACCTCATAGCATTTTATATAATTCATCCCTGTATCTTCAGCTCTCTGTATTAATCAGCAAATTCATAGTTCCTCTACTAAGTGCTAGTCTGTGGTGAATAGTATCTCTTGACTGTTGTTTATTGTTGATAAAAAAAGGTAAAGGTTTTCCCCCATGTTCAATTTTAGGGGGGTGGTGATCATTTCTGTTTCTTATGCTAAGGGAGCCAGCATTGCCCAAAGATGTTTCCGTGGTCATATGGCCAGCACAACTATAAGCCGAGGCATGCAGAACATTGTTACCAGTGGTAGGTTTTAAAATTTTTTATTTACTGGTTCTGTGGACATGGCTTGTTTGGTGGGAGTGGCTTGGTGGTCATGTGACTGGGTGAGTGGGGCCAAGTCGCTGTCACTGACTTCTTTGCCCTAATGCAGGGGTTAGCAACGTTAAATACTCAAAGAGCCTTTCGGACCCATTTCCCACAGAAAAGAAAATACCGGGAGCCACAAAACCCTTTTGATATCTAAAATGAAGCTAACACTGCATATACCATGTTTCCCTGAAAATAAGACCCTGTCTTATATTTTTTTGAACCCTGAAATAAGCACTTGGCCTTATTGCCATGCGCTCAAAAGCCTGATTAGGCTTATTATTGGGGGATGTCTTATTTTGGGGGAAACAGGTATTATTATTATTCAGAGTGCAAAAAATAAGAGAGAATTTCACTACACCCTTAAAAGGGGGGGGGTACCTACCCACGGATTATACCTCTTCCTCCAAACTGATTTCTCACAACTATCTTGTGTGCTATATTATACTGAGGCATCATGATGCCATCAAACTCATTCATTTACTAGATGATTGGTGTCATGCAGTATTCAGAAGTGGACACCTTTCAATGGCCAGAGTGGGGTCAGCTGAGTAGAGATGCAATGGGGGTTAGGATTAGGATTTAAGATTAGGATTTTCCGGTTTTAGGGGGACATGGGAGGTTTTCTTTAAAAAAAACATTGTTAGGCCTTACATTACAGATTCTGAGTCCAATCAGAGAGAAGGAGGAAGGAGCCCTGTGAGAAGGTGCTGCCGATGCTGCTGCCTGCAGAGACACAGACAAACAGAGCAAAGTTCGTTGAAGACACTCCCTCTCCCGCCAACCCACAAAATGCTCACCCCTGGGAATAAATCAGATGCTTCACTGGAGAAACTGCCCCACACCAGCCTAGTCTTCCTAAATCTCTCACTCCCCAGATTTTCCCCCTCAAGAAGAAAGGGGGGTCAAATGCTGACACAAACGCTGCCTCCAGCCACCTCTTCGTCCTGGTGAAACTCCTCTTTGAAAGGAATATCTGTGGGGGGGGGGGGGGAGTTTTCCTCCACATCAGCAGCAGCTTCTCCTTACGGAGCTTCTTCCAATGTCCCAGTTGTAAGGATCTTGCTTTCTTTTATGGGAGGTGGCTTCTCACCTACCTATTCACATTGAAGGCTCGGAATGAGGCATTTTTGCGAATGGCTTGAAAATGGGGAGGGGGGATTTTGCCTCTTATCCTGTTCTCAGTCTGTGCTGAGCTTCAGAACAGGGTGAGAGGCAGGAAAATTCCCCCTCCCCATTTTCAAGCCATTCGCAAAAATGCCGCATTCAGAGCCTTCAGCATATTCCAGGATTGCAACATTGAAGGCTCCGAATGGGGCATTTCTGCAAACGACTTGAAAATGGGGAGGGGAGATTTTCCTCCCTCTCACCCTGTTCTGAAGGAAATAATGGTGTGTGTGTGTGAGAGAGAGAGAGAGAGAGAGAGGCCAGCAGCTTCGGGAGGCATTAGGCCAGTGGGGAGGTGGGGCAGCCCGGCAAGCTTCGCAGCGCCGCAGCTGCAATGCTGGTGGCTTTGGAGAGGCTAGCCTGGTAGCGATGAGGGGGGGTAGGCTAGTGCGAATGCTTTCCTGTGTGTAGGCAGGAGGAGGCAGTTCTGTGGATGTATGTGGCAAAGGCAAGGTAGGGTGAGCGTTGAGTAGGTGAGCAGGTGAGCGAGCGGTGACTGGTTCAGGGACGTGGCCAGCCAGCGGTCGCTACCAGTTCAGCGACCTAGGCCAAATTACAACTATCGATTTGCTTGAACCTCTGCAAACCAGTAGAAACCCACCAATGACTGTTACCTTCCTTCCAAGGTAGTACCTACTTATCTAGCCACATTTGCATGCTTTTGAACTGCTAGGTGGGCAGGAGCTGAGACAAAGCCAGGACCTCAACCCATCACACAGTGCTTGGGTCTCAAACTGTCAACCTTCTGTTCAACATGCCCACTGTTGTCTTAACCACCAGGCCACAGTGACCCTAAAAAGCAGGAGCTAATTGCCACTTTCACATCTATTGTCAATTCTAAGGCTGGCATTGTCATTCTTCTTTATATTTAATTTTAGCCCCATTTCTTTTTCACCTTGGTCCTTAATTTTCTTTATTAAAGCTTTCAGATCATTTGTACTTTCGGCAGAATAGTTAAAGATGTAGTAAATAGAGCTTTTGCTACTAATCACCCAATCACAGTTGCAGCAATCGTTTTGACATACGATTTGGAGGCTGAAGGCTTTGTTTCCAAATATATCTGCATTTATTGTTGTATTTTTCTGGTAACAAAATATCCTTCCCAGAGAAGTTTACTTAGTGCCGACTTTACTTAATTTTAGTAAACAAAATATAATTTACTGTTGTACTAGTATTTTTGCATGCAAATGATATGGTTTGGCTGAACATCTAAACAATTAGATAGATTGCAGAACGCAGCAAGGAATATGGATCTGAAAATTAATGCTTCAAAGAATACAGTAGTTGTGTTTGACAGGGAAAATGGAAGGAACAATAGTTAATAAGCTATATTCAAAGGTTGAAAATCTAAAGCCAGCTGACAGATTTATATACTTGAATAGAATGGTAACTAACAATGGAGAAATGGATGGAGAAATATTAAGATGTACAAATGCTGGTTAAAACAAAGTAATGGGCGGTTTGTAGCAAGGAATGAATGTTTGTGGAAATCTTTAAAAAAACAGCTGTGTGTAAGAGCATGCATCTAACCCAGGGGTGAAATCCAGCAGGTTCTGACAGGTTCTGGAGAACTGGTAGCAGAAATTTTGAGCAGTTCAGAGAACTGATAGCGGAAATTTTGAGTAGCTTGGAGAACCGGCAAATACCACCTCTGGCTGGCCCCAGAGTGGGATGGGAATGGAGATTTTGCAATATCCTTCCCCCAGGAGTAAGGAGGGAATGGGGATTTTGCAGTATTCTTCTCCTGGAGTGGGCTGGGAATGGAGATTTTGCAGTATCCTTCCCCTGCCATGCCCACTAAGCCACAACCACCAAGTCATACCTCGCTCACCAAACCACGCCCACAGAACCAGTAGTAAAAAATTTTGATTTTACCACTGATCTAACCACTTTGTTACACTGGTAGCCCTCAATTTACAGCCAATCCTTAATTCTTCAAGGTTCTGATGAACTTTCCTATGGAGGACTTATGACCTGGATTTGAAGTTTCAATAGTCTGGTTACTTCCATACTTCAGGTACTTGACAACCAAGCCACTATTACAGCTATTGGTAGCATCCTACAGCATGGTTTTATGACCTAGCTTTGAATGGTTACTAATCTGACTGTTGTAAGTTATTACAATGCTGAAAAAAGTGACTTACACCCAGTCCTAACACTTATGATTGTGCAGTGTCCACACGGTCATATGATCAAAATACCAGCATGTATTTATGACAATTGGAGCATGGGTTGTATGATTGCCATTTGCAACCTTTCCAACAATCAAAGTGACCAGGGGTGAGTATAATTGATTTTACCTTAATTTAATATTTTATCTCATATATTGTATTGGCCATATATTTTATATTCATGTATATTTGTGTTTGTATGTATGATGTGTTTATTATTGCTGTATATCAATAATTGCATGACCTCTGCAAATGCCATATGCTAAATAAAATAATGACTATGGTGGCTCATTAACTATCACAATTCATTTAACAATCATGGGGAAAGAGGTTGGAAAATCAGGTGCAGCCATTGACCATTGTTTAATAACAAATTTGTCAGTCCCTGCTGCGATCACAATTTGAGAGCTACCTTTAGTTTCATCATCAATAGATTAGGTATAATTTAATTGGAAGTGATATTTCTGTTGCAATCAAACGTTGAAATGAACAGACATCAAATTGGGCTCATAAGCAGCATGGATGCAGATAGAGTTTGTCCCTGAGATTCAATGAAGCTTTTACACAATGAAAGAGCGCCCTCTAGCTCTCTTCAAAGTATATTCTATTAAATAACCATCCATCCTAAACAATCACCAAATAATGTTGCAGAGAGCTAGCAGACCTCAAAGCTTACTGTAATTTGAGATGTAATTCATTAAGGCTAATGCCTCTGAGCCTATGTAACAGGCAAAGATTTGAAATTAATAATCTGCCGGTCATGTTTCTTTTTCTGCTAGACTTCTTTTAGCAGCTTTAATAAATATTTTTTTTTTAAAAATTAATTATGAATTTAAAATATACGCATGTAAGCAGGACATGAACACACTTGAAATTGTACGTTTCATCTCTTTTTTTTAAACCTTGCATGGACAGTTGTACTCTCATTCACTGCCTAATTCTTCTCGCAATTGTATTTTATGACAATGCATAGAATATAGAATCATAGAGCTGGAAGAGACCTTGGAGGTCTTCTAGTCCCTATACCCATGATGGCGAACATGATGGTGGCACATGGAGCCATGTCACCTGACACGCCAGCTTAGCTCCGGTGCACATGTGTGCGCTGGCCAGCTGAATTTCAGGCCTTCTGGGTCCACCAGAAGTAGGGAAACAGGGTGTTTCCTGCCTCCAGAGGGCGGGGGAGTGGGGAGTCTCTGGAGGCTGGGGACAGCAAAAAAGTCACTTCCTGTCCAACCAGAAGTTGGGAAACAGGCCGTTTCGGGCCTCCAGAGGGCCTTTGAGGGGGTGGGGAAGGCTGTTTTTGCCCTCCCCAGATGCATAGAGAGGATCTGGAGCCAGGTGAGAAAGAAAAACGGGCCTACTGGGCCATCGCGTGCCAGGAATGAGGGGGTGGGAGGTCACATGCACATGGGCGGGGCGCATAGAATTATGTGTGTGGGCATACACATGCGTAAACCTCCCCCGCCCCGTCCCCTTCCTGGCACGCAATGGCAAAAAGTTTAGCCATCACTGCCCTATACCATCCTGGGCAAATGGCTGTCCAATCTTTTCTTGAAAACCTCCAATGATGGAGCATCCAGAACTCCAAGAGGCAAGCTGTTCTATTGATTAATTGTTCTCACTGACACACTTTGTCTTAATGATTCCATCTGGATATGAGCCCTAGACCATCGACTACTTAATTTCAGCCACAGTATTGTATTTATAAACATTCCATATCCCCACAGTGGTATTTGTATTTGAGGAAAATCTATTTACAGCTGCTAAGGTTGAATGTTACTTATAATAGTAGAGGCCTTCAGTAGAAACCATGAAAAGCATCACTTAAAATGGGTTGCCACTAGCATCAGTTTTATCGAGTGGTGGGATTCAAATAATTTAACAACTGGTTCTCTGCCCTAATGATTTCTTCCAACAACCAGTTCACCGAACTGCTCAGAAATTTAACAACCGGTTCTCCCGAAGTGGTGCGAACTGGCTGAATCCCACCACTGGTTTTATCTGGATGATACACTAGATCAGGGCCGTCAAACTCGTGGCCTGTGGGCCAGATGTGTCACACACTGGCCATGCCAACCTCTGGTTTAGCAAATGGTGAAAAAGCCCCGATACATCATGTGACATCACTGTGATGCTACAAGTTTGACAGCCCTGCACAAAGTGAATGAAGTAAGGGATGACATTCATGTAATTGGCATGAAGATACCGTGTTTCCCCGAAAATAGGACATGTCCTGAAAATAAGGCCAAGCCTGATTTTTGGGGAGGGCCTAAATATATGCCCTCCCCTGAAAATAAGCCCTAGTGAGGGGATGGGCATGGCCAGCACAGGAGGCAGCCCTTTCCTTTCCCGGTCACCTCATGGAGGTTCAGCCCATTAATTCCCCTTCCCCAGGAAGAGTCTGGCCTGGTCGCTGTCCAGTCCGGTGACTCCCAAGACTCCCAAGGCTGTCTTTAGAAGAGCATATGACGGCCATGGCCAGGGGGGCTTTCTATCAGGTTCGCCTGATATGCCAGTTGCGCCCCTTTCTAGATCGGGACTCCCTATGCACGGTCACTCAAGCACTTGTCACTTCTCGTCTGGACTATTGTAACGCTCTCTATATGGGGCTCCCCTTGGGGTGCACCCGGAGGCTCCAACTGGTCCAGAATGCGGCCGCGCAGGGGATTATGGGAGCAACGGGATGCTCCCATGTGACACCTCTCCTGCGTGAGCTGCATTGGCTTCCAGTGGACTTCCGGGTGCGCTTCAAGGTGTTGGTAACCACCTTTAAAGTGCTCCATGGCTTAGGGCCGGGATCCTTACGGGACCGCCTTCTGCCACCAATTGCCTCCCACCGGCCAGTTTGCTCCCACAGAGAGGCCCTCCTCAGGGTGCTGTCAGCCAGACAATATTGGCTGGCGACCCCCAGGGGGAGAGCCGCCTCTGTGGTGGCACCCACCCTCTGGAACGAGTGATCCCAGACCTCTGGACTTTTCATCGGGCCCTTAAAACTTACTTTTTTAAGTTAGCCGGGCTGGCCTGACTCCATGTTGGTTTTAAAGTTTGATACTGATTTTAAATTGAAATGTTTTAAATTATGGGCCAAATTTTATAAATTATTTTAAAATTATTTTAACTTTTGTATATAATGTTTTTAGTTGGCTGTTCACCGCCCTGAGTCCGGAAGAAGAAGGGCAGTATAAAAATCAAATAAACATAAACAAACAAACAAACAGAGGAGCTTCCCAGGTTCGCCAGCAGTCATTCCGGTCGTTCAGCACTTGGGTGAAGGGGCCCCGGGGTGATCAGAGCGGAGAGGGGCAGGGGGATGCAGCCAAAAGCAGAAGCAGCAGAAGTCTTTCTTTCTCTCCCCCAAACTCCGCCTCTGCAGTTTCCAAACTCCAGCCAGGGCAGTGGCTGCTCTGGGGGTACGCTTCCTGCTCTATGGTGATGGCTGGAGCTGGAGCTGGAGCTGGAGCTGGAGCTGGAGCTGGAGCTGGAGCTGGAGCTGGAGCTGGAGCTGGAGCTGGAGCCTCCAGGGGGAGCTGGCTCAGACTGTGGCTTCCTTGCGGGTGCTGGTGGTGTGTGCTGGCAGCATTGGCTACGAGCTCCTCAAGGACCTGGTGCTCACCAGCTTCACCCACATCGATGTGGTGAGGCCTGGGAGGTGCGTGAGCATGGGGGGGCAGGCACTCGCGCAGCTTGGTGCATTTAGGCCGCTCGCGTTTACACACACACATCGTGGAAGGGGAGGGGCTTGATGGCAGCACATGGAAGGAGCCTCTCTCTGCCGGACTCCTGGCTGTGAGTGCACAGGCCGCCCTGGGCCTCCTGCACCCCCAAAATAATAAGACCCCTGATAATAAGGCCAAGTCTTTATTTCAGGGTTCAAAAGAAAATAAGACCTTGTCTTATTTTCGGTGAAACATGGTATCATGAAACACACAAAAGATCTTCCCAAGATGCCATAGACATTCACGTATGGTGGTACAAGGAGATTGAGGGTTTGCTTTGCCTTTTGAAATTAAAGAACCACTTTAAAAAAAATATCTCCCACTCCTATTTTAATTTGTAATTCAGTTTGGAAAATATGTTTCTGGAGAAGCACAAAAGCCCATCAAAACGCACAGGATGTCTTTCTGGGTAGATTACTTTATTCATGTGAATACAGGCAGGAATCTAATTTCTAAAATATAAATTCACTCAGTGCTTTGAACAATGGGCCTGCCTCTGTTCCTCAAAAGGCCAGCTGAAGTATTCATTGCTATCAAAAACAGATCTTGAAAATGTTGTATATCTCATTCCTATGGCAATGTACGGATTGATGTCACAGGCGTTTCATCCATCAATGTTTCAGTTAAGCTGCCTTCTTATCAGAATTTAAGTCTTGTGCAGGAGTCGTATACCTGGCACAAAAGCATTTTTGAGTATCCTATCCTTTTTGCTAGAGAAGATAAAAGTTTTACTTTCATATTAGCTTCCTAATAGTTTCATCAGCTCCAACTAACTGGTTTTCTATGAAGGCCAAAAGGCAGCGATTAATACAAAGAACCTTCCACTATCGTATTTACCTCCCTAGGAAGTAATGTATGGATCCAATAAGAAAGTTAATTGGTTTCCTGTGGCTTTGGAAGCATCATCGCAACACAAGAAAAATCCCAATTTCTGTTCCTAATTAAAATTTCTGAACAGGCTTATCATGGAAATGGCTCTCTGGGTTTTTAGGACTGTTCTCAATCATTCTGTTGAAATACACCAGAATGCTCTATCTCTAATTCCATTACTTGCTGGGGGGTAAGGACGCCTGCACCTTATTTCGCACTTCGGCAAACAGCTGACACAATCTGTGGACTAGATAAATGTGAGGGTAGTTGGTTTGGGGCATTCCTTAAGAAACAATGGGAAATATAGTCCTTCATAATTAGATATAGAGGACTTAGATATATTTCCTTGGTTTTACTGCCATCACCAAATCCTGTCCTCAATTTGGAACTCACGTTCTTATCATCTAACCTTCTAACTTGGTTAATAGAATTTGCTGAGTATTTATTCATTCATTCATTCATTTATTCCATTCATTCATTTATTGGTTCGATTTATATGCCGCCCTTCTTCGGAGACTCAGGGTGACTTACAATGCGTTAAGCAGTAGCTTTCATACTTTTGTATATACCTGCTTAATAGGGCTTTTGGCCCTCTCTAAGCGGTGTTCTTTTTTATACAAAGTCAGCTTATTGCCCCCACAATCTGGGTCCTTATTTTACCTACCTTGGAAGGATGGAAGGCTGAGTCAACCTTGAACCTGGTGAGATTTGAACTCACAGTAATTGCAGGCAGCTGGCAGCTAAGTGCTACTTTAACAGCGCTTTAGTCCACTGCTCTACCAAGGCTCTTGGTGTTTCTCTGAAAACTGGTGAAAACTTCAGCTGCTACAAAAAATGTGGTGGCCCATATACCCACTGGGCTTCTGGAATATGCTGTGTAACTGCTGGAAGAACTGCATTGATTACTGTAGGAGAAAAGTAAGCAGAGATGGAAGGCAGAGTTGTATGCGTCATCAGTTTAGAATCCTTGCTTTGTCACAAGACGTCCAAATCCAACTCCCTGTGAATTCCATTCATCTTTATCTAACACCTATTTATTTATTTATTTATTTATTTATTTATTTATTTATTTATTTATTAATTAAATTTGTATACCGCCCTTCTCCTGCTGGACTCAGGGCAGTGCACAGCCAAGTAAAAACATACAATACAAAATTTAAAAGAAATATAAAAGAATTATATATTATGGCCAAAGATTTTAAAATCTACCAATTAAAAATTTAGCACTAGGTGACTAGATTCTTGTGTACAGTATAGGTCATATCAATAAGCTCTTCTGTGTTTTGAATTCAATGAATGCTCCTTGTTATGTGTTGTAATTGGTGATTCAAGGTGCAAGTTGTTGAACAACTACTGTAGGTAAAATCAGAATAAACCGGCTCATAAAATAAACCAAATACAGCATCTACCATCATATCTATAGGACTATCTATAGTCCCAAAAAGTTGAGATTGTCTGGAGAAATCCTACGGGCAGAGGATCTGGTTTAGGGGTAGAAATCCACTTGCCTCCGCTACTGGTTCACAAATGGGAGCACGCATGTGCAACACCTCTGCACATACACAAGACCTTCTGCACATGCATAGAGCGTCAAAAATGGGACGCGATGACGTCAGGGCTGGTGGGTGGAGCCTCCCACCACCAGCACTACCGGTTCACCCAAGCCGGATAGAACCAGCTGCATTTCAACACTGATCTGGTTATCTATGGGATAACCCTAACCCTAACCCTAACCATCTGTCTAATGTTACTTCTGCTGGTCTTGCCAATTTGGCAGAACAAGCATGTTCCAAGTTTCTTCAATTAGATAATGGCATTTGAGGGGTTTAGGAAGCGAGCCTCACAGTGCCTGCCTTCTGGAACAACTTTCTTCCCAAGATGCATCAGGCCTCTAACTAGCACCAGAACCTGGGCCTGTTTTCACTGTTGCTTCCTATGTACAATAATTTTTAGATTGGATGCTTTGCTTCTTCTGGACATTTGTGGGGGTTTTTTATTTGCATTGTTTTTACCACTGATTTTATTATACACCCCAAAAAACTATTAAGGAGTTGGGGGGGGCGTACAAATTTATTTTTTTTATTTTTTTTAAAAAAGAGTTTTTATTGAATATTTTACATTTTTAAAACCAAAAACATAATATAAAAAGACCTAAAAAAAAGACAAAAAAAGAAAAAGAAAAAGAAAGAAACATACACATACATTAAACAGTAAAATACCAAACATAAATAATAACATTATATAATATTTTACAACTTTCTGCATTGATAATCTGGAATGGTGGCGATATTTACAAATCAAAACTAGATTTTAAAAAGATAAGGAACAATTTGGCATAAACAGGGAACAATTGGAACTAGATAAAATATTATTAGGACCGGGGAGAAAAATGATCACAAATATTTATAATTACCTATTAAGATATAACTTGGAAGAAGAAACAGTTAAAGAAATGATGATAAATTGGGCTAGGAATTTTGGACACACTATAAAATTGGAAAAATGAGGAAAATTGGGGGGGGGAATTATAAACTGACTATGGCAGTAACATAGATAAAACAGCTATAGAATGTTTTATAGATGGCATTTAGCACCAGCGAGATTGGCAAAAATGTATTCCAATTTATCACCTAAATGTTGGAGATGTGGCCATAGATTAGGAACATACTACCACATGTGGTGGATGTGCCCCAGTGTTAAAAAAAATTGGTATAAAATCAGAAGGTGGTTAGAAGAGATTACACTCCAAAAGATTGATTTCAAACCAGAGTTGTTTCTTCTAGGAATGATTGATAAGAAAATGGAGAAAAGTTTGTACTATAAAACTTTGCATATACTAACGGCAGCCAGAACTGCTCTGGCGTAAATGTGGAAACAGATCAATACACCATCTGAAGAAATAGTAATTAAAAAGATCCTCGAATGTGCTGAAATGGATAAAATGACAATGGAGATTAAAGAAAGAGATGATTCGGAGTACTATAAAGTGTGGAATAGATTCTATATGTAGCTAGAAAATAGAAATCAAAACAAGAAAGAAGAATGTAAATCAAAATTTGTCCAACTGGAATCTAAGAGTATTGAATACTGGTAAGGATAAAATATTGACTATGTTAATAAATAAGATGTAAGTATATATAACAAATTAGTTTATAAGAATGTTCAATATGGTTATACAAGAATAAGAGAATGATTAGGATGGCTGAATTTAAAACAAATTTATTTTTTTTTAAAATCCTTGATGGGGGTATGTTTGGACTTTGGATGCAGGATGCAAACCACCACTCTACATGTTTTGCTTCTTCTAAACCAGTGGTTCCCAACCTTTTTTTGGGTTATGCCTCACCTAAGCATCTCTAAAATCCTGATGACATACAATTCTTACTATTCAAAAAGTGAACTCCTACTTACATGGAGGAAGCCTAAAAGGCCATTAATTCAGTTTAAACAAGGTTCCAAAGAACATGGCATCCATGAAAAAGAAAAATAAAAGAATGAAAGACAGTAGAAGTACCGAGGAACTTAAAAAATATATGAAGGGATATGAAAAAACAGCAAATAAATTTTCAAAACATAATAGAGAATTGAAATGCATAAATATAATATAATTTTAATGAAAGCTTTTTCTGTAATACTTTGATCATATTAATTACTATACATATTAAAATAAAGGTATCTAACAAATTCAAAATACAATTTGAGCTCACCTCAAGATCATATTTACAGTGCAATCCTATGCATGTCTACTCAGAAGTAAGTACCATTGTCTTCAATGGGGCTTGCTCCTGGGAAAATGTTTTGCATAGTTTAGAATCTAAACTAAAATCCATTAAACTTCTTTCTCTTCCGCTTCCTCTTTCTTCTTCATCCTGTTGATTTGGAGACTCAGTGACATCATGCTATGTTGCATTAAGATTATTTTATTTTTGCTAAATGCATTATTAGCCTCCTAAAGTCACTGGGTTGAGGTGAATGGCCTTAAAAATTAGTTCAATACATTTCTATCATTTATTTAAAAACATAAAAACAATACTCGTTCCACTAATGGTTTTATTATTACTACTGTTACACTTTGCAATAACATCAGATGCGTTTCAAATACGCGTCAGACTGAAGAGCAAATAACTGCAGGAATTTGTAATTAATGCGATGACATTGTCACACGAATGGCACAAATTCTGTAATTTACAATATTTTCTTCATTCTTTTACAGAAATGACTTCTTTACGTATATATAGTGCTCACAAATACAGGTTGTTACTTGCATGCTGCTTCGTTAAGGTCCACTAAAAGATTTCACTGTGTGATTATTTCACTGAATTGCAGTCCTGTGCTGCAGAAGCCAGAAGGATAGTATCAAAGTTACATGGTACTGCTTTATACTGCTTCGGTAAGATCACACTTGGAATAATGTGTCCAGTTTTGGTTACCACAATACACAAAAAAATGTTGAGATTTTAAAGAGCACAGGAGAGCACAACAAAGATGATTAGGGGACTGGAGGCTAAAACATATGAAGAATGGTGGCAGGAATTGGGTATGTCTAGTCCGGTGATAGCTATTCTTTTTCTTGCCGTGTGCTGAAAGCGTGCGTGCTGGCACCCATAATGCAATGTGCGCTCCTCTTGTGCATGCACATGCACACACATACACACTTCGCCACCCCACCCCACATATGCGCACATGACCCTCCTCCCCCCATTTTTCGCCTAGCAGGCTTCCCTGCATCCCCCTGGGCCCAAAAACAGTCTGTGGAGGGGGGGCACGCCACACCCCGTGATCCATCTCCGCCCCCCGCGCATGTGTGTGACCCCCATCCCCATGCATCCAGATGACCCCCTGCACATGCACACTCATCTCCTGCATGCGCCCCACCCCCACACATCCTGAAAATCAGCTGGCCGGCAGGAGGCAGGCATGGAGCTGAGCTGGGCGAAGGCTTGTGTGCCCGCAGAAGGCTCTGCATGCCAGCTGTGGCACACGGGCCATAGGTTTGCCATCACGGGTCTAGTCTAATGAAGAGAAGGACTAGCTAAAAGAGACATGATAGCAGTCTTCCAATCTTTGAGGGGTGTCACATCAAAGAAGAGATCAACTTAGTCTCCAGAGCACCAGAAGGCAGGATAAGAAGTAGCCAATGGAAACCTATCAAAGAAAGATCCAACTTAGAACTAAATTTCCTATCAGTGAGAACAATTAATCAGAGAATGAGTTGCCTTCAGACGTTATAGGTGCACCATCACTGGAGGTTTTAAAGAAGAGATTGGATATCCATTTATTCAGAATGGCACAGGGTCTCCTGCTGAGTAGGGGGTTGGACTAGAAGGCCTCCAAGGTCCCTTCCAACACTGTTATTTTGTATTTTGTATCCCGATCAATTGATTGAGCAAGACTGCTCAACTCAAACTTTGTGACCTTAAACAAAGCAGGCATTTCTCAGCCGTATTCCAGAGCAAGAGTTTGTAGCTTTGTTTCACACACTCTCTGGTGTTACGTAATGCTTTCCAGTTGACAATTAAATTGCAGATTATTTATTCCTGTTTCCGGCTGCTCTCCGGGGTGAATCTGAGCCAGCTTTTCGCTTTAGTGCCTTCAGACACTCGTTTGGCACCCCTGTGCTCTTTTTCCAGACAAGAGAGAACAGCATGATCATAAAGAATGAATTATTTACAGGAGGATCAGCACTTCCCATCACGTCAAAGCTTTGCTAATTGAGTCTAATTGAAACTTTGATGGTGAGACATATGCACCCCATTTTTCAAATTTATCACAAAGAACCCCAAGGGTCGTTAAACATTTACCAGTGAGGCAGCCTAGGGGGTAGGCTGGAGTATGGAAAGCCAACCAGATATTTCTTAAAAATGTCAAATCAGGATGGTTAAACAAAAGTTATTACATGCACATTTTTGGCTGACTCATCCAGTCCTTCCCCATTGCTGATTACTGCACATCCTTCAGCCTAAAGCTGGATAAGATCAAAATCCTTCCGTTGCTCTTTCTTTGACTCCAAATAATACACAGCTTATCTTCACTGCCCTCAGTTCTGTTCATCCAGTGATGGGATCTCACAGTAATAAATAATTGCAATTGCTTTTCAATGCTATACTCAGCTTTAATTGTACAATTCAAGCAACCTTATATTTATTAACATTTCAGAAATTATATCCAATACTGATATGATTTTTTTTTAAATCTCTAAACGTTTAACTTACCTAAACTATTGCAGTGTTAGCAATTTTTAGTGTATATACTACTAAAATCCTTGGGTCTGTGATCTTCAGTTGGGGAAAACAGCATGTTATAGAGAAACAATTTTTGAACCAAGTTTCCTGTAGGAGATGACCAGGCTGAGCCAGAGGCAGAGCTCAAACACATCACCAGTCTTGAGTTGCTCACAAGAGGTTTAAGTCCAGCACACCTTGAATTCCTTTGACACTCATCTAGTGTCCATTTCCGTGGACACTAGATGAGCTACTACGGACACCGTAGTAGCTCAGATTCTTGTACAGAGCTTAAGCTTGAAATAAATCTTTACACTTATTTGAACTGCCTGGATCTTCTGATTTCCCTGGCCTTATCTCAAATTAGCTAATTTACAGAATGCATCCCAAATCTAGGACCTATCACTCCTATAGGATTGAAACTTTCAGGTCATGGGCAGAATGAGGTGTGCAGGGGTACAGGGTAAGGACAGGGAGAGTGTGTGAGGGGCACTAAATAAGGTAGGCAAAATGTGCAAGGGAGAAACAGCGTACACAAGAAGTGAGTGCAGGTGTGGGACAGGGATGGGTTTTTACTTACCTTTACTACCTGTTTGTAACGGAAGTGCGCACTTCTATGCATGCACAGATCATCCATGATGACAACCTGGCGGGTTGGCCGAGCGTCCCACCGGTTTTACCAGCGGTTCGCAAGAACCGGACCGAACCAGGAGCAACCCACCACTGGTGTGGGAGGATGTGCCCAGGAGGCACCAAGTAGGTTGGGGGGATACAAGGGAAGGAGTGAGAGGCACCACATAATTTGGAGAGGATGCACAAGGGTGTGACTGCATGAGAGGTACGAAGGGGGTTCGGGAGGGTGAGCACTGAGTGCCAGGGAGACATCACATCGGATAGGGAAGGTGTACAAGGGTGTGAGTGTGCGATAAACACTGACAGCTTAGGGAGAGTGCACAAGGGTGCAAATATAGGTAGTCCTTGACTTACAATAGTTGATTTAGTGTCTGTTCAGAGTTACAATGGCACTGAAAAAAGAGACTTTGATCATAAGTGTTTTTCCACACTTACGACCAAGTTCATGTGATTTATATTCGGATGCTTGACAATTAACTCACATTTATGACTGCTTCAGTGTCCCAGAGTCATGTGAACCTCTTTTGTCACCTTCTGACACAGTTGTTAATTTAAGGACTGCAGTGATTCACTTAAATGTGGCGAGAAAAGTTGTAAAATGGGGCAAAGCTCACTTAACCAATTTCTCACCTAGCAACATAAATTTCGGGCTGGATTGTGGTTGTAAGTTGAGGACTACCTGTATGTACATGTCAGGCACTGCACAGGTCAAGTAGGATGCGTGGGAGTGCATGAGACGTGCTATGTGGATCAGGGAAGGTGCCCAAGGATGGATAAGCAGCACATCATGGATCAGGGAAGGTGCACAAGAAAAATTGCATAGTTTGGCAAGGTTGCATGAGTACAGCACTGGTTTGGGAAGGTGAGGACCGTGCACAAGGCTGCAAGGGAGGCATTGCTAGGGTCGGGGAGTGCGGGGGATGGTGAAGTGTTAGAAACATCTCTGAAACCACAATCCAATAGGGTTTATGTAAATATCACTGTATCCAGCTCAATGAAAGTGTCATATCTTATAATGAAATAATTCTGGGGGGGGAAAGGAGAATTTCCGTAATTGACTAAAGGGTTGGGAAGTTAGTACAGGTAATGAATCCAAATATTCAGTGGATTTTAATATAATTAGACATTTTGCTTGCTCAACATCCAGTTATTTTGTCCAACCGGATTCATTGAAAGCATGGATGTGTCAAACCATCCTGATTGCAAGAAATTGCAAATATATGTTATGATTGTCCTCTTACAGCCTGTTGTTTTTTTTTAAATGGACTCCACTACAGAATCCAGCAACAAAAGATTCTGTCTGCTTTGAATTGCCCAAGACCAGAAATTGGTATAATCTTTTAGCAGAATTTGCTAAGCAGAGGGAAAGAACTGGGTCACTGAACCTGCTGTTTGTACAAATGTTGTGAACAAATGCTAGCAAATGTTCACTCACAGCAGGTGTGGGCAACGCACAATCCCTTTTTGCAACACCCAAACTATCTCTGTAATATACTGCCAAAATTCATTGGCAAAATGACTGCTTTCCAGCAATAATTTTAGTTGCTAATTTTGTTTAAAAAGTCAACATTGGGTTGACTCTTGACTCAACTGCAATAGGTTCTTCCTGAAATTAATTTTTAAAAAAATTATGACTGACATTAAAGCTACTTTATCTTCTCCAGGAATATACTGAGAAATTAGCCCCATTCCATAGTAAAATGGGGACTATTTTAAACAGATAAAAAGGCCTCAACAAGACAGAATATAACAAGTGTAGCTGTTTGTGAACACATTAACAGGTTTTATTTCACCAAGAGGAATCAATTCCCATTTTTTAAAACAATAATCTCCAAAAATCAAATAAATAGCAATAATAAATCTTACAAATTAATTCCAGAAGCAGAACATGTTCAGCCCAATGTAAACATTGCCATTTTAAAAACACACACGGCATCCTCAAAGAATGCCCTTGGGTTGTGTACTAGTGGCAAGGAAGACTTATTTCATTATTTATTATATTTATATGCTGCTCATCTCGATCTCAAATAACTCGGTGGCTCATAATATTAAGGGCCTTACCTAGACACTCAGATCACTTCCACAAATTCTGTGGGTATGATACTTGTACTCTTATGCAGAAAAACCAACCACAAACATAACCGCGAGCGTAAAAAACCTTCGTATATTGCAAATGTAGAGTATTTTTTTAATGAAACAAGACCGCAATTTTACAATGGCTGAGCTTTCCCCTCGCCAAATTCACTATGGCAACTTTAAGCTTGGGTGGACTTCAGTAGAATTCTGGGAGTTGAAGTCCACCTAGCTTAAAGTTGCTAAGGTTGAAAAACACTGCACGGTAAGGTTAGAACCAATATCAGAGTCAGAAGGAACAGCATCACATTTTGGGTTCTTATCTCTGTTCATATAGGCTATTGTTTCTCAATCTTGGCAACTTTTAAGATGTCTGGACCACAACTCCCAGAATTCTCCAGCCAATATGGGAAGTTGTAGTCCACACATCTTAAAAGTGCTAAGGTTGTGAAAAATTGTTCTCTAAACAGTTTCTGCTTTCATCCCTTTCTAGCAAAGCGAATGTTGTGCACTGGAAGCTAACTTGCAGAAAGGAGTTAATTTAACAGTCAAGTCATTTTTCACCACTGAGCTCTAGCCGGTCCATTGCTTTGAACTCCCTGATTCTAATGCATACTCTCTAGGCATGGGAGCATCCACATCACCCTGAGGTTTGCTATTTGCACCAAGTCTCTCTCCTCCTGGTCAGCAGAAGGTTCTCCATCAGACCCCAGAGCAGATGCTGTAAATCTTACGACATAATTCCAAAAACAGGATTGTGACGGCAAATGCCAGGACCGTATTCCTCGTAGGCTTTCTTGGTGTGACACACTTCAAAGAACTCTGGCTAAGGGGAAAAAAAATTAAGGACAGATCAGAAACTGCTGAGTGCGAAAAAGTATGATCAAGAAAATGAGCCAGTCCAGAACAAAAATAGATGGTACATGATCACCTTGACAGTACATTTGGAAATAGCAGGAATTCACTACATGGGGCAAAGATAGATTGGCAGTTTATTTTGAAAGAAAAAGACACATATCCTCAAGATATTTTTTGGCAAAAGCCCTTTGGATAAGGAACAGAAATTTAAAGAAAGCAATACAAAAAGGATTTGTTCCATTTCTAGCACACATTATGCTACTATGTAAAGTGATTACATGGATGAAAACTTGCTAACGTCTGCTCTTACACCATGATTTGTCAAAATAGAATAGTTTTTCCCCCATGCTATCATTCTCCTAAACAACTAATTCACACAACACTGTCTTATGTCATGGGTTGTCAAACCACCTAATAGAGCTGCATTACTTTTATCCTTCTCATCTTTCCTATTTCCTATTTCTTTAGCATCTTATGACTATAACTTTGTTATTTGTATCTTATGTTTTATGTTGATTGCTTTCATTAATATCCTGTTATGATTTATTTTGATTATTTAGTATCCTATGACTATCACTGAGTGTTGTATCTTATGATTTATGATTATTGTATTTTATGATTACAATCTTGATTTATCACTTGTTGCTTGCATGCACACTGTACACTGAGAGATTGTCCTTGCATGTCCAATCATACTTGGCCAATAAAGAATTCTATTCTATTTGTCAAAAATCCTATCTGACTTACTATTTTTCCTTCCTTACATTATCACCAGAAGGAGCTGGTTCTGAACTTGGAGGTCTCAGAATTGGCTTGGAGCTGTTCCAAATTAGAGACTTAAAAGTGTTTTCATGTTTTCGTGAGCTGAGCACAGAAGTGTAAAAAGTGTACAACGGGAACCATTCAGTACACTGAGTGGTTAGTCAAGGCTCAAGGCTGGAGAAGGAAGCAGAGATGCTGGACAACGAAGGCGAATATACATGCCCCAGGATAATGTGCAGGATCCAGTCTGGGTCAGTCAACGGGACTAGAGGTTTACTCTTCCAAGCTTTCAGGATTGTTCTTGAGCTCATCCTCATGGAACTTGTCTCTACTAGAATGTGTGCTTTGGGCTATTCTATGCTTCCTATTTATTTGGTGATGGGCTTTGAAAGCAGCAGCTGCCAACTGCAAACATCTTCAGATGTTTCAGACTACTTCTTAAATGCAGGTCATCTTAGTTTGTAACCTGCAGAAAGTCCTCAATTTATGACCAGAATTATGGTCATAAGGAATTATGGTTATAAGATTGCAGTTGTAAATCAAGGCATCACATGAACAGATTCAAAGTTATGACCTTTCTTTTAAGTAAAAGCTGCAGCCATGATCGTTAAGCAAGTCTGTTTTTCCCAACAGACATTTTTTGCTGAAAATTGGAAGTAAATACTAGAAACTGACCAAAAAAAAAAGTCACAAATCACAGTTATGTGAGACAACGCAAAATTAGATTATATGATCATGGTAACTCTGAAAATGAGTCAGAGGCAACTCTGGAAAGGTCTTCTAAATGGCTATTAAGCAACCCGTTGTAAATTGAGGATTACCTGTGGATTTAGACAAATTTAATCAGATATCCTTAGAAGACACTGGCTTCTTTTTTTAACTGAGAAATGTAAGTGGAGTTTTTTGGGGATTTTGCCTAACAAAATTTGTTCTCTCCACATTGATCTTATTAATGCAAGACGTAAGCCTGACCAGCAATGGGAAAAACAATGAGTTCATTTGCTGGTGGGAACAATAATAGAGAAGCCAGTTTCTGTGCCTAGGAATCAAACAGATGATATGCTGCTTTCCTAGGACCAGCTGATTTAATAAAAGACATACCGTTGACGCAAGCATAGATCCACCAAACCAGACGGCATAACGCTGCATGTGATGACTGATCACTTGAACTTCCACAGGTTTGGGCTGCAAAACACAAACAAAAGCAGAATATTATCAGAACACAACACAGGCTGAGTTAACCAGGCTTACCAGTTGGAACAGCACACGGTGTTTAATGAGTTATTATGGGAGAAGAAATTCTGAATAACCATCTGTGCAGAATTAATGAAGCTGGCTCAGATTCCAGCAATGCAGGTTGCAAATCTCCATGGCTCACTACCCAAGATTTGAGCTCTCCATTCCTAATGCAAAAGATTGTACCATTCTACTAGAAAGAGTGCAATTACGCTTGCCAGATTCAAGCACCCGCCTAAAATATTGTGGGCTCCACTATTTTTTTTTTTCCACACTATTGCTAGAATCACAGCTTGGACATCTATGGTCCAGCAAAAGAGAAAATATTGATCTTTCTTTCTTTCAGTGAGAACAATTAATCAGTGGAACAGAAGTTGCGAATGCTCCAACACTGTAAGTTTTTAAGAAGATGTTGGATAACCATTTGTCTGAAGTGTAGGTGTAGGGTTTCCTGCCTAAGCAGGAGGCTGGACTAGAAGACCTCCAAGGTCCCTTCCAACTCTATTATTCTATTCTATTCTATTCTATTCTATTCTATTCTATTCTATTCTATTCTATTCTATTCTTTTCTTTCTTTTTCTCTTCACTTTAGATCTATCTTTCTTTCTTTCTTTCTTTCTTTCTCTTTCTTTCTTTCTTTCTTTCTTTCTTTCTTTCTTTCTTTCTTTCTTTCTTTCTTTCTTTCTTTCTTTCCTTCCTTCCTTCCTTCCTTCCTTCCTTCCTTCCTTCCTTTCTGTCTTGAGTCCTGGCAACTAGCTGGATAAAGTCCCTCCAGTTTTCTTGGCAAGATTTTTAGAAGTAATTTGCCATTGCCTTGTTCCTAGGGCTGAGAAAGAGCTGGCTTTGTGCCTTAAGGCAGAACTACAACTCACAGCCTCCCGGTTTTTAGCCTGATGCCTTAACTGCTACACCAAGCTAACTCATTCATCCTCTACTCCACTCATATTAACCAGAATGAAATCCTTTGAGCCTTTTGCAACCAGACCTCTGATTGCCAAAAATCTCACTTTTGGTACAAAGGAGTATAATTCTGGGCTCAAAATGTTCTAATATTTTCTGGATTTTGGGCATTTCTTTAAACTAACTATCATCATTCAACTAATTATCATCATATAAATAATATAATAATGTTCTTTGTGAATCATCTCAGAGCAGGATACTGGCCTGAATAAATTCAGTTAGTATCCTTGTAAAAATGTCATCTGATTTACAGGTCTTGCTAATCAGTTCAGGGCCCTCCAGGCATTTAATGGGAAATTAAAATTTACCTTTAATCGACTACCACTGAGTTCTTCGCTGATTTTTAGTCGAGCGTCTACTACTCTTTTCAAGTCTCTCTGTAAGCGACGACCAAAATCTCTGAACATCGTAGATCCTCCTGAAAGCACCACGTTCTACATGACAAAGAAATATTTATCTGGCGTTAGACAATAAAACCAACCTTTTTTTAAAACAGTCATATCTATGGATCTTCTCTCTAGGCTGTTCCTTCAGGAACAGCAGGACAGAAATGTGATAGGTCAGGTACAGCCATACAGGTAGTTCTCAACTTACGACCATTATTGAGCCTGGAATTATGTTCGCCAGTAGTTGCAATCATTAAGTGAGTCACTCTATGATCAGGCCTGATTTTATGACTTTTTTGGGGGTGGTTATTATTTATTTTATTTTATTATTCATATTTCTATGCCGCCCACTCTCCGAGGACTCTGGGCGGCTTACACCAAAGACAGTACACTAAATAGCATATTGCCCCCAACAATCTGGGTCCTCATTTTACCCACCTCGGAAGGATGGAAGGCTGAGTCAACCTTGAGCCGGTGAGATTTGATC
>WNWU01013384.1:1332304-1361556 GCA_012654045.1 Ptyas mucosa | reverse complement strand
AAAAGCATTTTTTCTACAACCTCTTCCGACAAAAAAATGCTTTTAAAAGTAAAAAAAAAAGCCTCTGATGATCACGCGGCTCAGTTGGGATCCTCAGAGGAGGATATTTTAAAATGCCTTTGACGATCCCAGCTGAGTTGCCTGATCACCAGAGGCTTTTCAAAGCATTAGAAAAAATGCTTTGAAAAGTTTTTTTTTAAAGTTGGCCACACCCACCCAGTCACATTACATCCCCCCACCACCAAGCCACACCCACAGAACCGGTAGTAACACATTTTACATTTCATCCCTGGAACCTACCCTTTAAGGTCGTATGTTGTAGCAGTGTAAATCAGGCTGGTCGTATGACCAACCCAATTTTACAACCTTTTTTGCAACAGTTGTTAAGTACCGTATATACTCGAGTATAAGCCGACCCGAATATAAGCCGACCCCCCCAATTTTACCCCCCAAAACTGGGAAAACTCATTGACTCGAGTATAAGCCGGGGGTGGGAAATGCAGCGGCTACTGGTAAATTTCAAAATAAAAAAAGACTGGTCAAAAGTGCGAGGACCTGTCAAAAATCACTTTTTTCAGCCCTCTGGGTAGTCCTTTTGTGCATATGGACTACTCAGAGGGCTGAAAAAGTAATTTTTGACTGGTCCTCGCACTTGTGACCAGTCCTCGAACTTACGACTGTCCTCACATTTTACGTTTTTGCCCTATCTTGTCACCATGGTGAAGAGAAGCAGTTGTGAAATGAGTGACATGGTTTTAAGAATGCTGCACGGGCATAAATGTGAGGATAGTCATAAGTGTGAGGACCAGTCAGAAGTGTGAGGACCTGTCAGAAATGACTTTTTTCAGCCCTCTGAGTAGTCCCTATACACATATATCACATGACCAGCTAGCCACGCTCACCCAGTCACTGGCTTGATCTAATTTCAGGCAAGTTGAAGCCTCTGTTAAGAGATACCAGGGCTGGGCAAATGTGGCCCTTTTACAACCTGTGGACTTCAACTCCCAGAATTCCTGAGACAGCCAAGCTGGGGGAACCCGCTAGCTAGCAGCCAATTACAAGAAGGCTAGCTAGCAGCCAATTACAATCAGCTCTCAACTCAAGCTCAGTGCACATGGGATCTCTATAAACGTGAGGATTTCTGTTTCTTTCTCCCTTTAAGCCCCCCCCCAGCCCGTTTTTGCTTCCAGGGGGCTGCAGAGAGTCTTGCTAGGCACCCCCCTCATGCCCCTTGCAAGCCTTGGGAGCCAGTTGCAGGGAAAAAGTCATTTTTTTCGTGACCCGAATATAAGCCGAGGGGGCGTTTTTCAGCCTGAAAAATGGGCTGAAAAACTCGGCTTATATTCGAGTATATACGGTAAATATGGCAGCCATTAAATGACCAGCATGACCATTAAGCGAACTCAGTGTTGGCTATGGAATGGCTTTGCTGAAAAACAGAAGTTAACTTCCAATTTTTGGCAAAACTATCATAAAAGAAGGTCACATGAGCACTGGACACTGCAAACAGCCATAAATATGGCTGTTTTGCTCAGCACCCAAGGCACAGTCATGTGACTGGAGGAGTGGCCATTGAAACTTTTGAACTGGATCATAATAGAACCCCCTAGAGATGTTCATTTAACATCAAACTTATCAATTTTTTTATGTGTCCAATAGATTGTGACAGGAGCGACTTCAGTGTGTGAAGCCTCTGGCAACAGTCCATTGTACTGTTGCAGCTCCAATCTTGACATTTTTGATCCTACCCTATGAATATCCTTTGGTTTTGAAGGCCATGTGGGGACTTTTCCCCTCTTTCTTTCAAACAGCAATGCCAAAGACATACTACACCACCAAATTCTGCAATCCGAAAAGCAAATGAAAAATATTGCAGTTAAAATAATCTCTGGAGTTATTTTTGTGGAATGTGGATGACGGCATACAGAATCCGCTCTCCCTTGGGCTAAGACCTTGAAATACTGCTCATTACATTCTCCATTTCCAACTTGGTCCACAATCCACCATATTGGAGCTGGGGCAGGGGGTGGGGTGTAGGCACCCAAGATTAATTCTTTGCCACACAGATTGATTACATCCACCTGGCCCATCGGAGAAGGAAAGCAGGGCATCTATATCAAGATCCCATCTATCAAGGACCAGGGGTGGTATTGACTTACTTCCGCTACCGGTTCGCAAATGTGAGTGCTTGCGCGCAACACCTCTACACAAGTGCAGGACCTTCTGCGCATGCGCAGAATGTCAAAAATGGGACATGATGACGTCTGGGTGGGTGGGCGGAGCCTCCCTCAGCCACCGCTACCAGTTTGCCTGAACCGGATAGAACCGCTGAATACCACCACTGGGTGGGACCTAGAAAAAGAGCCTTCTCTGTGGTGGCTCCATTCTCTTGGAACATCATTCCCCGAGAGGTAAGATTGGGCCCCACCTTATTGTTTTGATGCAAGCTCTTGAAGGCATAGTTTTGTCAGTGGGCTTCGGGACCCCTTTCGGAACTGATCAAGTATTTTATCTGAATCTGTTGTTGACACCTCTAAATGGAGGAGCATGTTAAATTTTTAACTGTGGATTTTTATTGCTGTATGCCACCCACAATCACAATTTGTGAGTTGAGGGCTATATAAATTTGTTTAATAAATAAATAAATAAACTGCTTTCCTAGGAAAAATTGGTCAATTAATTCAGAAGTTTTAGAGCCACAGAGGCCTTTTTAAATGTCTGTCAGCATTTGAAGTAGTCTATAAGCTCATTTTCCCCCCTAAAAAATGGAATTAATTTGGTGATCCCTAATTCAGTAGCCTTATTTTTTTGCTCTCAAATGTTACGTCATTTTTTTAAAAAAATAATTTTAAGTAGAGGCTGATTCTGAAGAGGTGAAAGGTACAAAACTATGAACCTTTTTTTAAAAATAAATTAAAGAAAGAATGAAAGCAGTTAAAAAAAACCAAATGGCATTTCAGAGGTGGCTTGCAACTAAATTTTTGTATTATTAAATTTATATAATGGAAGTCACTTTTTAAAGAAACATTGATTTAATTCCTGAATAGGTACAAAACTCTGACATAGGTTTTGGATATCTGACTAATGCTGAAAAATGAAGTTTTATCTGTATGCCACCCAATGAGAAGGAAGGACTCACTGGAGAAGTGCCTAAGGCTGGGAAAGATTGAGAGCAAAAGAAGAGGACAACAGAGAAAGGGTTAGGGTTCAACAATAGAACAGCCGCAGCAGCACGGCGCGCTAGCAGCCGAAGCTGTGGGCGGAGGCCCGAGACAGCTCGGAAGCTGACAGCTGATAGTCAAATGCTCAATAAAGAAAGGAAATAACAATCTCCAAAGGAGAAAACCTGGTCCAATGTCCAGTAGAAAGTCCAGAAGTGGGAAATTGGGAGCAACTGCAAATAGGTGTCTCTGTCAGAAGACTGAGTCGAGAACTAGGCCCCAATGGTCACAAGGGGGCGTGGCCCCCCAAAAATTACGACTCAGTCTCTGGGCAGATTGCACTGTCTCAACCCACTTCTGGACCATTCCGCAGTCCATCGGGAGAATGAGGTGGCTGGATGGAGTCACTGAAGCAGTAGGCGTGAGCGTAAATGGACTCCAGAGGATGGTAGAGGACAGGAAAGCATGGAGGAACTTTGTCCATGGGGCTGTGATGGTTCAGACACGACTTCGCAACTAACAACAACAAAAGAGCAAGCAAAATGTTCCAGGGTGGGCAAATTGAAGAGAAGTACAGATAATCCTCAACTTACAACAGTTTGTTTAGTGACCATTCAAAGTTACAACAGCACTGAAAAAGTGACTTGTGACTGTTTATCACACTTATGACCGTTGCAGCATCCCCATGGTCACATGACCAAAATTCGGATGCTTGGCAACTGACTCATATTTATGATGATCGCAGTATCCCAGGATCATGTCATCCCCTTTGGTGACCTTTTGAAAAGCAAAGTTAATGGAGAAGTTAGTTTCACTTAACAACCATGTTACTAATATAAAAACTGCAGTGGCGACAAAGGTTGTAAAATGGGGCCAAATTCACTTAACAAATGTCTTGCTTAGCAACAAATGGCTAAAAAAGACATCATTTGCATCATTGCATCATTTGCAAAGCTCGCATAACTGCTTGAGAAGGGAGTCTCAGTGATTTTTTAGCACATGTGCAAAATAGTTCCTTGAATAGCTCAGTTTTACATATCGACTACTGTCTGTTACAAAGCACCCCCCTGAAGAGCAGTAATGAGTTCACATTCATTAGTATTATGCAGCTGAAGATATTTGATCTTGTAAATGTCTGTTTCCTTTTTTGAAGAGAGAATGTTGACACAGGGATGTCTGCAGGAGGGTGAGTTTGTGTCAAAAAAAAAAAAAAACCAAGATGGCACACAACTGTGCATTTTTTTGACACTCCTGCAAAAAACCCTGGTGGAGAGTGTCCAGTGTGCAGAAGCTTCTGGAAGCAGATGTGTTAGCTTTAAAGAGCCACAGACAAGTGTTTACATTCCTATGATGTGAACATTCCAAAGATATACTTTGGAAGTACATCTTCCAAAACAATTGCTCTACCTTTAATACATTTATTCACCTCATCTCTTTAGATCTAAAACTTACTTTCTGGTCCAATCAGCAATACCCCAAAAACAACAACAAAGAAATACAGGTGCCCCCTTAACTTATGACCACAAGAGACTGGAATTTCCATCGTAAGTTATTTTAAGTCAACTTGGACCCAAATTTATGACCATTTTTGCTGCAAACATTAAGTACATCACTGCACTTGTTAAGCAAATCAGGTTAACAGAATCCAGCTTTCCCAATGGGCTTTTTTTTTTTCAAAAATCAGCATAAAAGATTGCAAACTGTGATTGTGTGTCTGTAGGACACTGTAATCACTCCTAAATGAGAGCTGGTTGCCAAGTACCCAAATTGGGATCCCATAAGCAATCATGTGACTGTCAAAGTGTCGCACAGTTGTAAATGAGAGAACAGTATAATCAATCAAGGCCATTTGTAATTTTAAGCGATCATTGTATGAATGATCATAAGTCAAGGGTTACCTGTATATCGTACTTACCACTGGAATGACATGAGTCACTCCATCCCCACTGTCAACCACTGTGCCAGTTAAGGTACGGTTTCCAACTTGTCGTGAGGTCCAGGATGCAGCTAAGGCTAGCACAGCCTGTGAAAGTTAAATTTGAAAAATAAAACAGTAATATAGAATTTCTCACCGATTTCCCAAATCGTTGGTAATTTCCTAGCCCAAGTGAGACTCTATACATAAAATAAATAAAAAAATAAGACTAAATATCATTTTTCCTCTTTAAAAAAAATCCCCAAAGAAAAGACATTTTAATAAAATGACATTAAAAATAAAAGCACGTTCTACATCTTCTGTAACCATAGGGCAGAATGATCTTTCTAAACTAACATTTCCTAGACCAACTTTAAGAGCTGTGGATTTCAATTCCCAGAATTCTGGGTGTTGAAATCCACAGGCCTTGCTAAAGTTGAGAAACACTGCCCTAGAATAATGCTTTCCACTTCTACAGTTGTTCTATCTGGTCCCCATGTTGGTTAGTCTACAAACCAATATAATCATGAGATTATGTTAGGTTCCTGGAGTAGTGTCTGGACAGGAAAGGAACAGGGCTCTCTTGAAGGCTAAAATTATGCAATGATGCGAAATGGAGAAATTTGGAAAATAGTTGAATAATCTTTGCTACAGAGATGAAATAGTGAGATCACAGAAAAAGCCTTCCTTTCTTTTCCTTCCTTCCTTCTTTCCTTCCTTCCTTCCTTCCTTCTTAAAAATAAATTGACTTTTTAAGAATGACACTATTTCCTCTTTCTATTTATATACAATCAAATCTTCAGCAGTAACTCTCAACGTTTCTATATTAGCCAAATGAAAATACTTTCACTACATCAATCACACAGACATTTGCTGGGAGGGTTAAAAAAAGTCAAAAAGGGACCTGCAGCTGCATGATCTAAACTCTGTTATTTTTTAACAGGTGTTGTAACTGCCATCTTCATCTTTTGGACACCCTACTTAACCATATCAACTTCTCTTCCAGAATATACTGGGAAGGGGGGGGGGAGAACTAAATCCACAGAGAAACCTCTGTTTCCAGTGCCAAAAGCAGCATTCCAGGAAGAACTGATTTGATTTTACCTGCACAGCAATATAAAGTCCAGGTATGTTAAATGATTCGAACATGATCTCTGCAAGATATTCTCGGTTTTCAGGTGTGTTCAGTGGTGGTTCAGTCTATTTTCAAAAGACAGAGTTAAATAAAAAAGATGCCAATCATATATTTTATCAAGCTTGATAGATAGCATATGTTTATTGAAATTGCCTCTTCTGACAGCTAAAGTTTTGACAGGGGCTATCAAATCAAGAATACAGCTAGTGAACTGATGGCTAAATTATTTTCAATACATTGGCAACAATTAAACTGGTGTTGAAAGTTTACTGGCGCCTTGTTTTCTTTACTTACTAACATATTCTGCCCTATTTATTCTCTCACTTTGGCTCTCCAGACTCTAATAAACGTGTTATTTATAGAGATTCTTAGGATAATATTTTTTTAAAAGGAAAACTGTGTGTGCATCCTTTCAATAAAATCAGGATTGTGTATCTATTTGTCAAATAAATCCTGCTGCAAGTTCCATTTGTGATGTGGACTTTCCCAAGTCAATTTTTTTCTTGTGTGTGTTTGTATGTATGTGTGTGTGTACTTATATTACTAATGTTAAAATGTGTTACCAATAATACTTAAAACATGATACCATTTGCCTGTTGGTCTTACCATTAAAAAATAGTGATCTTCTGGTTCAGCTCGAAGATATTTAAAAATAATGTGTTCCATGAACCTTTCCATCAGATCCCAGTCTTCCACCATGCCGTGCCGGATAGGCCACTGAAGTGAAGGAGAAAGGAACCACAGCATCATTCCATGAATGAAAGTGTCATCTTTACCTTGAAGAAACAAAGGTCTGTTCTATCATCCCATTCAATCAGCACCTTGCACAACATGATAATTCGGTGAGACTTGTGTCTCTGAGTTCGATATGAGGGAGATACGACATACTATGGCCCTGAAAACCAGAGGTTCATTCACAGACATCAGGAGTTTAATAGAGCTTTAAAAGAATGGCTTCACTTGGACATAGACATCTCAGTTAAAGGTGAATAGGGTTTAAGATGACAGGTCCAGTCAGTGGTGAAATCCAATTTTTTTTACTACCGGTTCTGTGGGCGTGGCTTAGTGGGCATGGTGTGGGTTGGTGGGCATGGCAGGGGAAGGATACTGCAAAATCTCCATTCCCTCCCCACTCCTGGGGGAAGGATATTGCAAAATCTCCATTCCCACCCCACTCTAGGGCCAGCCAGAGGTGGTATTTGCTGAACTACTCAAAATTTCCGCTACTGGTTCTCCAGAACCTGTCAGAACCTGCTGGATTTCACCCCTGGGTCCAGTGCAGCGATGGGTTGCCCCTGGTTCGCACTGGTTCTCTAGAACCGGTAGTAAAACCAGCGGGAGGCTCCGCCCACTGACCCTGACATCATCAAAATGCTTCTGCGCTTGCGCGTGAGCAAAGCAAGCACGCATGCGTGGCCCCATTGCGAACCGGTAGTAAAGGTAAGTAGAATCCATCCTTGGTCCAGTGCTTTAGACCGTTAAGAAAGACCATCTATGGTGGAATGTAATCTGGAGTCTCAGGAGGGAGGGGCTCTTTCCCAGAGTGCAAAGAGATAGGGGAGCTTGAAATATCTGGTCAGCAGGAAGAGAGTATAGCATTTAGACTTATACGCCACTCCATGGCACTTTACAACTCTCTGAGTGGTGTACAATATAGAAGCATTATTTGCATATTGCACCCAACAATCTGGATCCTTATTTTACCGACCTTGTAAGGATGGAAGGATGATTCAACATTGAGCCCCATCAGGATTGAACTCCAGGCTTTGGACAGGGGACCTCCCTAGCAATTCCCAGAATATATTTATAGTGATGGCAGATGATTGCTTTAGTCTGGCAAGATTCTGTCTATAGGCAAGCAACAATTAAGAACTATCAGAAGTAAGTCCATGTGTTGTTCTTTGGAAATCATCTTCCTTCCAGCCTCTGCCTTGGAACTGAATGAGGAAAGAATATGATGGTGTTGGACCAAGGCATAATACTTTTTGCTCTTCTAAACCCAACCTTAGGAAGAATGTCCTCCAAATTTCTTCCATAACACAGCTCAAGGAACCGAAGGTCAGTTTCTGTGCATCACCCCCTTTTACATCTTACTGGCTTCTTCCTCCCAATGAATTTGTAATGAACAATACAGGTAGTCCTCGACTTATGGCAATTGAGCCCAAATTTTTCATTGTTAAGCAAGGCAGTTGATAAACGAGTTTTGCCTATTTTACGTCTTTTTGCCAAAGTTGAGTGAACCACTGCAGTTGTTAATGAATCATGTGGCCATTAAGCGAATCCTGCTTCTCCCATTGGCTTTGCTTATCAGAAGTCATCCGGGAAGGCTATAAATGGTAGTCATGTGACCCTGGAACCTTCATAAATCAATGCCAGTTGCTAAGCGCTCAGATTTTGATCACATGACTGGGAGGATGCTGCAACGGTTATAAGTATCAAAAAAAAAGGTTAATAGTCATTTTTTCAATGCTGTTGTCTTGTAAATTTCTAACTCAATTCTCTGCCAAATCTGTTTTTACGCCTACAAATGGCCTTTGGTTTTCTCAAAGATCTCTTTGCCTGGATCTTCCTTTTAATAAATGTATCTTTATTGTAAGCTTTAGAGAAAGCAAGGGATAGGAAAATGCACTGTTTCGAAGGTGCTTTTTCAAAAGGCAACTGGAATTTGTTTTTTTCCTTGAGGAAAACATTTTGCTTCTCACTCAAGAAGCTTGTTCAGTTCTCCAGTTCTGTCAGAACTGAAGAAGCTTCTTGGATGAGAAGCAAAATGGCTTCCTCAAGGAAAAAAACAGTCCAGCTGCCTTTTGAAAAAGCACCTTTGAGACAATCATGACCTGGATGACTGAGAATCAGCACAGATACAAAAATGCAGTAGCGAAGTAGAAGGGCCTACGTTAGCCTTTGGAAGAGGAGAATGAAGGAAAAGTAAAGTTCGAGGAATCGGAATCAAATAGATGTACCGTATTTTTCAGAGTATAAGATGCACCTTTTTCCCCCCTAAAAGGGGGTGAAAATTTAGGTGCGTCTTATACACCGAATGTAGCCCCGCCCACCCACTGGCCCCTACCCTTTGGCCTTTGCCTCCCAGCAGTTTACCTCCTTGCAGCAAGCAGCAAGAAGAAACAGCTCCTTTCAGCTTCAGCACAGGCTAATTAGCACAAGTTGATTGGATCGGCCTCCCGACTCTCAACTGTTTTGCTCTCAGCTGTTTAGTGCAGGGCTCTGTTACTTGCTGCAAGGAGGTAAATTGTTGGAACAGATTTTTTTTTCCTTGCGCTAATCAAGCTATGCTGAAAACGAAAATGAAAGTAAACAGGCTGTTTGCTGTAACGAGGCAAAATTGCTCAGAGGCAGAGAGAGATTTCTTTTTCTTCTTTTCCTCACCAAAAAAGGTAGGTGCATCTTAGAGTCTGGTGCGTCTTATTCTCCGAAAAATACGGTAATAATTCTTAATGTGAAGTGAACTTCGAGATTGATTGGGACTACAAATCCCTAAAGACTAAGCTTAGAGGTCCATGAATTCAAATGGAAAATAAATTATAACTTTATTTTCACCACCCTTTAACTTTCCATCCAATATGAAACTAGATTATAAACTCAACTGACAGCCTATGGCAGTGATGCTAAACATTTTAGAGACCGAGTGCCCAAACTGCAACCCAAAACCCACTTATTTATTGCAAAGTGCCAACACGGCAATTTAACCTGAATACTGAGGTTTTACTACCTAAAATAATAATAAACAAGGCAGAATTCAGCTAATTGTTCTAAGAAAAACATGATAAATGCACTTTTGTGCATCTTCATTATTTTTCTGATTTTGAAATATTACGTTTAGCAACAATAAAAAAGAAAAGCTTTTGTAATATCATTTCTTTCCCTCCCCCTCTTTCCCTGTCTTTCTTTCCCTCCCTCTGTCTCTCTTTCCTCCCCCTCTTTCCCCCGACTTTCTCTTTCCCTCCCTCTTTCCCCACTTTCTCTCTTTCCCTCCCCCTTTCCCCTCTCTTTCTCTCCCCCTTTCCCTCTGCCTCCCTCTGTTTCTCTTCCCCCCCTCCCATGGGGGGAAAGGAACCCCTGAACTGATGCTGGGTGATGGGAATGATCGCTGAAGGCCACAGAGCCCAGGAGCAGCGTGCCCACACTCAGCTGGCTGGCGGGGAAGTGGGGCATCCCAACACAGGCAGCTCTGCAGGAAAAGAAATTGCTCTTTTTTTGCCGATCCAAGCTGATGCAGAGTTGCATTGTGGCTCCATGTCGTAATGGGCTTCAGGAGGAGGATGGGATCCTGTCTCCCCCATTGTGAAGCGCGTGAGTGAAAAAGTTCACTCAATCAATTCCAACTTCGTGAGATCTTTTTCTTTTGCGAGAAGTTGGAATTGATTGAGTGAAACGCGATGGAGAAACGCAATTGGAACTGGGTTGGGGCGACTGCATGTGTGCTCAGAGAAGGCTCTGCATGCCACATTTGGCACGCGTGCCATAGGTTCGCCATCACAGGCCTATGGACTTCAAAAAGGTTAACATTAAAGGAAATAAATAAAGTTTATTTTTTAATAAATTGTATTAAATGTAATACCGAGATGTGAGACTCTCTGTCTGTTGTTTCCTGCAGATGCAGAGTGCCCACAAATTGTAATCAGTAAAGACAATGTATTATGATTTGCTAAACGCTCCCCAGGAGACAGGAACCTATGCTCTGGTCAAAACAAGAGAGAAGAACATTCGGCCAAGGTGAAAATTACAAGTAAACAAGATAAGATAATGGCTGCTAGAGGGAAATTGTCAAGATGACCCTTTAAAATGTAAAATAACTTGGAGAATGACTTAGGAGAATAAAGGGGAGATGGGGAGGGGCTTATTAGGTGTGGCGTGCATTGGTTAGGATTATAAAATGTATAGCTTGAAAACTACTTTTTGCACTCTTTGAACTCAATCCATTTGGGGAGGGTCTAAGAGGCTGCGCTTGCAACCGCTTTTCTTTTTATTTTCATGTTTTCTCCAATAAATCTTTGATTTTGTTAACCAGACTTGTCTTCGAATTGTGAGTATCAAATTGGGGGAGGACAGGTTTAAATCTCACAACATCAATATCACTCTAAAATTAGTTGAATTATTCTTTAATATGGATAACTTTATTTGCGCATCAATGCTTTCCTCTGTAATTCAATCTACGAGGTGGCGCAGTGGTCAGAGTGCAGTACTGCAGCTACTTCAGCTGACGGCTAGTTCAGCAGATCAGCGGATCAAATCTCACCAGCTCAAGGTTGACTCAGCCTTCCATCCTTCTGAGGTGGGTAAAATGAGGACCCAGAATGTTGGGGGCAATATGCTATTTAGTATACTGTTTTTGGTGTAAGTCAGCCAGAGTCCTCGGAGAGTGGGCGGCATAGAAATATCACTAATAAAAATAAAATAAAATAAAATAAATCTATATATTTTATGGCAGGCCTTGAAATACACTTTTTTGGGAAGCAATATGTGGCTTTCACTGAGAGCCTCGGTAGCCTGCTGTACTGCAGGCCACTTCTGCTGACAATCGGCTGCCTGCAATTTGGCAATTCAATTCCCACCAGGCTCAAGGTTGACTCAGCCTTCCATCCTTCCAAGGTGAGTAAAATGAGGATCCAGATTGTTGGGGACAATATGCAGACTCTGTAAAACCGCTTAGAGAGGGCTGTAAAGCACTATAAAGTGGTATATAAGTCTAAGTGCTATTGCTATTGCTTTCAGCAGTCTGAAAGGGTTCTGTGGCACAGAAAGATTAAGGATTCAGAATGTGCCAAAGACTTTAGGGGTAAAAAGAACATCTGCAGAGGAAGGCCAAAACAATCAACATAGAGGGCACTTCAATATGATTAGGAGCCCTTGTGTGCATGTACAGGTAGTTCTTACAACTACCTTACAACTATAATTAAGCCTGCAATTTCAGTCGTAAGTCTGACAGTCGTTAAGCAGGTCATCATGTGACTACACCCAATTTTACAATCTTTTTTACAGTGGTCATTAAGAGAGCAACAGAGGTTGTAAAGCAGAGGTGGGTTTCAGCAGGTTCTGACCAGTTCTGGAGAACCAGTAGCGGAAAGTTTGAGTAGTTCAGAGAACCGGTAGTAAAAATTCTGACTGGCTCCGCCCCCATCTATTCTCTGCCTCCCGAGTCCCAGCTGATCAGGAAGAAATGGGGATTTTTCAGTATCCTTCCCCTGGAGTGGGGAGGGAATGGAGGTTTTACAGTATCCTTCCCCAGCCACACCCATCAAGCCATGCCTATCAAGCCATGCCATGCCCACCAAGCCACACCCACAGAACCATAGTAAAAATTTTTGAAACCTACCACTGTTGTAAACACTAAAGTTGTTAAGTGAACCTTTTGTTTGCTCTGATTGTTTTTTACTGGAAACCAGAAATAAACACCAGTTTCCAGCAAAAGTGTCATAAATTGCGGTCATGTGACCATGTAACTCTGCAATCAGCCATTAGTATAGACAGGCCGCTGAGCATCCAAAAATGCAGTTACATAATCCTGGGAAGGAGAGTACATTGGCACTTCAAATCCAGGTTGTAAGAACCATTTTTCAGGCCTGTCAAATCATCACTACCATGTTTCTCCAAAAAGAAGGCCAGGTCTTATTTTCTGTTGAATGCTGAAAAAATGGATAGGCCTTCTTTTTGGAGGATTCTAATTATTGACTCACTTCGCGGCAGTGGCACGGACAGCCCCACCCAGGAGGAGCCCACTGCTGGCCCACTTCTTCTGCGGCCGCTTCCCGCCACTTGCATGCACCACCCTGGCCTCCGTTTTGCCTTCAGATGCCTTCCAGAAAGCCCTCTGCAGGCAATAATAGAGCTCCAGAGTGATCCAGATCCGGCAGGCATCTGAAGGCAAAACGGAGGCCAGGGTGATGCGTGCGAGTGGCGGCAAGCGGTTGCAGAAGGCGAGGCAGGTGTCAGGGTATGCAAAGCCTGGTAAGTAGGGCAGCTCCATCCCCCCCAATTTATTTTTTACCTGTGTGCCTCGCCCCACCCCCTACACCCCAGGGTGGGCAGAGTTTTAATTAGGGCTAATTTTGTAGATGGGGCTTAATTTGATCACATGCACTCAAAAATGTGATAGGGTTTCTTTTCAAGGTGGGTCATCTTTTTGGAGAAACATGGTCGGTAACTGGTCATAAGTTGAGGACTTCCTGCAAAAAAGAGCAGGGCTTCAATCACGTGGTTACATCTGCCATCTTGATTTATTTGAATCCTTTCTGCGGATGTCTGAAATGCAAAGAACTGCCTGCTGATCCAATCCTTTGGAAGCTCAATATATGAGAGGGGGTGGTGGTGGAGTTAAGCACGTCGTTAGCTTAGAGTCATTACAGTCCCACAGTCTAAGTCCAACCCTTCTTGAATTCTGTGGACTCTTAACTGGTGCCAATTTAGTACTGACGAGATTCTTGTGTATAGTTTTGAGCAATAAATCTTCTGAAGCAAAACTCAATGCATGGTCCCGATTCTTTGTGCCTGACACTCCCATTATTCGCTCCAACTTTACCTTTGTAGCATAGGTGGGTTTGACGAGAGCTTCATCTCCAATGAAAAAGTCTAGATCATCCACACCTTGGGCCAGTCTCCTCTGTGCTTGGTCACCTACTTTGGCCGAT
The DNA here is from genome assembly GCA_012654045.1 of Ptyas mucosa. Taxonomy (NCBI): domain Eukaryota; kingdom Metazoa; phylum Chordata; class Lepidosauria; order Squamata; family Colubridae; genus Ptyas; species Ptyas mucosa. The sequence goes on along the minus strand of WNWU01013384.1, from coordinate 1,347,702 downwards.
TCTCTTATTGCAATGCCTAAATGAAAGAGTTGGAAAGCAAATAAACAGTTGGTACGCTTGCTTTGGGGAACAGTTAAATATTTGCCATTAGAGAGGTGCTTAGTTCCACAGCCAGATGGCATCTTCAATTCAGAATACAAACTGCCCGAAGGGTACCCCAAGTGAAAAGTCTTTCAAACTGTATCCATGGTGTCAGGTAAAGAAGGAAGTCACTTGTTCGTCAAGGCAGATCTGTGGCAGTGCACATAATAGAGATAGGAAGGAAGGAGGATTTGCTATAGCAACCGGAAAGTGGCTTAATGAGGGCCAGTCTTGGCAAGGAGACCTTTGTCTCTCCAGCTCCATACTAGCCAAGGACACTAATGTAGTAAATACTACTTCACAGAAGAGGCCCACACATCCCACCCTCAACCCCCCAAAGAAAACTCACTAGAGACAGTAGAGAAGCCAAATGCTTGTCTCTCTCCACTGATCAGCACGTATTCTGAAAACACCCTCTACTTACATGATGGGATAATAAATTGTGGTTCAGTATTTCCAGCGTAGCCCAGTTTTGTGTACCTAGAATAAGAAGAAAGCGGATAATCAGAGACTCAGCGTGGTTTAGTCAAGCCAGGTTTATCCAAATCGGCTTGTAAATACATGCATCATGTTGGGCCAGCTTTTTCTGAATCCAATAAAAGGCTTATTGTGATCAAGGATTTCATGCAGGTAAATTGCATAACGTTTTGTAACGCACAAATACGCCTCTTTGTCCAAATCGCTGGGTTTATACGCCTGCCCTGGAGAAAGGCAACATAAAAATGTTCTATAGATGGCCTCGGCCCCAGGCAAGATTGGCTAAAATGTTTAGCAATACGTCCCCAAATTGTTGGAAATGTAAACAAATATCTGGGACATATTACCACATGTGGTGGACTTGTATAAAGGCAAGGAAATTTTGGATACAATTCATATGTGGTTAGAAAAAAATGACCAGAAACATATAGAATTTAAGCCAGAATCATTTTTATTAGGCATTATATTAGATGGTTATGATAAAGGGACAATATATCTAATATTACACATCTTGACTGCAGCAAGAATTGTGTATGTGCAGCAATGGAAGAGCAAAAACACTCCTTCAGAGGAAGAGACAATAAGGAAGATATTAGCCTGTGCTGAAATGGACAGACTAATGCTAAAAATAAAAGGTAAAGGAGATACAGAATACTATACAACATGGAGTAGATGCTATCAATGGTTAGAAACACAATATAGAAATTGGAAGGCAAAAGAATTAGGCTAGATGGACATGGAAAGAGATATTATTTTTAATATTGATATAGGAATGTAAGTATTAGAATGATAGATAAGTTGACATCCTAGAATATGATGATCGAAAATAACTCTACAACACTAGCACTGTTTAAAATAGTATATATGTTATTTTGTTTTTATCTTTGTTTCATGGAAAGTGGGATGCCAGGACAATTGCACTGTATTCAATATATTTATATGTAAACAATAAAAATATATTTTAAAAAGAGATAGAGAGAAAGGCCACATAAACAGTAGAAGACGTAGAACAAATGCAAATGTATACAAGAATCCATTTTCAAAATTTGTCTTCCATAGGGATGGCCATAAAAAATCTTATTTCACCATCACCATTGCTGAAACCTTGAAAGCAGGGGTGTCCAACCTGGAAGATGTGTGGACTTCAACTCCCAGAATTCCCCAGCCAGCATGGAAGTTGAAGTCCACAAGTCTTAAAGTTTCCCAGGTTGGACACCCCTGCTTTAAAGTGTGTTTGTAAGGTATTTTGGTAATGATAAATGGGACGTCATCATTCCAAAGTGTCTGGGAGGATGCTGCCAGAATACTGATCAACATCCTCTGAGAAGGATGGATTTAAGTTCAGTTCAGAGGTAAGCAACCTTTCGGCCTGTTCCCCATAGAAATTTGAAGACTCCTTTATTTCTGGCCATCAGATGATCGCGCGGCTCAGCTGGGATCGTCAGAGGCTTTTAAAAGCATTTTTTCTACAACCTCTTAAGGTTGTAGAAAAAATGCTTTTAAAAGTGAAAAATAAAGTTGTCCACGCCCACCCAGTCACATTACCCCCCACCACCACCAAACCACGCCCACAGAACCAGTAGTAACAAATCTTACATTTCACCACTGATCACACCATCCTCTAAGCCCAGGGCTAAAGATCACAACTGCATTTCCAATTTTTCCATGGCTTATATTTGCAGAGCTTTCTCATGGTCAGTGAGCCCCAAAATGATAGGCCTTCGAGAAAGCCCAAAGAGTAATTATTAGATTACAGTGATATTTAATTCTGCCTGATGATGATGTTATCCACTTAGTCGTGTCCGACTCTTGGAGAATCTATGGATCCAGTTTCTCCACGTCTTTCAATCTTGCATGGTTTCTTTAAATTGTTCTATGCTCTGGCTGGTTTCAGATTTTATGGTGTCCAGCCACTGTGTTCTTTGGTGGCCTGGTTTGCTTTTATCCCCAATTCCTCTTAGTCCTTCTCTTCTCTTATAATTAATAATTGCTATATACTGATTTTATGCCTTGGCTTTACTATAATCTATGGAAGTAATTAGTTTTGAGTCACTTAAGAACTGTGGACTGAACAAGATGGGTCATCTCCCATGATTTTGAGAACTGGCATGCCTGGAAAGTCCTTAAGAAGATGATATGAAACAGTCTTCCATATTTCCATCTATGTCAAGTTTAGGGTTGAAGTTCAACCACCATGTCTAATTCCAAGGATGATGGCTCTGTAGCCTTGTTTATCCCCTCAGCCACAGAGAACTTTGAGCTGAAGGAACAGACAATGACTTTTGAGAATTACAAGCGAGAATCAGATTGAAGCTCATGATCTAGCATCCTTTGTAACAGCTCTACAAGTGGTTCTTGATTTATGACCAAAACTGAGAACAGAACTTCCATTGCTAAGCAAGACAGTTGTTTAGTGAATCCACCCTACATTACAACTATTTTTGCCACAGTTATTAAGCAAATCACTGTAGCTGTTAAGTGAATAAAGCAGTCCTTAAGTGAATCCGGCTTCCCCCATTGATTTATTTGTTGGAAGCCATCTGGGAAGGATGCAAATGGTAATCCAGGACATTCAACCATCATAAATATATGCCAGTTTCTAAGCATTTTGCTTTGAGACAATATCTAAATCCAACCTACAAAGCCAGGAAACTATCTAAATAAACTATCTAGATCTGATTCCATAATTTCACCAAGATTGAACCAGCAAATTCTGAGCTCACATAATTGTATCTGACTGTACTATTTAAGGCAGGGGTCTCCAACCTCGGCAACTTTAAGACTTGTGGACTTCAAAGTCTTTGCAAAGTCAAAGCAAAGCTGGCTGAGGAACTCTGGGAGTTGAAGCCCACAAGTTTTAAAGTTGCCGAGGTTGGAGACCCCTGATTTAAGGTATTTGACTGAACTAATCTACCTAACTTGGTCATCATTTTATAAGCCTAGAATGCAAAGCAAGTTCAGCAGAAGAGAGGTGGGAAGATCATTAGGTCTAGATCTGTTAGACATCTTTTGTCTACTCCAATTCCCAGCACCAGCCCAAAACAACACTGTAATTCTGTCTTTCCTTACAACTTTTAGTTCTAGAGGGGGCAAGGTACAATTTTAAGGACCATTCCTTAAATTTTGTTTGTTCTTTATTTAATAAGTAGATCAAGTCAGTGGTGAAATCCTCCGCCAGTCGTGACCGGTTCTCTGCCCATGCATGCACGGTGTATGTGCAGTCCACATCAAACACGCACTTTTGGATTGCCTGCTCTTTTTTTTTTTTTACTTTTTAAAGTAAAAAGTAAAGTCTGGAGAATCGTTAGTTAAAAACGCTTTAAAAAGTAAAAAGTAAAAAAAAAAAAAGTTCCGAAGATCAGTTGAGCAACGCGCGATCTTCGGAGCTTTTTTTTTTTTACTTTTTAAAGTATTTTTAACCGGTAGTTAAAAATGCTTTAAAAAGTTTTTTTAAAAAGTCCCAAAGATTAGCTGAGTGATGCGCGATCATCAGAACTTTTTTTTTTTACTTTTTAAGCTTTTTTTTTACTACCAGTTCGAGCAAATCAGCCTGAACCGGTAGCATTTCACCCCTGGATCAAGTGGAAAAGCATATTTAAAGGATATTTAGTAGAATTTTTGCAGTCCGTAAATCCTCCTTTACAACAATTTTTTTTTCTATATAAACATGTAAGCATACTTTAGCAGACAAAAAAAAAAATCCAGATATTGTTTTTAACCTACAGAGAGGCCATTCTGGCTATCCACTTGACCAAGGATTATAGTATAACTTTCTATGCATAGTTATGTTCTCAATTGCAGAACTGTAGTTCTTTTCTCAAAAATAATCAACACTATTTATTTATGCTTTGATTTATTAATACTCTGCTTTTCCAGTCTGAGTACTTTCCCTTGCAACTGAACAGGGTGTACTGTATAGGATTCAGTCTTCCCCACGAGGTAATATTAATCCAAGCTGGCCATCAATTCCTAAGCCTTCACACAAATATTTGTTCTTCAATAGGCAACATAAGAGATAGAGCAGAGCAGGTGTCTGCGTCCGGAAAGCAAATAGGGTTAGAAATCTCTAGGGTCTCTCATCTGTTGACTAGACTGTGAAGTTAAAAAAAAAAAAGCAACAGCAAAAACATTTCCATATTTTTGTTAGGAAATCTGCATGAATGGTTGCAGCCATAAGGCGATCAGAGTTAAAACTCAATTGAAAGAAGGGACTTTACTTTTAAGAAAATTGTCAGTTTGGTTAAGGGTGAAATCAAGATACTGTGAGTTCTAGTCCTTCTTTAGGCATGAAAGCTGACTGGATGACTTTGGGCCAATCACCCAGAAGACTGTGAGTTCTAGTCCCACTTTAGGCATGAAAACCAACTGGGTGACTTTGAGTTAGTCCCTCTCCCTGAGCCCAAACTACTTCACAAGGTGATTGCTGTGGGAAAAATGGGAACAGGAATTATGTAAATTCACTGCCTAGAGTTAGTTATGAAGTAATAAAGATGAGATTAAAATCAAATTAAGAAATTAAATAAGTAAAAATATTATGACCCTCACATTTCCATCAAAATGGTAGATCTTAAATCACTCTATTATGCAACCCTCACCAACCTGTTACCTTTCAAATGTTTACAGTTTACAAATGCAGATTCACAGCCTCGCCATTAGTCTTAACCAACGGAAGCATGCCAAAAATAGAAGAGAATGCCTAAAAATGGACTTTTCAAATCTGCTGCAAATCTCTTTCTTTAAATCTCTCTCCTCGGGTTCTACTCATAACGTTTTGGTTATGCCTGCTTTGCCTGTAATGTTCAGAGATGTTTTGGCATGTGAAATGAAATCAGTCTAATGTGTCACTACCTCTCTAGAATTAATGTCATTATCTGACACGGTATATAGGGCTTTGATCTTGCATTCCAAATATATTCTGAGAGGCTGTATCGATTTACAGGACAATCCTCAGCAGGTTTCTCAGAAGTCCTCGCAAGTTCATGGAGACCTTCTTCTGAAATACAGATGTATATTTAGCAGTATTGATTCAATTGCAAACTCTACACCGAAAATGAAAAAACCTGCAAGACGATCAGGATTGCTGATCTAACTGTAATTAAATATGGGATTATTAGATTAGGCCTTAGTTAATACATGCAATGCCGCCTCAGTCAGACAGAGTAACATCAGAGGCATGCCCTCTAGGAAGTTTTAAATAGATCAGTATGCCTCCTGACTTTAGGGTCAATGTGTAAGTTGATCTCTAGAATTGCAGTAGAGAGATTGATGGAAACTAAGAGGAGAATTGAAACGGGCAGATAGCGTTGTGTTATGTAGCTATTAATGGATCTACCAAAAATGCAGGAAGAAGAGAACCAGTTTGGTCTGGTGGTTAAACCATCAGACCTGAAACTAGGAGGCTAAGAATTATAGTTCTCTTGGGTGACTTTGGGCCAATCACCAGGTGATTGTGTGGTTTACTCCCACCTTAGATATGAAAGCCAGCTGGGTGACTTTGAGCCAATTATCAGGAAACCGCAAGTTCTAATACTGCCGTGAGCATGAAAGCTGGCTGGGTGATTTTGGGCCAATACCCAGGAGACTTTGAGTTCTAGTTCCACTTTAGTCATGAAAACCGGGTGACTTTCAGCCAACCTACCTTACAGGTTTGCTGTTGTGGGGGGAAAACAGAAGGAGTATTAAGTATGCCAATGCCTTGAGTTATTTATAAAAATAAAGACAGGGTAAAAAATATATATATAAAATGAAAAAATCCAAAATAAAACTATCCCAATCATGCTATGGATTAGAAGGAGGACAAGCACTTAATGTACAAAGGATTTATCAATTACCAAAACAATGTTGGGCTGCATAACACAGAGACACAGATTTATTAGCCTCTATCATCCCTACAACACATCGGGGACACAGACTGATGCAACCACTGTAATTTGGTTAACTGATGATTAGGTACAGTGGAAAACAGATATAGCTCTTTTCTATTTCACTTCCATATTAACAAAGAAAAGATTGTTCATAGACAAGGTTACATATCTGATTGGCTTGTAGGTCAGTCGTCCATTTACAACCACAAGTGAGCCGAAAATGTCCATTACTAAACATAGCAGTTGTTAACTGAGTTGTGCCCCATTTTATGACGTTTTGCCACCGTTTTGAGCAAATCACTTGCAGTTGTTAAGTGAATCATGCAGTCATTAAGCAAATCTGTCTTCCACCATTGATGTTGCTTGTCAGAAGTTCCCTAGGACGGTTTGCAAATGACTATGCCAGGATCCTGGGACTCTGCAACCATTATAAATTAATGCAGATTGTGAAGTGCACAAATTTTGATCACATGACTGTGGGACTGCTGCAATGGTCATAAGTACGAGAACTGGTCATAAATCATTTTTTTTCAGTGCCTCTGACTCTGAATGATCACTAAAGGAATGGTTGTAAGTCAAGGTCTATCTGCACTTCTAAAACCAGGGTGCGCAGCCATCCTTATGTCTATGAATTTTGATTTGGTTTTCATGGCTTCACTGTTATTGCTAAAGTGCTCTCTGAGCCTGCTTGTTTTCTTGCAGACATTTCATTACCCTAACTAGGTAACATCATCAGTGCTAGTAAGGAGTGCTGTTTGAAGTCAAGTAAAGTGATTTACCACTGGTCCTCACACTTACAACCCTAGCAATATTCCCACAGGTCATATGATCATGGGAGCTTGGCACTGGCATATTTGCAGAGTCCAGAGCTCAAATGATCACCATTTTCAACCTTCCCAGCCAGCCTCCAACTAGCAAAGTCAGTGGGGGAAGCCAGATTCGCTACACAATTATAGTGATTTGCTTAACAATCATGACAAAAAAGTCCTAAATTCAGACACGACTCATTTAACAACACTTTACTTAGCAATAGAAATTCTGGTCCCGATTATAGCTGTAAGTTGAGGACAGCCAATTTGGTCTAGTGGTTAAGGCACCCAGGCTAGAAATCATGAGACTGTGAGTTCAAGTCCTGCCTTAGGCATGAAAACCAACTGGGTGACCTTGGGCCAGTCATTCTCTCCCAGTACAGCTCACCTCACAGGGTTGTTGCTGTGAGGAAAATAGGAGGAGGAAAGTGTGTTGGATATATTTGCAGCCTTGAATTATTTGTAAAAATAATAAAGGCAATATATACTGCTCAAAAAAATAAAGGGAACACAAGCAGAAGACATCCGAGATCTGAATGAATGAAATAGCCTTATTAAATACTTTGTTCTTTACATACAGTAGTTTATACACTGCTCAAACAACTAAAGGGAACACAAAACTACTGTATGTAACGAACAAAGTATTTAATAAGACTATTTCATTCATTCATATCTCGGATGTCTTCTGCTTGTGTTCCCTTTATTTTTTTGAGCAAAACATACATACATGCAGGTAGTTCTCAACTTGCAACCATTCATTTAGTGATCATATGAAGTTACAAGGACATTGAGAAAAGTGATTTATGACTTTTTTGCACACTTACTGCAGCATCTCCATGGTCAAAATTTGTACCCTTGGAAACTGGCATGTACAGTGAATGTTTACATGTTATGTTCAATTAAACCATGGCAACATCTAATGTTTGTGTGGTATTATTTTAAGCAGACTGTCTTCTTCTATTGTTGTGACTTAGATGAAGTTCAGAGCACATTTTATGACCAATTCATGCAAAACTCCACGTAATCCCAAGGGGTTCCCTTACTTTTTCTTGCAACTGTATTTATGACGGTGGCAGTGTCCCAGGGTCACATAATCAACATTTGTGATCTTCTGATAAGCAAAGTCAATGGGGAAGCCAAATTCACTTAAGAACCGTGTTATTAAATAAATAACTGTAGTGAATCACTTACAACTTAGCTAGTAAGGTCGTAAAATGGGGCAAAACTCACTTAACAACTGCTTTGCTTACCAATGGAAATTTCGGGCCCAATCATGGTTCTAAGTCAAGGACTACGTGTACAGAATGGCAGTCAAGTAGAATCTTTAGCAAACAAGCCCAGTTCTCAAGTTTTGTTCTCTGAATGGCTGGCTCCTGTGGAAAAAAGCTAAAATGTAGGAAGATTGGCAAAGACATGTAGGCAAGAACCACTCAGAAGCTTCTGTTGGAGGTCCCATCAAGCCAAGGGAAGCACCCCTTTGGAAGACCTGCAACTAAGGAAAGTAGAGAGCCAAACGAATGGGACAGAGAATGAATGAAATCCTTACGTTAATTGAGTAATCTACACCAGGGGTCTCCAACCTTGGCAACTTTAAGGCTTGTGGACTTCAACTCCCAGAGTTCCTCAGCCAGCTTTGCTGGGAGTTGAAGTCCACAAGTCTTAAAGTTGCCAAGGTTAGAAACCCCTGATCTACACTGAGTGGAAAATGGAGTTATAAAATGAAAGCTGTTATTATTATTATTTTTTTGTGAGGACTTCCAAGAAAGTGTAGCAGAAAGCTGAGAAACAAGAGAGAACTCAGTGTGTATTTTTAGAGACAATAACAAAACTGGCAAAGAGTGAGAGAAACAGAGCAAGAAGTTCAGAAGCCTAGCTGTTTTTTCTATAACTTCTATAATTAAGGATGGGTGGATGAATGATACTACCTGGGCTGACTTCTGATAGTTTTGAAGTTTGTTTGCTTTTTTAGAAGAGGAGCTCTTTGCCTCTTGGGGGGGCCCTTGCAAGGAGGTAAAGGAGAGGCAATTATTGGGTCTCAGGCTGGAAGAAGTGACTCAAGAGGGGTGCAATTGTCACTAATCTCTGGGGCCTCCAGCTAATTATTCCTAAAGTAAAAAAAAACAAAAAAACAACACAAGTGAGAGTGCTGGGGAGGGGGAGCGGGTGGATCCGACACTATGGGGAAGCAAAGGTACCAGGAAAAACTTGTCCTTTGCGGAGGCATGAAAAGACAGGAATGCGAGGGCAGAGAAAAAGGATGGAGCCCCACAACTAGTTGAGGATTGCAAGGGAAAGCTGCGCAGAAGCAAAGCACGTGATTCTTTCTAGCACCACAGACCTCTGTGTAAAGAGAGGGTTCCATTTTTTAAAAAATTTGATTTATACACCGCCCTTCTCCGGAGACTCAGGGTGGCTTACAATGAGCTAAGCAATAGCCTTCATACTTTTGTATATATATATACAAAGTCAGCTTATTGCTCCCACAATCTGCGTCCTCATTTTACCTACCTTAGAAAGAATGGAAGGCTGAGTCAACCTTGAGCCTGGTGGGATTTGAACTTGCAGTAATTGCAGGCAGCTGAATGTTAATCAGTGCCTTAGTCTACTGCGCCACTCAGGCCCCTACACTTTGGCACAACACCCTACAGGTCTCCTGCGTAAGCAGGGGGTTGGACTAGATCAGTGGTCAGCAACCGATGGTCCGTGGACCACTGGTGGTCCGCAAGAAAATTTTGGTGGTCCACAGAAAAATTATTTGCATTTTTTATATTGCACTAAATACTATTTACCTTTTTTAAAAATTCATATTAGTGGTCCCCAGGATTTAAAATTACGAATTTAGTGGTCCCTGAGGTCTGAAAGGTTGCTGAGCCCTGGACTAGATGACCTCCAAGGTCCCTTCCAACTCTGTTAGCGTTACCCCACTTAGCACAGCCACAGGATGGGGAGAGGGGAGGGGCAGACTTTGGGTCCAGAGAAGGGCTGCTGGGAGAAGCAGAAAGAGGAAGGAAGGAGGGGAAATAAGAGTAGGAGAGAGGGTTAGAAAGGGAGAAAGAGAGGAGGAGAGGGAGAAAGGAAGGGGAAGTAGAGAAGGAGTAGGAGAAGAAAGTAGAAAGGAAAGAAGGGAGGGAGATGGAAGAGATTGAGAAGAAAGATTGTTGTACAATAAAAAAGATGAAATGGAAGAAAGGCAACCCCGAACTTGTACAAATGCACACTAGGATAAAAGAATGAATTGTTAAAAAATAAAAGAGAATAAATATGAGTAGAAACAGAGGGCGAATAAAGATGTTGTTTATACAAATAAGTATAGAAATTTTAAGACATCATCAAAAAATGGAAAAAGAAAATTTTGGCAAAAACTGTATCTGAGTAAAATGTATTTGAATAAGATAAATTGTATAAGTTATGATATGGCCAATACTCTGTTCATAAAATATACGGGTGAAGGGGGGGGGAGAGATCAATAAAACTTGATTTAAAAAAAAGAAAGAAAGGGCGTCCCTGCCTTGAGATTAAGGAGAGAAGGTGGAGAGAAGCTGGCACGTCTCTCCTTCTGTTCTACCGGGAGTGCAGAGCCAAGGCGCTAGTGCTGGCGGAGGAAAAAGGGGGCGGAGGTGATGTAGTAGTAGGGAAAGGGCCGAACCGGCACCTGCTCCGAGGCTGAGATGGGAGGAGACGAGTCAGACAGCGGAGACTCGCCCGACCCCTACCAGGGCAGCCTTGCCTTGCCTAGCCCAGCTAAGCCGCTAGTGCTGCGTGAGGAGGAGAAGGAGGAGACGCAGCCCGCGGCTTAATGGGCTTTGCCCTCGGATTTCGCAGTGCTCACTCACCCGGTGCCGCTGTCAACGACGCAGGGCGGCAGGCGGCTCGCCATTCTCGGCGCTGGGATGTGATAGGAGGGAAAGCCCGTCCCGAACCCGATTCCCGGGGATCCCCGCCGCCGCCGCAGCTACCAGCAGCCGGGCAGCGCCGCGCGCTTGCGCCCAACCTCGGTGCCCACGTGTGCGGCGTGCCAAGGATGCCCTGGCGGCCATCTTGGGAGGTGGCGCCCACCCGCTTCCCAGGGTGACAAACCCGAGTTTGGGTGGGTGGGTGCGTGGGAAAAAACCCCGGGCGCCTCGAAAAGCAGAAAATTGTCTGCTAAAGTCCTTGGCGGCTACACTTACCGCTTGCCAAAAAGCACAACTCATGCTGGTTTCAAGATTGCCATATATATATTATAATGCCCTGACTTTAGCGATGTGCTGTGTATCCTTAGTGCATTTTATTATGGGGAAGGGGGGGGGGGGGCAATTTAGTGTGCCGTAAAAGCAGTGGTGAAATCCTTTTTTTTTTTACTACCGGTTCTGTGGGCGTGGTGTGGCTTGGTGGGCGTGGCGGGGGAAGGATACTGCAAAATCTCCATTCCCACCCCACTCCTGTGGGAAGGATACTGCAAAGTCCCCATTCCTACCCCACTCCTAGGGGAAGAATATTGCAAAATCCCCACCCCATTTAAGGGGAAGGATACTGCAAAATCCCCATTCTCTTCCCACTCCTGGGGGAAGAATACTGCAAAATCTACATTCCCTCCCCACTCTTGTGGGAAGAATATTGCAAAATCCCCATTCCCACCCCGTGGGAAGGATACTGCAAAGTCTCCATTCCCACCCCACTCCTGGGGGAAGGATATTGCAAAATCCCCACCCCACTCCTGGGGGAAGGATATTGCAAAATCCCCACCCCACTTAAGGGGAAGGATAGTGCAAAATCCCCATTCCCACCCCACTCCTGGGGGAAGAATATTGCAAAATCTCCATTCCCACCTCACTCTAGGGCCAGCCAGAGGTGATATTTGCTGGTTCTCCGAACTACTCAAAATTTCCGCTACCGGTTCTCCAGAACCTGTCAGAACCTGCTGGATTTCACCCCTGCATAAAAGGCATCAGGCAGAACCCAGGAGACCGGTGAATTCACCATGCATCAAGTGAGCCCCTTTCTCTCAGTCCTAGGAAGAGGGACAAGGGAACATCATCCCCAAAAATTGTGGCCAAGGAAACCGCAGGGTCTTATTTCTGAAGTTTACCAAAAAGGAACTTGCAGCTTTTAATTGCTTATTATTGTTGCACTGCTTATATATATTGTTTAGCATTGCCTTGAATGAAGTGTTTAATAAATAAATAGATAAAAAGAAATCCCAATGCAAGCTGGTAAATGCAGGTAATCCTCGACTTACAACCACAATTGAGCCCAAAATTTCTGTTCGTAAGTGAGATAGTCGTTAAATGAGTTTTGCCTCCTTTTTATGACCTTTCCTCCCACAGTTGTTAAGTAAACCATTGCACTTGATAAGTTAGTAACCCGGTTGTTAAGTAAATCTGACTTTCCCATTGACTTCGCTTATCAAAAGGTTGGAAAAGGTGATCATGTGACATTGGGACACAGCAATGGAAATGAATATGAATCAGTTTTGTCAAGCATCTGAATTTTGATCACATGATCACTGGTTCAAATTGCAAAGGTCATAACTGAAAAATGGTCAAAAGCAGTAGTGAAATCTAAAATTTGTTCCTGCCGGTTCTGTGGGCGTGGCTTGGGGGGGGGGGGTAATGTGACTGGGTGGGCGTGGCCATTTTTTTTAACTTTTAAAACCATTTTTTCTACCTCTTCAGCGAAGAGGTTGTAAAAAATGCTTTCAAAGGGCTCTAACGATCCCAGCTGAGTTGCCTGATCGGCAGAGAGTTTTTTTCTTTTAAATCCCTTTGACATCAGGCAACTCAGCTGGGATCATCAGAGGCATTTAAAAGAAAAAAAGGGTTTTTTTCTTTTAAAAGCCTTTGAAGATCCCAGCTGTGGCGCACGATCATCAGAGGCTTTTTTTTTTACTTTTAAAAGCATTTTTTCGGCTGAAGAGGTTGTAGAAAAAAATGCTTTTAAAGTAAAAAAAAGAGGTTGTGGTGGGGGGGCAGGGGGGGGGGGGTGGGCCAGGGATTTTTGCTACCGGTTCTCCGAACCACCTGCCTCCATTGCTACTGGATCGGGTGATCCGGTCCGAACCGGGAGCATTTCACCTCTGGTCAAAAGTCACATTTTTCAATGCCACTGTAATTTGGAACAATCACTAAATGAACTGTTTTAAGTCGAGGACTACCTATCAGTGGTAGGTTTCACTTACCTTTGCTACCGGTTTGCTCACGCCACTTCTGCACATGTGCAGAGCGTATTTGATGACGTGCGGCCGGGTGGGCGGAGCCTCCCGACACCACTGCCACCTATATTGTAGTTCAGATTCCAGATTCCAAAATACTTTCAGAACCACATCAGGAATTTAATGTCACAGGTGTTCTCAGTGATGGCTAACCTTTTTGCCATCGCATGCCAAAAGTGGGGGGAGCGCGGTAGGGTCACACACACCTGTGCCCACATCCATAATTCTATGCGTCCCGCCCCCCATGCTCCCCCCCCCACTTTTGGCACGTGATGGCACAGTGGGCCAGGTAGGCCCGTTTTTTGCTCTCCCCAGGCTCCAGAGCCTTTCTAGGAACTTGGGGAGGGCAAAAACAGCCTTCCCCACCCTCCCAAGAGGCCGTCTGGAGGCCAGAAACAGTGTGTTTCCTGACTTCTGGTGGGGCCAGAAGGCCCAAAAATCAGCTGGCTGGCACACGCATGCGTGTCGGAGCTGAGCTCGCGTGCGCACTGATATGGCTCTGCGTGCCACCTGTGGCACCCGTGCCATAGGTTCGCCATCACGGGGTGTTCTCTTTGGGAGTGGAAAATCAGCATAGAAATCTGGAGGCCTCGTAAGTTGGAAATGAATTACTTTGCTGAGATGTGGGAGTTTCCCACACAGAGAGATAAACATGTAATATAAATGGAATTTCATTGGATCTAGTCTTCCCATATTGCAAAAGACGGGGAATACCAAAGAGTAGTTATATAAGAAGATTTGTGGAGAAAATTCAGTATAGATGCAGAGCTATGATGAAATACTGAAACGGAACCCAGTTTTTCTTTTGAAACAGACCTTACCAAAGAATAGCTAATCCAGTACCCCAACCTTGCTTTGATATGCTCCATACTTTGCAAGCTGAGCTTTTTAAGATACAAAAAACAGCTGGATCGGGCTGTACATATCATTGAAATTACAGCTTGGAGATGACAAAAGGCCAGATTATTGTGAAAGAGGCAGGGCCGTCTTCCGAAGGGTGAATAAAGTCAAATTATCCCATCACACACTTCATGACTTCAATCATGCAATAATGTGTGGTCATTTTGGATCTGCCCCATTCTTATTTTCAGAATATTGGGGCTAAGATCTGAATTTGAGAAGAGCTGTGTGTGTGACAGATTTTTGTGTCAATATGTCAAAACCTCGCAACTGATCCATCTGAAGACGATTAAGCAAAGAATAATATTTCCGTTGATTTATGCCTCCATTTGATAAACGTTGAGCAAGGAATGTGTGGGCCACTAAGGAAGTTTACATAAAGAAAAATTACCGCAGCAAACAGGCAGCGTCTGTAAATTCTATAGTTCTGGAACGGAGAGTAAAATTGAAAAAATAGCCCAGGAGGAGGAAATGGGAAATTACATATTTCCATGTTGCCTCTGAGAAAATTGCAAGGACACACCCATGAAGTCACTAACAGCTGAGAGATTTTACGTAACTCTTCTCCACCATTTCCAGAATATTGAACTTCTCCGGATGAAATTCTGCTGAAGCTGATTCGTCCTACATCAAATAGATGTGATGTCGTCTAAGGAGTCACAGGCCTGTGCTCATTTTTCTATAAGCCCAGGTTAAAAATAATTAGTCCTCTGTTTACAACCATTCGTTTTATGACCATTTGAGGTTACAATAGGGCTGAAAAAAAGTCCAGTTCTCATATTTATGACTGGTCTTTGCACTTAAGATGATTGCCACACTAACACCCCTGTCATGTGATTGCAATTTGACTTTTATTGCAATGGCTGTTCAGGCAGTTATCACTTTCATTAAGCGAATGACCTCAGGATACCCTGAGTACAGTGGTGAAATCTAAAATTTGTTACTACCGGCTCTGTGGGCGTGGCTTGGGGGGTAATGTGACTGGGTGGGCGTGGCCAATTTTGTTTTGCTTTTTACTTTTAAAACCATTTTTTCTACAACCTCTTCGGTGAAGAGGTTGTAAAAAAATGCTTTCAA
>WNWU01013384.1:1309971-1325297 GCA_012654045.1 Ptyas mucosa | reverse complement strand
GAAGGAAGGAAGGAAGGAAGGAAGGAAGGAAGGAAGGAAGGAAGGAAATGTTTATTGTAGCATCACAAGGCAAACATCACAAAGACTTTTGGATTTGCAGCCCATCTTCAGAAGTGTTTGGAGAAGGTTTCGAAATGGCAATCACAATTGTGCAATCAAAGCACTATCTTTTTATGCGCATAATGCATGTTTTAAAAGACAGCGCTTTGACCTCATGGTTATAACCATTATTTCGACTTTTTTAACAGCCTTGCTGATGTCAGACACAAATATATAAATTACAGGGTTGGTAGTATTGACATGTATCTCAATGCACGTTTCATCATTGACCCCTTCCTTGCCCTTCAGCCCTGTAGCTGCTTCTGATGACAATTGATCTGTTGTCATATCTTTGTGTTTTATTGCCTCTGCCTGATATATGAACCGCTCGGTTGACAAACAAAGAGTTTTGGTTAAGATTTTTAACCCGAAAGTTACAGCTGGGCTCACTCAACACAAGTAAGAGGAGTTACCCTATGGATCACTGCACCTTGCAAATCCAACCATGTGATTAGATGCTGTTGCAAAGGGTCAGGTAAATACTGAAAATAAAGGCTAATTGGGAAACAATGCTTAATTAAACCTAGGAGTTGGCTTCGCAGGTAAATACAGCTCATTGCTGGCTGCTAAAATACATGGTTGATTCTGACTGAAAGCAGAAACGTGACACGCAAAAAATCAGCTTTTGGCACAATTGCAAAAATCCTTTTCAAATTTTGCAAGGCATGGTGGTGGTATAGTACATTGTGGTGATGTTGGTATAAATGGTGCAGTATTTTAGAATATGGACCACTGAAGTTTAGAGTTTTCAGGGAAGGGATGAAAAAGTCAAAATGGCAACCGTGACTTCAAAGCCCCGCCCCTTTTTTACACATGTTGTAGATCTATACTCAAAAGTTTACTGGTAACCAATACAGCTGGCCCAACAGAGATGTTGCATGGGCACACCTGGATACACCCTCAATTGCCCACGCTCTGGATTCCAGAGCAGCCACAACTTTTCAGTGATCTTCAAGAGAAGCCCACATGCGACACATTGTAATACAAGTAGTCCTCAGTTTGCAAACACAGAAGTTCCATCACAAAGTATAGTGGTACCTCAATACTCAACATTAATTTGTTCTCAGAGACGCGATGAGTACCTAAAATGATGAGTACCAAACAAATTTTTCCCATAAGGAATAACATAGTGAGTCACAAGGCAGCTAATATTGACAAGTGCTAGCTTATGTGTTGAGCACCAAACAAATGATGAGTAGGGAACAACATTTTCATGTCGAAATATGTTAAGTACCAAATTTGATGAGTTTCTGTTATGTCCTTATAAGGACATCCGGCCGGGGATTGGTTAATCCTCCGGGCGGGAAAGTTAAACCGCTGTCATTGGACGGCTGGTCTAAAGCAGCTGAGTACCAAGGTACCACTGTAAGGTAGTCGTTAAGTGAATTGAGCCCATTTTTATGACCTTTTTTGCTCTGTTAAGTGAATCACATAGTTGTTAAGTGAATCTAGCTTGCCTCATTGGCTTTGCTTATTGGGAGCTGACTAGGAAAGTAACAAATGGTGATCAAGTGATCCCAGGACACCGCAGCCGTCACAATTACATGCCAGTTGCCAAGTGCCTGAATTTTAATCATGTGACTATACAAACACTGCAACAGTTGTAAGTGTGAGGACTGGTTATAAGACACTTTTTTTCAGCATAGTTGTAACTTTGAATGGTGGTTAAACCAATAGTTGTAAGTGGAGCCACATGTGAATTGATTAAGATGTAAGTGACCATGGCAGAATATTTCCAGTCCAGGAGAGAACAAATTCAGTACATGCTAGTTGGGGAATTCTACCAGTAGGAGTTAAAAGTTTGCATAGCTTAAAGTTGTTAGGTTTGAAAAAATACTGATCAAAAGGTGCATTGGCCAGATTTGTAGTGCCAAAATCCTATCAACTTCTATCCTCAAAACGACGCTATAGGACACGGCACACCAGAACAATGAGACATAAGGACAGTTTTTTCCTGCATACCATCACTCTGCTAAACAACTAATTCCCACAACACTGTCAAACTACTTACTGTATTACTATTATTCTTCTCATCCTTCCTTTTACCTATCTCCTCCCACTTATGACTATAACCTTGTTGCTTGTATCTCTATGATTTATATTGTTTTGTTTCCTAGTATGATTTGATTGCTTATTTAGTCACCTATGATTATCACTGTTGTATCTTATGATTCTTGATGAATATATTTTATTTTTTCTTTTATGTACACTGAGGGCATATGCACCAAAGACAAATTCCTTGTGTGTCCAATCACACTTGGCTAATAAAGAATTCTATTCTATAAAGAATTCTAAAATATGGAATTATGTTGTGAGTGACTAATTTGTAAGTAATTTAGTATACACTACAGTACACTACAGTACAACATTTAGTACAATATTCTTCTGCTTAATCTCTCTGTCTCGTCTGGCCTGCCAAATGCAGACAACCATGAGGGGGCAGCAGAGATACACAACCCTTAGCAATAGCTCTTGGCTGCCACCTAACAAAACTTGCAGCAAAAGTGCTGAGGATGAAAATAATCTCCACCCAACGCAAAGCTCTATGAACTGCACGGGGGCGCTAGAAAGCCGGGATGCGCATTGCGCGTGCGCAAAGAAGAATTCCGTGGCCCGAGATCCGCCTGGCGAAGCGTCGTTGAGAATCCAAGCGCGCCTGCTCGAATTGCAGGATGGCGCATGCGCGCTGGAGGCGTTGAGGTCCTCTGATCAGCGACCGCTTCGTTAAGGGCGTTTTTTGCTCGCTCTCGATCTGAGCGATGACCAGCGGGATGTCGAAATCGGAGTCGGGTGCCCAGGTGAGGCAGGTACCAGTTCGCCGGCTCCTGCGCGGGAAGGGGAGGAGACTTGAGGCCGTTTCCTGATGGAGGAGTGTCCATCAGACGAAATGGTATACTGCTGCTGATTATGGAGGCTCCACTGTGATTCTACTATGAAAGGTTCATCTCCTTTCGCCCTTCCTTCCTTCCTTCCTTATCTCCAGTCTTCCTTTTTGTTCTTGTTGCATGGACCTGGGACCCTAAAACAGTTCATTGGCTTTAAATCAGCTTTCCATATTCAAAGGTTGACCTTCTAGTTTCAAATTGGGGATTATGGGAAATGAAGTCAGTGGCTGGGGATTTCTGGGAGTTGAAGTCCACACAACTTAAAAGTTGCTAAAAGTTGAGAAATTATGCTTTTAAAGTACAGTATCTGCCTACAGTACAGGATGCAAAGTGCATGGAAACTCCACAACTCCACAGAGAACTTTGGAGTTGCAAAAAATGTGTGCAGGTTAATAAAGACAGCTGTGGAAAAGAAAACAGGGCAGTTGCAAGCCTTTTGGGACAAAGTTCGTGTCCTCCTCTCCAAGAATCCAAAGAACAAGAAGAAGGGGGATATAAACTGTGGATAAAACTTTGCTTAATTTCATCCTAGTTGGGGAGAAAAAAAACTAAAGCCTTTTTTTTTAACCATGTGTGATAGCAATATGTCAGCTGACTTCACTCTGCAACAGATTGATGCCAGCCGTTCAGACAAGAGGCTGTGGCTCTCTAGAGCTTCAAGAAATCAAGAAATTTGTCTGTGGAAGTCTGTCATTTGGTTGTGTCTCCATTTATTTATTTTTTTATTTTTCCGCTTTGCAGCTCACAAAGTTTTTATTAAATTTTGGTGGGGTTTTTTTCTCCCCACAACTATTGAAACAGCTGAAAAATTATTTTATTTGACATTCCAATTTCAGCTCTTAACTTTGCCCTTGAGGCTATAATAGTTCTTGAAATGGTTGACAAGATTTCTGTAAGATTGCTTATTATCTTAATTTAATCCAGCAGTCAGAGCCCCTTTTGAAATATAAAGTGACCTTAATGGAAAGCAAAAATGATGCTGCTTAAAACTCTTTGCAGCAAAAGTGACATTAAAGGGTCCTAAATAGGTAGCAAGGTGGAATTTTTATCTTGCAATTTATTCAGCCGGTAGGGTTTTTAAAAATCTGTTTGGAGTGTGATCAAAAGTACAACCTTTTATGAAGATTAATATTTAATATCATTGCTTGAAACTGTGGTGACAGTGGTTGGCTTTGGCATGCCTTCTTTCTTTTTATTTCTTTCTATTAAGTTGGCTCTCCCAGAATGTTAGTGCACACAGCATGATGCTAAGTCACTGCACTTACTTTCCCTTAAAAACCAGAGAGTAAACATGAATGCAAAACACAGGTGCATTAGTGTTTAAATTATTATTATAATTTGCACCGGCAGTTAAGGACCTGCTGTTTTTTCCCTGTCAAAAGTATCCAAACCCTTGTAGGGCAATTATTTAGCCCATAATAAATAGTGAGTGGAGTTCTACAATTTAGTCAGCAATAAACAATAAGAATGACTTGCCTAGTGGTTAGAAGCAGAAACTGAGCAATCTAAAATTTCTTTTTACCAAGGCAAACTTATTTATCAGTCACTTGATTGCAGTTGCTTGTTAACTTTGTCTGGAAGTAGAAAGATCAGTCTTGGTTAGTGCTTTGTAGAATACCACAAGGAAACCTCAGAGCTGTATTCTAGATTGGAAAATTTTTAAAAGATCTTGGAAAAAAGACAATGATGAACCATGTCTACATTACCAGAAATATTTTATGGATATGCAGTAAGCAAAAGCTAAGCTCAGTTTAAGGACGTATCTTTTTTAAAAAATGGCTGGTATTTCAGAACCTCTGAATCTTACTTGTAACTAGCCAGCTGAATCTTTTAACCGGAGATATAATTTTTATTTTTAATTTTTATTTTATTTATATGCCGCCGTTCTCCGGAGACTCAGGGTGGCTCACAATGCATTAAGCAATAGCCTTCATACTTTTGTATATGTTATACAAAGTCAGCTTATTGCCCCCACAAACCGGGTCCTCATTTTACCTACCTTAGAAAGGATGGAAGACTGAGTCAACCTTGAGCCTGGTGAGAATTGAACTCGCAGTAATTGCAGGCAGCTGGATGTTAAATGCTGCCTTTGTAGGAGGCATATAATGTAATAGAGGGTAGTCCTCAACTTACAACAGTACATTTAGTGATCATTCAATGGCACTGAAAAAAGTGACTTATGACCATTTTTCAGTTATAACCTTTGCAGCATCCCCGTGATCATGTGATCAAAATTCAGGTGCGTGGCAACTGGTTTATGACCGTTGCTGTGTCACTAGGTTATGGGATGACTTTTTGCGACCTTCTGACGAGCAAAGTCAATGGGGGAGCCAGATTCATTTAACAACTGGGGTTATTAACTTACCAACTGCAATGATGCACTTAACAACTGAGGCGAGAAGGATTGTAAAATGGTGCAAAACCCACTTAACAAATGTCTCACTTAACAACAGAAATTTGGGGCTCAATTGTGGTCATAAGTCGAGGACTACCTGTAGGGTAAATTTGGGGTCTCACATGGGCAGAGAATGCATTACAAATGAAGGCAAAATCTACATGTCCCAAGATAACGTTCCAGGATCCAATCTGATTCCGTCACTGGGACCAGAGTTTCAGTCTTCCGAGTTTGTGAACTTGTGCTGGAGCCCATCCGAACATATCCCTCTCCAGAATGTGCATTCTTTCACTGAGTTACTCCCTCTCTACAGCCTGTCCTACCTTTTTGGAGACAAAAGTTGAGAGGACTGATTTATTTGTATTATATGAATTTTGTCTACCCTAAGGTTTGATATATTTTTGTTTGTCAAAATTCTTTCTGTGCAAATTGAAAGCGGAAAGCTGCAATAAAAAGTAATTACACCATTGCTCTAAAGTACAAAGGGTTTTCATTACTGATCATGGAGAAGCGAGCAGCAAAGAGCCGGAACTTAATTATTTGATATTTGCTTTTTAAAAAGTCATTACTAAAAGGAATTAAACTTCAGCAAAAATAAACCCAGAGGCAGGATTATGGGTCAAAAATATTACACAGATGTGTAACAACTTGTCACGTGATGCCGTTGGGAACATGCCCATTTCTTGTCTTTTTGAATCTCAGGAGTTTTGAAATATTAAAATAAAGCATCCCATTAAATTGAGAGACTTGTCCACCTAACACAAAAATCCATATATTGCATTAGGCTCTCTTGAGTGTGTTTTCCAGGAATTTCTTGTTAAATGCCATGAACCTTGCAGTCCAAAATAAATGGGCCATTCTGTGTGCAAAGCCGTGGTGTTTGAAAAATGGATACTTAAAAATCATCTGACCTTCGGCTGCATACGTGACTGCATGCCAAATGCCTAAATATTTCCTTCATTTGGAACTGTTGTGTATCTTGCAAATCTGCTTCCAGAAAGAGTTGGAGGACTGGTTATCATACACAACAAGCTACTATTTGAGCTTGGGGTTGCAATAATTTGTGTCTGGTAGCTAATGGAAGATGGTGCAATTTCATCTTGAAAAATATTGATCCTTGGGAAAGAAAAGCCCATCGTTAGACAGTCGATTTGATTAGCATCACCCACAAAAGCCCAACAAGTTTTCAAGTATTTGAATTCTCCAGGACTTTATCTTCAGAAAGAGACAAAAAAGCAAGAGATGTCCAGGAAAAAAAGAAAATGGGCCATGAATTCTGCTATTCAAATTCAATCTTGTCTACATTTTACACCTTAATACGTATCCGAAGACCCTGAAAGACCACTGGATTAGTAGCAGTCTGAAAAATCCTAAAATGCTTTTCTTTTAAGCTTGTTTGGCTCTGATGAAAGTGAACAAGTTACACTGAAATTCCAGATAAATTGGAAGGATGTTTCAGTGGTACCTTGGTACTCAACTGCTTTGAAACTCATCAAATTTGATATTCCATGCATTTTGATGTGAAAATTTTGTCCCAGGACTCATCATTTGTTTTGTACTCAACGCGCAAGCTAGAACTTGCCAATGTCGGCTGCCTTGTGACTCATTACATTACTCTTTATGGGAAAAAAATTGTTTGGTACTCATCATTTTTGTTACTCATCGCACCTCCCGGAACCAATTAACGATGACTACCAAGGTAACCACTGTATTTTAAATGCCTGCATGTCTAGGAAAGGATAACTCGCTTGGGAAATGCCCCTGCCCTCGGAACAATTTGTAGTTTACAAGTGCAGTTGAAGTTGATGGTTCCACTATTTTAGAAGTTTTGTTTACTTCTGCAGATTGTGCTCTTTTCTGGTCCCAAGGGAAACCGGCAGCCATGCATGCCTCTATCGTTTGTGGAATTAGTGCCCTTGATCGGGAGATAATGTGGTTTTTCTTGAAAATTAGTGAGAAACTGAATGTTGCAATCAGCCTCAACATTAAGGAGAAAAGAACGCATACATTGGCAGCTGATTGCTCCAGGATTTCTGGAGAATAAAATAGTGATAGACTGGCATCGCTGTTCACCACTGGGTGAATCCTCAGGGACTGGGAGCTGACTATTATACTTCCAGATTTAAGAGGGAATAGAGAGACAACTCTGCTAACTACAGGTAGTCCTCGACTTACAACAGTTCATTTAGTGATTGAAGTTACAACGGCACTAAAAATAATTGGCTTAACAATCATCACAAAAAACAGGCATAATATGAGTCAGTCACTTGGGTCAGCCATGTCTCTATGACTATAATGGGCAGGTTCCATGACAGTCATAAATCAAGGACTACCTGTTACAACAAGCATAATTTTCTGTGAACAGGTGTTTCTTTGATTGTTGAAGCATGTATAGAATTTTAAAATTAATTATATACATATGCAATGTGGACATTTGAGCTATTGTGAAATCACTGAATTATATTTGTACAAAAGTCTATAAATTTAGTGCACTGACATATTTATGGTATCTAACTACTTGCCTTTTTCCCCCCAAAGTTGATTGCACGCCTTGAAGGTCGAAGTTCTCTGAAAACTCTTGAACCGTGCCTGTTTGCTGAGGAAGGATATCCTGTTTATGGTTTGAAAAAATATATATATACTTTTCCTGAAAAATATGCTACTTTGCATATTCAGCCAGTGCATATTTGAAATTCAGGTAGCCCTCAACTTACGACCACAATTGAGCCCAAAATTTCTGTTGCTAAGTGACGCAATTGTTAAGTGAGTTTTACAACCTCTCTTGGCACAATTGTTAAGTAAATCACTGGACTTGTTAAGTTGCAAAATGAAGTTGGCTTCCCCCTTGACTTTGCTCGTCAGAGGATCGCAAAAGGGGATTGCGTGACCCCGGGACACTGCAACGGTCATAAATATGAGTCAGTTGTCAAGTGTCTGAATTTTGATTATATGATCATGGGGATGCTACAGTGGTTGTACATGTGGAAAATGGTCATAAGTCAGTTTTTTCTGTTCTATTGTAACAAACAGTCCCTAAACGAACTGTTGTAAGTTGAGGACTACCTGTAGTACAGATCTCTCCTCTTCCCAAAAACAAAACCTCTAACTCTAAAAATTTTGGAAATTTAAAGACTCACTATGGTTATAGAGTGACCATTAATCTGTTTTATTGTATTCCGTTATGTCAGCTGATAGTTTCCAGTAAGTTTTTAAATGTTCAATTTTACCTGTCTGTTTTTAATAGGAACGCTGGAGATTATATAACGATTTGGGAAGCTCTTTGCTCTAGAAAATACAAATAAGTGTACTAGTTTTCTCCTCCAACAAGGGTTTTATCTCCTTGTTTATAGTGCCACTTACTCCCGATTAATTCCTGTAATACCAGGAAATGTAAACTAATTATGCTGAATTGGCGTTGTCTAATAATCAGAAGATCCCATATGTTTTTACTTGGGATTATATGTGAACTGTGAGGATTCAAAAGGGGGGAAAAAATAAAAATTTGGAAAAGGACAGAGATATCGTGACCACGTTTCTCTTCACCACTCCACAGGAGATGTCGTCGAATTCCATGGTCCAGAAGGGACAGGAAAAACAGAAATGCTCTATCACCTCATTGCTCGCTGCATTCTTCCAAAATCAAGAGGTGGTTTGGAAGTTAGCGTGGTTTTTATTGATACGGACTTCCATTTCGATATGCTGCGTTTAATCACTCTCCTGGAATGCAGGTTGTCGTATCGGGGCACCGAAGCCACCATGAAACGTTATCTGGAGAGGTTCTTCCTTATTAATTGCCACAGCAGCTCTCAGCTGCTGCTAAGTCTTCACTCTCTGGAAACCATGTTTTTGTTCCAACCTTCCCTTTCCCTCTTGATCATAGACAGTATGTCGGCTTTTTATTGGATAGACCGGGCCAACGGGGGAGAAAACTTGAGCCTGCAGGAAGCGAACTTAAAAAGATGCGTGCAGGTTCTCCAAAAGCTTGTAAAGGAGCATCGCTTGATAGTGTTCGCCACTACTCAGTCGCTTATGCAGAAGTCACAAAACTTTGGGGAAAGCTCGGAAAAAACTGAGTGTGACGCAGGTTCAGATTACCGCCCTTTTCTTTGTAAACCGTGGCGACAGCTCGTCACTCACCGGATCTTCTTCTCCAGGCATCCCCATCCAGATGGCAGCCAAGGATTTTTAATGACTACGTGTCACCTTCAGAACGACTGCGTGGTAAAACGTTCCTTCTGCATTATGGAACAAGGGATTCAGTTTTAAAAGCCCAGGTTAATTTTAAAAGGCACGTGTGGTGTTTTTTGTTTTTTTGTTTTTTTAAAACAGTTTTTACATTTTTGTATTCATGTTATCTAAAATTTAATTTTAGAAAGCGTGCTGATCAGCTCTGGGCTAATATTCAGGTGTATATGGGCAAATCGATGAAGTTTATAAGAAAAGTTAAGTTCTGGAATCTAATAAAAGTGGTTAATTCTTATTTTCAAGCACAGAAACAGAAATTTGACCTGAGCGGAGTGCTGAGGTTGGCTTGATTTTTTTTCTCTCTTAGAAAAGATAAGTTTGTTAACTGCAGGCATGGTATGCAACTGAATTTAATAGGAAGAATACTATTTTTTTTTCCCAATCCACTGAATACTGTATTTTTGGGAATATAAGACGCACCTTTTTCTCCCCTAAAAGAGGGTGGGAATGTTGGTGCGTCTTTTATACCGAATGCAGCCATTTTTGGGCTCCCGAAGCCCTGCCCCGCTCATTCCATTTTTGTGAAAAACAGTCCCATTTTTCACCCAATTTTCGCAAAAACAGCGTTTTTGCCCTCCCTGGCTCTCAGCAGCACTCTGCAGGCCTCCCAAGCCCTCTGTGTGCCTCATTTTTTGCAAAAATGGGCAAAAAACAGCCCGTTTTCTGCCCATTTTTGCAAAAAACAGGGCACGCAGAGGGTTTGGGAGACATGCAGAGTGCTGCTGAGAGCCAGGGAGGGCAAAAAACTTTTTTTCCTTACTTACCTCTTCGCAGTCTTGGTGCGTCTTATACACCGGTACATCTTACAGTCCGAAAAATACGGTAGTTTGCTTTTATCTGTTTCTTCCAGATTTCTTGGAAATTGTTTTCATTTATTTCAAGGGTCTTCATTCCATCCAGGGTCGTGAAGTCTTGGGGTCAACCAGGAAAGTAGCTTTGGGAAACACTCATTGGCCTTTTATTCAAATTGTAGCTTGAAATATGGAAAGACATGGATGCAGTGGCAGAACAAACAAGAAGGAACTTGATGTGTCTGAAACCCCAGTATTTTTATTCAGCGTGTCATATGTCAAAACTTTGAGAAAACAAGGTTTGTTTCAATAAAAAAAATGCTCTACAGCTCTGAGCAGCAGCAAAAACAATATTGCGTCTGTACAGTGCCTGTTAATTTTATTGCCCTTCGATTATTTCAGTGCTTTGCAAAATACATTTTATTATTGAGAAGTTCAAGATATATGCAAAGCTAAAAAGAAATTCCTAAAATAGGTGAAATCCATATATTTCTCAACTGTTCACTAATGTATAATTGTCACACTTGCCACTTTTGAATAAAGTCCCTTCTATATGCCATGTTTCAATCTTCACAACAATCCTGAAAAATGATCCACATTGCGGATGGAGGAACAATTTGCCAACCCGCCTGAAGAGGAAATTATAGTATTAATGACATGTCTGAATGTATACTTCGTATGTTTCTTCTCCTGGGCATCCCCTATACATATACATGAGTCTGTACAGATAGATAGATGATAGGTGGGTGGGTGGGTGGATGAATGGACAGAATGACAGACAAATGAGATAGATAGATAGATAGATAGATAGATAGATAGATAGATAGATAGATAGATAGATAGATAGATAGATAATGTGCCATCGGGTCATTTGGTTCCTAGGAACCATATACAGGTAGTAGAGTGGTGGCTAACCTTTACCATCATGTGCCAAAAGTGGGAGCGCGGGGCGGTCATGTGCGCATGTGCCAATACCCATAATTCAATGCGCCCCACTCCCCTGCGCATGCGGGCGTGACACACACTCCTGTGTTCCCCCTGCTTTTGGCACACGATGGCATGGTGGGCCCAGGAGACCCATTTTTCGCCCTCCCCAGGCTCCAAGAAAGCCTCTAGAGGCCGGAAACGGCCCATTTGCCAACTTCCGATGGGACCAGAAGTCCCGTTTTTTTTGCCCTCCCCAGGCTCGAGGCTTTCTAGGAGCTTGGGGAGGGCGAACATGGGCCTTCCCCACCCCCCTGGAGGCCCTCCAGAGGCCGGAAACAGCTCCCTTGCTGACTTCCGGTGGTTGGGCCCGGAAGGCCTGAAAATCAGATGCGCGCACCGGAGCTGAGCTAGGGCAACATTCGCGTGCCCACCGATATGGCTCCACATGCCATCTGTGGCACGCATGCCATAGGTTCGCCATCACGGTAGTAGTATAACACTTCAAATCAATGGAGAAAATCTAAAGAAGATGGATATTTTTCAGTATCTGGGATCCCACCTCCCGTGACAATGGCGACATCAATAGCAAGGTGCGAGCAAGGGTGAATGCAGCCTGGGTGTGTTGAAGAGAACTCACTGGTGTGTTATGTGATAGACGAATGCCAACCCATCTTAAATCTAAGATTTACAAGACAACCATTCGCTCTATTGCGCTGTATGGTGCTGAATCCCAGGTAGCAACAACAGGGACCGAAAGTTATCTCCATGCCATGGAAATGCAAATGCTCTGTTGGATATTGGGCATCTCCCTTCTTGACCACATCACAAATGACACCATTTGACAGCATTTTGGTGTGACATCAATTGAGGTGAGAGAAGGCCAGCTCCGCTGGTATGGACATGTCCAAAGAGCAGCACCTTCCACCATTGCCAAGACTACCTACCAACTAGAAGTCAATGGCTGGCGACCTCGCGGGCATCCAAAACAAAGATGGTAAAATACCATCAGCAAAGATATGCAAGCCATAGGCCTCCACCCTGGAGACGCAACTGACCATGCAAAATAGTGCTCAATGATCCGAAAAGTGCACCCTGCTCCTGCGGTAATACGCTAGGAAGACGGACCATATACAAGTGGTCCTCAATTTATGACCACAGTTGGGACTGGAATTTCCATCATAAGTCATTGCAGTCAAAGGTTGAGTAGGAAGCATTTCTACAGCAGTCATTAAGCAAATCACAGGGTCATGAAGCAAATCCAGATTCCCCAATGGGTATTTTTTTGCCAAACATCTGCAAGAAAGGTTACAAACTAATCACATGACCTCAGGTTGCTGCAACCAGTCATAAATGCATGCAGGTTGCCAAGTGACTGAATTGTGATCACATGCAAGTGTGAATACAGGTTGCAAGTCAATTTTTCCAAGGTTATCATAACTTTGAACCATTGTTCAATAAATTGTTCTAAGTCAAGGACCACCTGTAGATGGTCAGAGCAGTCCGAGCAACCTCTTCAACTGAAGAGGTTGGGGGGCGGGATGCTTTTAAATGGCTCAGAGGCTTTTTTTTTTTTTACTTTTAAAAGCATTTTTTCCGCCAAAGAGGTTGTGGAAAAAATGCTTTTAAAAGTAAAAAAAACAGCCTCTGATGATCGTGCGGCTAAGCTGGGCATGGTGTGTGTGTGTGTGTGTGTGTGTGTGCAGGGATTTTTGCTACCCGTTCTCCAAACCACCCACCGCCATCACTACCAGATCAGGTGATCCGGTCCAAACCGGGAGCATTTCACCCCTGCTGTGAACCATTTGTATTTACTAAGAAAGCCTGAGCAGTGTATGTGGAATCCAAGAGTTGACAGGAATAAATCTGAAAAGGGCACTGGATAATCTTCATAAATACAGGGTAGGTGGGTGGATAGGTAGATGGGAGGGAGGAGTTCAGGATGTTAATTCTTACGGGTGATTTTGTGGGCTAGTTGAAATGGGGCATCTCGGTTGTGATTGACCATTTTCCGAAAGGGTTTTAAATGAGCACTGGTAAAACAAACTCTACCTGCGCGAAAGCCCTTTTATAACCCAAAACAAACGTGCCCTCTCGTTCTATTCTTTTGTCATATTTCTTGTTTTTACATCATCATTACTCAGTGCTCCAGTAAATTCAGCGGCCAAGTATGAAAAATAAATGCACAAAGGCAATTCCCGCTATTAGTTCTTTCATTCCAGTTTTTTCTTCGAAATGCTTTTTAAAAAGCTCTGCAGCCCCTTTTACGGGTCAAGGTTTCTGCCTGTGCTTGTGCGAGATGCGTTGGTTTGCATTTTCTGTTGCTTTTACATCTGTGGTAAAATTGCCTGTTACCTTGAATTTAAATTACCCATTCAACAAAATTGACAGACGGAGCTATTGCAAAGTGGATAGGAGGGTGGAAATTCACTATTTCAGATTGAGTTATAGCAAACGTTTACAGCCAGGGCATCGCTAATTACAATAAGAAAAGCTATTGGACAGACCTTAAAATGAATTAGTAACTTTGCCTATGGATTTTCTGATTCAGAGTAAGAAAGTGAAGGTGGTTTGGGGCTTCCAGAAAAATGTCTGCCTTTCTGTTTTTTCTTTGCTCACTTCCTTAATAAGCTTTTTAAAATACCTGCATTTTGGCCATTAGCTATGGCCAAAATGCATTAGTTACTTGAGCCTAATGTCTTGGCCTTGCAATATCTAGAGAGAGTCAGTTTGTTCTAGTGGTGAATGTCAGGTATATATTGATGGTCGTGCTCATTCAGTTCTATGCGGAAGTTATTTGGTCAATACAGCTTCAGGTTCAAAAAGTTTTTTTATTATTTACAAATATACAATAATGAACAGGGCGTCCTGTTGCATTTGTTACCCTAACTGTATGACTCAGATGTTGAGAGAAGTTCACGTGTTGTCTTGCTGAGAGATAGATGGGAAGAAGCAGGGAAGATATCCAATTGATTTCTGGTAAGAGTCCAATAAGAGAGTTCATTGGCTGATACAGTCACATGTGATGTCTGTAAAGACTTAACTCCTTCTGGTCCCTGGTGCATCATACGCAGGCAATATCTGACAGTGAAGGCACCGGACTAGAAACTAGGAGGGTGTGAGTTCCAGTCCCACTTTAGCCATTTATTTATTTTATTTATTTATTTTTAGATTTCTATACCGCCCTTCTCCCTAGGGACTCAGGGCGGTGTACAGCCAAGTAAAAACACACAATATAAACATTAAGAGCAAATTAAAAAGAATATCTAGATTGGCTCCCTTTGCTTAGGCCAGCCTGGCTTGTTGGAAGAAAAATGTTTTAAGGGCACGGCGGAAGGCACGGAGGTCATGGATTCTTCTTATCTCAGGGGGCAACTGATTCCAGAGGGTGGGGGCCCCCACAGAGAAGGCCCTCCCCCTGGGGGTCACCAGCCTGCATTGCTTGGCCGATGGCACCCCGAGGAGACCCTCTCTGTGGGAGTGCACGGGTCGATGGGAGGTCGTCGGTGGCAGAAGGCGGTCTCGTAGATAACTGGGCCCTATGCCATGGAGCGCTTTAAAGGTGGTAACCAGCACCTTGAAGCGCACCCGGAAGACCACTGGGATCCAGTGCAGCTCGCGCAGGAGCGGTGTTATGCGGGAGTGCCATGTAGCCCCCGTAATTACCCGCGCAGCCGCATTCTGGACCAGTTGGAGCCTCCGGGTGCTCCTCAAGGGGAGCCCCATGTAGAGAGCATTACAGTAGTCCAGGCGAGAGGTGACGAGGGCATGAGTGACTGTGCACACGAAAGCCAATTACGTGACTATGGGCCAATCACCAGGGGATATGAATTCTAGTACTGCCTTAGACATGAAAACTGGTTGGGTTGGTTTGGGCCAATCACCAGGAGATGGTGCGATCTAATCCCATTTTAGGCAAGAAGCTGGCTGGGTGAATGGGCTGTCAGATATTGCCTACGTATGATGCCCCAGGCACCAGAAGGGGTT
>WNWU01013384.1:1285653-1298642 GCA_012654045.1 Ptyas mucosa | reverse complement strand
CTATTCTATTCTATTCTATTCTATTCTATTCTATTCTATTCTATTCTGTTCTGTTCTATTAATCAGCAATAAGCAGATGGCATGTCATCAGTCAAGCAATGAAAAAAACCGAGCTTCAGTCTCACTATTGTGGCCACTGTCTGGACATATTTTTAAGCCGACTGTATGTATCTTTCTGATAATATAGAATGGGTAAATTGGTATGGCAAAGGAACACTTGGCTGCGAAGGAGAGGGTGAACTATTCCTGTTCACCAGCCTTTCTTTGTTTAATTGGAGCAGCAAATAGGATGTAACTCTCTAGCGATGCAGCGGGCGAGTGTTTCTCCATTGAATAATTAATGGTGGTTAAAATACTGTTCAAAGTTAAACAGTCATGGCAGATCTTCTGTACAGTACGTGACCCAGCAAGCTATTCCCAGCTCCTCTCCCCATTTGTTGGAGAATGGGAAAAAAACCACCACAAGTACTCTAATTCACATGTTTAATCATTGACTCAACCAAACCCACTGCAGCCCTCCATTATAAATTCAAAAGTGGGAGGGCATAATTTTGATCACACATGAACTGGAAAATGGATTCACTGGACAACAAAGATTTTGCTGAACAAAATGCTGAACACATTTGGGTGTGTCTTATATAGACTTTTGATCATGAAAATAACCTGAAATTTAACCTATCATACTATTTTATAGATAGTATAAAATTTGCATTGCCTGCATCAGATGAGGAGAGTACATGTTTCTCCTTCTGTCCTGGCCACTTTTTACACAGGCAGGATTGAGAGTGTTTTAACGAACTGCATCCCTGTTTAGTTTGGTGGCAGCAGTGCCTCAGATAGAAAGTCCATACAGAGAATGGTGAGGACAGCCGAGAAGATTATAGGAAGCTCACTTCCCATTATTCAGGATACTGCTTATAAATGCTATGTGCTTAGAGCTCCCAGCATTGTGAGAGACCCCACACACCCACTCACTGTCTGTTTCTGTTACTCCCCTCTGGGAGGAAGTTTCAAAGTGTTCCAGCATGACTATCTGATTTTGTAACAGATTCTGTTCCCTATGCCATCCATCTGGTAAACTCGCAAGATTCATTTTTCTCTCCGTGTACATGTATACATCTGAACTAGATTGTGTTGTTTCTCTGTGTCATATATGGGGGTGTATGCATAATTTTGCATTTATTTATTTATTTTGTCATGTTTATATAGTGTATATTGGGGGTGGTGACCCTTTGAGACTTGTATGCAACAAAATTTCATTTTAATATATGCCGATTAGTGCACATTCAAAGTGACAATAAAGTTATTCTAAATCTATGTCTAAGTCTAAGTCTAAAAAAAGCAGCCAAGATGATTTAACAGATTTCTTTGCACAGGTTGACAACCTTGTTTTCTGTGCTGACGTTGACAGTTTGTTCACAGCTTTGGGCTGTGAGCAAGACTGATTAGAATGGCATCTCATCATTAACTTTCATCAGTGTTAAGCCTCAAGGTTGCCTTGTTACATAATGCCAACCTACATCCTTCAGTACCTGTTGACTATGCTACACACATGAAAGAAACATATGAATATATGGAAATGTTGAGGCATATCCAGTACACCAATTACAACTGGAATATCTGTGGAGAGCTAAAAGTAATGGCTCTGCTGCTTGGAATGCAGCTTAGATATACCACATAATGTTGTTACAGATGCAAATGGGATAGCCATGCAAGAGAGTCACATTACATTAAAAAGAAATAGCCACTGCGAAAGAATCTGGTACCATGAGAGAAAAACTTGGCACATGAACCATCTGTTGACCCAATAAAGATATTTTTGTTTCTGGTTCACATGAGACTCAGATTGATGAAAAATTTTGTGAAAGCAAGAAGGACGGTGAAGGTTTTTGTTAAATAACAAAGAAGGATACTTAAAGACAGATATTTCCAAAAATAAATGATACCAAGATTAAGTAGGGCATTTCTGTTTATCCACAAATCAGATATGTCAACAGTGATAAGCAGTTCAAAGATCTGTTAGTGGGGCCAGAGAAAATTTTCTGGAAAGCATTCAAGGATGAGGTTGAGAATTTTCTTGGCAACTATGGAGCATCAAACCACATTCATCCAGTTGACAAACTTCTTACACGTACACAATCATAAAGTAAGATGCATTTTCTGCATTTATTTTTGGACTTCCTTCTTAAAAATCTAGGGTGCAGTCAGTGATGAACATGGTGAAAGGTTTCAGCACGATATTGCCACAATGAAAAAAAAAACTATATCAAAGCAACTTGAATCCATCAATGCTGGCTGACTTGCAGCATGATGCATCAGACATTGAGTACAAACAAAAATCAGCTGTAAAACACTTTTAGCCCTGTTGAAGTCAACATAGTGTGCCAGAAACATTATGTGACCAAATACACAATAGTCATTCAAAGTTAATTTCATGTTTCTCATGATTCCTACTTGATACAGTCATTCTGAAACTGTATTTGTGTTC
Source organism: Ptyas mucosa (assembly GCA_012654045.1). NCBI lineage: Eukaryota > Metazoa > Chordata > Lepidosauria > Squamata > Colubridae > Ptyas > Ptyas mucosa. Next base: position 1,296,154 of record WNWU01013384.1, on the reverse strand, counting down.
AATTTGAAGGGGTCTATCATAATCATCAAGAGTTTTTCAGGAAGCAAAACCTTTGGGGGGGGAAAGCGTTGTCCACTGTTACTCCACAGCACTCATATCTCAAACATGTGCTGGCTTTGGAGGAACATGTGCCTCCAATAATATGTCACAATTTGACCTTGCAGGAGAAATCCTATTTAAAGGAACGGCCCTTGCTAAAGAGATATGGCATCTCATTCCTCACAAGTATTCTGTATTGATTCTTCAGGATCCACAACTCTACAAGTATCTAATGTCCAATTATAATTAAACCTCACTGCATCATCCTATGGTTAGTAATGGAAGAAAAGCAAAACTCTACAGAACATGATGTCCTTGTCGGGAATGCTAATGTTAAAAGTCCCAATAAACTGAAAACTTTGTTCTTAGAGAGCTACATGCTCCAGTGAGACTCTGCCTGACTGATTATCACCAGTTTCTCCATCCATATAGCTTCCATGCTGGGTTTGCTGCAAACGTTTTTCAAATTAGATCTATCGCAGTGGTTAGAATGCAGTATTGCAGGCTAATTTTGTTGACTGCCACAAGTTTGATCCTACCTGGCTCAAAGTTGACTCAGTTTCCCATTCTTCCGAGGCCGGTAAAATGAGGACTCAAGATTGTTATGGGCAATATGCTGAATCTGTAAACTGCTTAGAGGGAGCTGTAAAGCACTAGGAAGCAGTATATAAGTCTATTGCTATCTGGTCAACTTTTCAAGCTATCTGGGATAAATTCAGAGTATCTGTATCCAGTTTATCTCAGCCTTTGAATGAATCAGTGGCTGACCTTGTATGACTTCATTGGCTGTGAGCAGAGTGTAGAGAAATAATTAAGGATGTACTTTGTGTCTCATCTTCATTGATCACTCTGTTCTTGGTCTAGTGAGTTCCTTTTGCTCTCTTCACTATTCCACTTCGATGCCAGAAGTTACTCATTTTCTTCTCCTTTTTACTATAAATTCGGCTTCACTAATCGCTGTTCAAGTTGGAACTAATTGTGCACAAATTCTTTACCTCCAACACATCTAAGCTATCTTTGGGGTTTTCCAGATATGGTGAACTTCAGCTCCCATCTCTCCTAGCCAGTATGGCAACAGTTATGGGGCCAAGAGATCAAAGGGGGTTATCCACTTCATCTAGAAGGCTCCAAATTGGGGGAAGCTAACTTAACATGACTCAGTGATAAATCTATCAAAAGTTTTATACTAGTAATGGTTGATTAGAACAGTGTTTCTCAACCTTGGATCTTTTTAAGATTGGAATTCTGGCAGCTGAAATCCATACATCTTAAACTAGGTTGAGAAACACTGATCTAATCAACTGCAATTAGGATAAAACTTTACTTGCCAGTTTGAAGGATTTTACTTCTAATCTTCCATTCCCACCTACCCCAGCCTTGTTTTATTTCCAATGGATTCTGCTAAGCATCAAATTTTGCTTTCAGCTCTTATCAGACCCACACAGAAGGCAGCCGGACATCATTAGTTTATAGTCTTGGAACAATCTGAGACAATTTTGTTTAATCAAAACAAAATCCTCAGCCGTTGACCAAACTTCTTATACATGTTCCTAATCTATCACAGTGATGGCGAAGCTGTAGCACGCGTGCCAGAGGTGGCACGTAGAGCCTTCTCTGTGGGCATGCGTGCCATCGCCAGCTGCTCTTCTGGTTTCCGGCATGCACATGCGCACTGACCAGCTGGTTTTGCAGATACTGGAGTGCTAGAAAATGGCCCCATTTGGGGGGCATTTTCCAGGCCGTTTCCAGGCCAAAAATGGTCCGAAAAACAGCCCTGAAAACAGCCAAAAACGGTGTGAAAATGGCCCGGAAAACAACTTGAAAACGGCCAAAAAACTAGCCAAAAACCAGGCATGCACACTGACCAGCTGGTCTTCGGGTTTCCGGCACTCTGGTGCATGTGCATTCCAGTTTGGGCACTCGGTACCGAAAAGGTTTGCCATCACTGGTCTATCACATCCAAACATAATCTGTGCCTCCAAAACTTTGATTTCTGCTACTCGCCACCATCACTGTCTTTGAAGTTAAGATAGAAATTAAGCTAGGTTGTTTGAGATCCACAGGAAAAGCAAACCCTTCATTCTTTTACCAAATTCTATTTCCAAATGCTTAAAAAGGAAAAATTAAGGTGGAAAAAGAGAGGCAGGTGGGACCACCTGGTCCTTTTGAAAGATTATGATGAAAAGCGTGCACCATCCCTCTCCGTGTTTTCTGGCTGTGCACTAGCATGAAAGAGATTAGCATGAAAGTTGAAGATTTTGGAACAAGACCAGTCATTATATCTCAGCAACGCAAGAGATTACAGCTATGAATCCTTTTGCAGATCTTGGGAAAGGCCAGTGCTCAAAAGACTGCGCTGTGCTTGAGATGCTTGGAAAATAATTTGGACCGTGGCAACAAACCAAGTTCTTTTCATTAAAAGTCTGACAACTGTGAACTGGCCCTTCATCATGCGCTAGTCCTATAAAGACACCAGGAATGACTGTAAATGTGTCCCTTGTAGCATATTATAGAGAACATTACAGGAAGGCTGTTCCAATGCCAGCTTTTTCTTAGCTTAATGAATTTCTTTCAGGATCTCTGAACACTGCACTGAGACCACCAGTAAATTTCCTTCTAATCTTTCTTGGATAATCTTTACAAGGATTGGACAGAATTCAGAGTTCTTTCCCTTCTTAAAGAAGATTTTTGCAGGGAAAATTAAGTCCCTGCATGGCCTCTGATAATCAAGATAAATGTGGTTTAATAAAAACTGGGCACTGTCTTCACCACTATTGTCAGCATGGAGAATTTGCTTTCTGGCCATTCAAGAGAGCAAAGAAATACATTTTATCTCAGGAAGGCATGCATTCATAAATCAAGCTGTACAAAAGGAGACTATGCACAGTGTTTCAGGGATATTTATTTGCCTATTCTGCATGTATTGACTGTCAAATATTGCCTACGTACCTTTTGAAGGATTCTAACATTATCCACATTAATAGGCAAAATGAAGAGAAAAGCAACCCAGATGAAGATGTGACAGGGACCTTAGTTGCTGCTCGTCTGACTTTTAGTACTATTAAAAACAGCTGTTTCATTATGGGATATCCGTATAAAGTCCACTCTAACCGGATCCTCGGAGTGACTTGTTTTAAGAGGGCTATGAGATCAAAGGGCTGGACGAGAACTTGGAGGTCTTCTAGTCCAAACCCTTGCTCAAGGCAGGAGACCCTATGCCAGTGATGGCTAACCTTTTTTTCCTCGGGCGCCAAAAATGTGTGTGTGTGCGCATGATAGCGCGCCTGCGTGTGCTCACACTCATAATACAATGCCCCCCGCACGTCCCGTCTCCCCGCCCATGTGCACACAACCCCCCGCGCTGCCCCGCCCCTCTGAGCAGGTACGTGTGAACCCCCCCACGTTCCCCACCCCCTGTACATGTGCGTGCAACCCCCCACACCCCATTTTGGGCCTAGCAGGCCACTCTGAAGCCTCTGGAGGCCGGAAACGGCCTGTTTCCTGACTTCTGGTAGGCCCGTTTTTCACCCACACAGCCCTGTACTTACGTGGCATCCAAAATGGGCCATGTGGAGACTCCTGGGAGGGGAGGGGTGGCATGGGCATGTACACACGTCTCCCACATGTGCAGCAGAGACCCAAAAATCAGCTGGCTGGCGGGAGGCGCACGTGCATGCGCGGTGGAGCTGACCTAGGGCGACGGCTTGCATGCCCGGAGAAATGGCTCCGCATGCCACCTGTGGCACGCATGCCATAGGTTTGCTATCACGGCCCTATGCCATCCCAGTGAAATAGTTGTTCAGTCTCGTTTTTTAAATCTCCAGCAAAGGAGCACCCACTACTCCAGGACATAAGCTATTCCATTTATTAATTGTTCTCACTGTCAGATAATTTCTCCTTACTTCTAGGTTGGATCTCTCTTCCACCTACGGTAATTATTACTTCTTGTCCTGCTCTCAGGTGCTTTGGAGAATAGGTCAACCTCCTCTTCTCTGTGACAGCCCCTCAAGTGCTGGAAGACTGCTATCATGCCCCCCTATTTTCCTTCTCTTTGGTAAGCTAGACATACCTACATCCTTCCACTGTTCATCATACAATTTAGCCCCCAGATCCCCTCCTCATTTTTGTTGCTCTTCTGTGCAACAAAGGTGTTTCAGCATCTTTTTTTTTTTTGAGCGGTAGTGATCAAAACTAAACAAAATAACAAAATATTCTAAGTCTGGTTTTGTTAGTGCAATATAAAATGGCATTACCACTTCTCATGATCTTGATGCTATCCCTCTTTTGATGCAGCCTAGGACTGCATGGGCTTTTTTAACAGCTACTGCTGACTCATACTTTAGTGTGGGTCCACTAGGACATCTATATCAGGAGTCTCCAACCTTGGCAACTTTAAGCCTGGCGGACTTCAACTCCCAGAATTCCCCAGCCAGCTTTGAACAACAAATCGGTTTGCTCCAACAATCAGGCAAGCCTGCCCGCCCGCTCCTGCGCTTTACTGACCTATGTCTTCTCAGCTGATTCGCACGGCAGAGTGGATTGCCGTTCCTCAGCTGTGTTACCGTCCAGCAGTAACACGGAAGGTAGGTTTTTGTAAAACTGTGCACACATGCACAATCACCGAACTGGTTGTTAAACCTGCAGGACCCCATCACTGGTCTGCAGCTGTTTCTTGCCTTGTTCCTTTACGAGTGAGGGTTGGTTTTACAAGGCGGAAGCTATATCACCAATTCAGTATCTTTATTCCCAGTTCTAAGGAGAGTTGTTCAATCTGTTGGCATTAGTTGGGTCTTGTTATGTTTAATTGTATACCCTTTTTCCCCTTGATCCAGCAATAAAAAGAATGCAATATTGGTGTCAGGCATTCCAAAGTCTAGATCAGGGGTGTCAAACTCAAGGCCTGGGGGCCAAATCCAGCCCATGGGGTGCTTAGATCTGGCCCACGGAGCTGCCTTGGAAACAGCAGACCAGTCCATGGTGCTTCTGCCAGAGAAAATAGAGCTTGCAAGGGTTGCGGGCGAGCTCCGCTTTCACTGGCAGAGGATTGCAGGAGGCCATCACAGCTGAAAACGGAGCTCAGGAGACCATTTTCGCTGGCCAAGTGCTCAGGCCACCACAGGTGTCCCGACACAAGTGACATTGAGGTGGCCACACCCATTCTGCCCTCCCACGCCCCCCTCTCCCCCAAGGTCAAACACAACCCTGATGCGGCCGTCAATGAAATCAAGTTTGACACCCCGGTCTAGATAATAGCGTAGAAATATCCAGCTGTTTTGTAGAGCAATTTTTTGAATGAAAAAGACATCTGATTATCTTAGAACACAGCAAACTAAGAGAAGAAGACCTGCTCCTTCAGATATTTGAGCCCTAATAGATTTGAAAGAGGAGTCCCATCATTCAGAATAGGCACAACTCCTGTTGGAGTGGAAGAATATAATCCCACTTATATTAGCCAGCTGGAATTTTGTCTGCTGAATGTTGTGCTTTGAAGTGGCGATGATACGAGTAACTCCTTACAATGAAAGAACTTGGCAATTAGTAGGATATGGATCAGTGTGTAACCAATCCATGCTACTCAAAAAAAGTCTAGATCTTGATAGATGGAAACTTGTTCCTGATTGTTTTTCTGTTATGTGATGCACAGAAGACAGAGAACACTTGATTATAGCAAAGGCATATTTTCTATCACAAGCCTGTGAAAGGGAAGCATACTTGTTCAAATCAGACTGGGAATATGCCAGACTGATTTTTGCAAAGACCTCGAATGAAGAAAAGTGTCACTAGGTCTGTTTTGGGGGTCATGTAGCCTCTGCTTGGCACAGGATCTGCTGAAGAATTTCAGTCAGTTGACTGTTCGGCCTGTTTCAAAACCTCCATTGAAGCAACCTATTTCATTGTTCAACAGCTCTGGTCACTACAAAGTTCCTCCTTGTTATCTAACCAGAATCTACTTCCTTGTAGTTTCAACCTATTGGTTATGGATGGTGCTGCACTGCAAAGAGATGGAGAGCAAGTATTTTATAAGACAACATTTGGAAATCAACTGTCATGCTGTATCTCAGTTTTCTTTTTTGTAGAGTTGAATAATCGAGTTGGAAGGGACCTTGGATATCTCCTAGTCCATCCCCCTGCTCAGACTACCGGTCTGAACCAGGGGTGAAATCCAGCAGGTTGACAGGTTCTGGAGAACCGGTAGCAGAAATTTTGAGTAATTCGGAGAACCGGCAAATACCACCTCTGGTTGGCCCCAAGAGTGAAGAGGGAATGTGGATTTTGCAATATCCTTCCCTTGCCACGCCCACCAAGCCACGCCCACAGAACCGGTAGTAAAAAAATGTAGATTTCACCGCTGGTCTGAACCGGTAGAATCCCACCCCTGCTGCAGACTAGCCCTGGGTACAGCAACCATAGAGGCCTTGGAAAAAATATTCAAATGCTCTGAGGTGTCGATACTTACAAATAGCAGAATCATGCAAGCCTTGGTATTCCTGTAGTGTTCTGAAGTTGGACTTTGAAGAAGCAGGACAGGAAGAGTGTTAATGCCTTTGAACATTAGTGTTGGAGAAGACTTGTGAGAATACCACGGAGAGCCAAGAAAACGAACTAACAGATCATCAGACAAATCAATCCATAATTCTCACTTGAGGCACAAATGACCAGGCTCCAGTTATCCTACACATTATGCAAAGGTTTAGCTCTGTGGCGAAGACTCTAATGCTGGGGAAGGTAGAAGGAAAGAGATTGGATTCAGTCACAGTGGCGATGGAGGCACCATTGAAGACCAGGTTCAGGCTAGATTGTCATGGAGAACATCTATCTCAGGATGTTCCTATCAAAAAGAATTTGATAGCACTTAATCAACATCATCATCCAAATCCAGCCTGCGGTGGTCAAGTCAAACCGAGCTGGTTGGATGGATTACAATTACATGGTTTTATGATACAAGTCAGAAAGTAACTTGAGCCAATTCAGGGCTACCATAGAACTGTGTGACTATTCCAGCATTTGCGGTTGTTGCAAAGGTAGCAACTATGTTTTGCAAAACAAGTTTTCAGGGTTTTATTTATCCGGGATAGAGAAAGGAGGCAGGTCAACGACTAATAGGTTTTATTTCCTAATCTCCAGCCTCTTTGGTTCAGATAAGGAATTTGTTGCTTGTAAATGTCATCAAATGCTAACCTAAAGGGAGAGGGGGGAAATGATAGGCACTTCCCTTTAAAAAATTAAAACAGAATGTAAGGATTTGAATTTTCAAATCTTTGATGAATTTTCCCAAAGCTAAGTGAGTTTAATTCTGAGTCTGAGTCTACCGGACTTAGACATTTCACCCAATTTAAATGAAGAAAAGTATGCCATTTATGGATGGGGGGACAAAAAAATGTTAAGTTTTTTACTGTAATGTACATGGGAATGTCCTTGGAAGGCAGGAGGAAGAGATGTATCTTAGTCAGTGATCTAATAAATTAAATTTGAGTCTGAGGAAGAAGTGAGGGGAACATCTATGAAGGGTCTCTCTCAGTGGTGAAATCCAATTTTTTTTTACTATTGGTTCTGTGGGCGTGGCTTGGTAGGTGTGGTGTGGTGTGGCTTGGTGGGCATGGCAGGGGAAGGAAACTGCAAAATCTCCATTCCCACCCCATTCCTGGGGGAAGGATATTGCAAAATCTCCATCCCCAACCCACTCCAGTGGAAGGATACTGCAAAATTCCTATTCCCTCCCCACTCCTGGGGAAAGGATATTGTAAAATCCCCATTCCCTCCCCACTCTGGGGCCAGCCAGAGGTGGTATTTGCCGGTTCTCTGAACTACTCAAAATTTCCGCTACTGATTCTCTAGAATCTGTCAGAACCTCCTGAATTGCACCCCTGGTCTCTCTCTAGTTTTGGGAATAATATAAGTGAAAGGGGGAAAGAAATATTTTCAGATTTGCAAAATTCTATTAATATAATCTTAGAATTAAAATTAAATTAAATTAAATTAAATTAAAATTAAAATTCTGTTAATGTTACCTTAGAATTAAAGCTAATTAGAACTAAGGGACACGGTAGCTCAGTGGCTAAGATGCTGAGCTTGTCGATCGAAAGGTGGGCAGTTCAGTGGTTCGAATCCCTAGTGCTGCGTAACAGGGTGAGCTCCCTTTACTTGTCCCAGCTTCTGCCAACCTAGCAGTTCAAAAGCATGTAAAAATGCAAGTAGAAAAATAGAGACCACCTTTGGTGGGAAGGTAAGTGTTCCATGCGTCTTTGGCGTTTAGTCATGCCGGCCACATGGCCATGGAGACGTCTCCGGACAGCGCTGGTTCTTAGGCTTTGAAATGGAGATGAACACCACCCCCTAGAGTCGGGAACGACTAGCACATATGTGCAAGGGGAACCTTTACCTTTATCCTTAGAATAAAGGTATAACTAAGACTCTTGGTTGTGTTTTTTGTCTGGACTATTCAGAAGGTTAACACAATCTGAGTTATTTACCAAAATTTTAAAACAGGGCTTTAGCCTTACAAGGCATAACATAGGTCAAGACTAGTTTTAATGTAACAGCTGCTATACTAACAGAATTTTGCAAGTCTAGATGTGTTTCTCCCTCTTATCTTTGCACAAATTAGGAAGGGTCTTGTCTGACACTTTTTCTCAAACTACTTTCCTGACCAAGCCCCAAGCCCCATTTATCTGACTATTGCCTTAGTTAGGGATTCTTCTTCCTTCCGTCCTTCAAAGGCATTCCCTCTGCTTCCCTAGGTCTGAACTGCGGTTGATTCAGATCATTGTACAAAATATTTTTCTTCACACAAACCTTCTAAAAAGTGTGTGTGTGTGTGTGTGTGTGTGTGTTCGGCTAGATAAATATTGATGCATGGGTGGGTGGAAGATTAAGAAGAAATAGCTAGAGAGATAGATATTAGATAGATAATAGACGGACAGACAGATAGATGGATAAATGAAGAGATAGAAATGAATAGATGGATAACAGATGAAAAGATAGACAGACAGATAGATAAAAGGTAAAGGTAAAGGTTCCCCTCGCACATATGTGCTAGTTGTTCCCGATTCTAGGGAGTGGTGCTCATCTGTTTCAAAGCCGAAGAGCTGGAGCTGTCCGAAGACGTCTCTGTGGTCATGTGGCCGGCATGACTAAATGTCAAATGTGCACGGAATGCTGTTACCTTCCCACCAAAGGTGGTCCCTATTTTTCTACGTACTTTTTTTACATTCTTTCAAACTGCTAGGTTGGCAGAAGCTGGGACAAATAACGGGAGCTCACCCCGTTACGCGGCACTAGGGATTTGAACCGCTGAACTGCCAACCTTTTGATTGACAAGCTCAGCGTCTTAGTCGCTGAGCCACCGCGTCCCAATAGATATAGATAATTTGTTGCCTGCATACCTACCTATCTACCTACTTATTTACTTACCAATCTACCTATCTATTTCTATCTATTCTTTGATGTATCCTATCAAAGACTAGATGGAAATAGATAGGTAGGTAATAAATAATCTTCCAGAAAGATTTTTTAGGAATGTCTGCTCTTTTCCAAGCAAGATGGATAAATTAGTGCACAACTAGCCAAGCCTAAAATGTTGCTACAGATGCAGCATCACTAATGGTGACCTTATTATGGGTTGCAAATTTCTCCACTTTGTTTATATAAATAGAACTGTTGAAACCGCTATGGCCTATTGAGCAACAGAAATCCAGAATTTTCTCTCTTGAGCTTAGTACTCATGCAGCCAACTTAGTACTCATGGAGCCAATGTTATATTGGCCCTTGACAGAATATTCTTGGAGGACCTCTACAAATCAATTTCACTGAATGGAATTACACAAGAGATGCTTCAGTGAAGTGATTCCCTTTATACATATATACCCTCTTCCCATTCTGTTCTCAACAAGCTTTCAGCCACAAAGGCTATGACAACAAAAATAGTCCTACAGTGGGCTCTACACCTGCCTTCACAGACCTGATGCCTCCCACAAAGGCTAAGATATGACTTCCAGTATCTTCCCCACCCACCAATGAAGCTTTCTTTCAAAATCCCTGTGCAGTTGTAGTATAACACAAGCCAATCTCTTTGAGCCACAAAAGAATCTGAATTTTCTGCTTCAGTTCTTTATTCTTGCAATAATTATACTGATCATCCCTCCCCTCCCACCAGGCTCTCTGAGCGTCATACAATAATGCAAACTTAAAGAGAATTGAAAGAAGAAAAAAAATAAGTAACAAATCCCAAAGCAACAATTGCCTGCTGAAGAACAGGGACCTGGCATACAATCAATTGCTAAAAGCTTTCTGGAACAACCAGAGCTTGGGTTTTCCCCCCACCCCTCCAACACCAAGAGAATAGGTGGAGAATTATTCCACAGAGAGGGAGCTATGAAAAAGGCACATGGCTTTTGCTGGCAGAGATCTGTTAAGGATGGGCCTCTCTCTCGGTGGTTTATTAAGTCTTGGATGGGTAGACAAC
>WNWU01013384.1:1270407-1282711 GCA_012654045.1 Ptyas mucosa | reverse complement strand
CTGGAGTCAGTACATCAAGAGCCACCACACACAGACGGATCCTGGACATGGCCTTCAAATGTCGTATTCCTCTTGTCAAGCCGCTCCTGAACCACAAACAATGTCAGAAGCATCTTACCTGGGCTAAAGACAAAAAATACTGGTCTTACTCAGTGGTCCAAAGTCCTCTTTTCTGATAAGAGCAACTTTTGCATCTCATTTGGAAACCAAGGTCCCAGAGTCTGGAGGAAGAATGGAGAGGCACACACTGCAAGATGCTTGAAGTCCAGTGTGAAGTTTCCACAGTCTGTGTTGATTTGTGGAGCCATGTCATCTGCTGGTGTTGGTCCACTGTGCTTCATTAAGTCCAGGGTCAACACAGCCATCTACCAGGAGATTTTGGAGCACTTCATGCTGGAGCTTTATGGGGGTGCCGACTTCATTTTCCAGCAGGACTTGGCACCTGCCCACATTGCCAAAAGTACCAAAACCTGGTTCAATGACCATGGGATTACTGTGCTTGATTGGCCAGCAAACTCGCCTGACCTGAACCCCATGGAGAATCTATGGGGCATTGCCAAGAGAAAGATGAGAGACATGAGACCGAACAATGCAGAAGAGCTGAAGGCCACTATTGAAGCATCCTGGTCTTCCATAACACCTCAGCAGTGCCACAGGCTAATAGCATTCATGCCACGCCACATTGAGGCAGTAATTGATGCAAAAGGGGCCCAAACCAAGTACTGAGTATATATGTATGCTTATACTTTTCAGAGGTCCAATATTGTTCTATGTATAATCCTTGTTTTATTGATTTCATGTAATATTCTAATTTTCTGAGATTGTGAATTTGGGGTTTTCATGAGCTGTAAGCCATAATCATCAAAATTATGACAAATCAAGGCTTGAACTATCTCGCTTTGCATGTAATGAGTCTATCTCATATATTAGTTTCACCTTTTAAGTTGCATTACTGAAATAAATGAACTTTTGCACGATATTCTAATTTTTCGAGTTTCACCTGTATAGCCATCTGGCATTCAGAACAGGGAGCGAGTGACATCTTATAGGGCTAGAACTCAAAAAGGCAACTGCCAGAACAAATTGCTGGCATACCTGAGTAAAACCTGAGTTGTGAAATTATAAACAATTTGGAAAGGAGGAGGAGAAAACAAAATCCATTATTGTTTGGTCGCCAAATGGCATCCATCAAATCATGGAGGTGGAATAAATCTATATGAATTTCTTGAAGAATATAATTTTCTCAGGAAGGTTTGTTCCAGGTGTGTTTAAGCTATATTGCAATTGACCATGATGGCTGGAGTGGCAGAGTTGATGGTCTGACGTATCATCAAAGTGTATCAGACTTTAAGTGTCCTGAGTAAGGGGGAGGAGCTGTCTAACAAGAGCAGGGAGGAATAATTCTGGATAGAGAGAACAGAATGGAATATTCATTGATATTTTGTTGCTGGTTTTTTTGCAAGCATTTGTATTTGAGGTTTTCCTTTATTGTTTATTTAAACTTTTCCATATGTACTACACACAAGCACTGGAGTAATTGTTTTAATTATAGTTTTTTAAAAAGGCATTACAGAAATGTTTTTACTGGTTGTAAATTTGACAAAAATGTACCAAAGCCAAAAAAACCCCCAGCTGTTTGCACTAGTGGATGCATAGTGGAGCTTGTTTGTGTGGCATCTGAGCAAATATTCAATTGAAAATGTACACAAATTGTGCAGGTAGTCCTCAACTTATGACCACAATTGAGCCCCAAATTTATGTTGCTAAGTCAGAAATTTGTTAACTGAGTTTGCCCCATTTCATGATGTTTCTTCACCACATTTGTTAAATGAATCACTGTACTTCTTAAATTAGTAACGTGGTTGTTAAGTGAATCTGGCTTTCCAATTGACTTTGCTTGTCAGAAGCTCGCAAAAGGGGATCACATGGTTTTGGGACACTGCAACCGTCATAAGTGTGAATCAGTTGTCAAGTATCTGAATGTAAATTGCTTGACCATGGGGATGCTGCAATGGGTGTTCATGGTCATAACTCAGTTTTTTCAGTGCTGTTGTAACTGAACTGTTGTAAGTTGAGGACTATCTGTACAGTTAACCCGATTTCAGCCACTACAGGTAGTCCTCAACTTATGACAAGTAAGATCAGAATTTCCATTGCTATGCAAGGCAGTTGTTAAATGAGTCATGCCCAGTTTTACAATCTTTTTGCTATGGTTGAGTGACTCACTGAAGCTGTTAAGTAAATCACAAAGTTGATAAGTGAATCTGGCTTCTGTTTACTTTGCTTGTCCAAAGCCAGCTGGGAAAGTTGCAGACAGCAATCCTGCTGTTACTAAGAGCTGGAATTTTGATCACATGTCTGTGGGAATGGTGCAACAGTCATAAGTGCGAGGACAGTTGTAAGTTACTTTTTCCAGTGCTGTTATAACTTCGAATGATTGCTGAACTTAATGGTTGTAAGTCGAGACCTACCTGTGTTGTTAAGAATGGTGCTTGGAATGCCTGCAGAGGGAGAAAGGCTTTAACAGATTAACAGAGTTGGAAGGGACCTTGTAGGTCATCTAGTCCAACCTCCCACACAAACAGGAGACCCTACACCATTTCTGACAGATGGCAGTCCAATCTCTTCTTGAAAGCCTCCAGTGATGGAGCTCCCACAACTTCCAAAGGCAACTTCTGTTCCATTGGGTTGATTGTTCTCACTGTCAGAAAATTTCTTCTTATTTCTAGGTTGAATCTCTCCTTGACCAGTTTCCATCCATTATTCTTTGTCTGACCTTTGGGTGCTTTGGAAAATAGCTTGAACCTTTCCTCTCTGTGGCAGCCCCTCAAACATTGGAAGACTCTTGTCTCCCCTGGTCTTTCTCTCACTAGACTAGCCATGCCCAGTTCCTGCAACCGTTCTTCGTATGTTTTACGCCTCCAGTCCCCTAATCATCCTCGTTGCTCTCCTCTGCACTCTTTCTAGAGTCTCAACATCTTTTTTATAGTGCGGTGACCAAAACTGGATCCGGTACTCTAGGTGTGGTCTTACTAGGGCTTTATAGAGTGATATTAGTGCCTCACTTGATCTTGAAGCTCATGGCTTTCATCCCCACAAAACGATGGCCTCAAAATGCCTTGCCTTCTTTAAGTCAAAGAGTTTTTAGACTCGCGCACACACGTACGTACGCACGAACTCTGCAACAGTCCCTGCTCTAACTGCCGTTTCCTGCTGGAAAACTCGGCTTGAACGCCTTCACACTCCCTCCCCGCCGGGAGTCGCATCAGTCTGGTTGCAGCATTACTTTAGCCTGAGATCCTTCCGCACACACCGAAAAGTAGCGCCTTAGCCATTCTTCCCTAGGCCAAGAACAGAGCCGCGGAGGGAAGGCACTTCTAAGGGAGGGAGGGACGGAGGGGGAGGGGGCGAAGAGGGGGAGCCGGGAGGAAGAGAGCGCCCGAAGGGCTCCTTCGAGTCTAAACCTAACAGGGAAGGACCGACCGCTGGGCAGCAGCACCCAAAATGCCAGGCGGGGCAGCCAATATTGCTCGGTGCCAGATGGGCATGGCATTCCACGCGCGAGCGCCCTTGCTAGCGTCGACTTGGAAGCCCGAATCCGCATACATACGGCAGGAGTCAGGACTCCATCCACGAACGGCAGTCCAGCTCCCTTGGAAATGTCTTCACGAGCGGCGAAAGTGGCATCTCCCCACTAGACCAAGGAGGGAATCCAGCGGCCGGTGCTGCCGCCCGTCCTTCTTCACCAACTCTCTCCCTCGCAAATGCACCCCGGCAAACCCCGCGCGCTGCGATCTGGGTGGGTGGTAGGCCAGGTGTTTTTAAGAATAAGTCTAGACACGCGCGAGGGGTGGAGAAGAGTCGCGGGGGAAGAAAGACGCTAGACAAGGATCGCGCTCGCCTTGTGGAAGGCTTAAGAGACGCAGGGGAAGCTGTCTCCACGCCCGCGCGTGGGTCTGACCCCAGGGCGAGTTGGTAGAGAGCGGGGCCTCCTCCAGAGCTGTCCGCTGCGCTGAAGACGCTCACCTACTTGGAAAGAAAGTGGAATTGACCCGGATGCCCCACCCCCCACCCCCTCGCCTGCTCCCACTTGCGGAGTTCGCCCAGGAGCGGCCGCGCCCTAGTCCGTTCCCACTCTCAGAAGTTCTGCTCCGCCTCGAGGAACTCCGAAGGGTGATGCTCTCCCGCTAGGTCCTTGCCTGGTGGATCGTTTTCCCAAAAAAAGGGAAGGCGCGAAAGATCTCGCCCCTCTTCTCGCGCAGGGCCGTGGGAATCGTGGGGGGGTGGGAACCGTAGGCCTCGATCCGAATCTGGCGAGGGACCAGGGGGATTTAGCAAGGCAGAAGAACTGTCCCATCTGAAGCCCAGACGTTTTGCGTGGAGAGCTTGCTCATGGCCAATTTTAACTTCTACATTTACAGTTTAGGCTTCCACTGGCAGAAATGAACTTCTTCTTCTTCTTCTTCTTCTTCTTCTTCTTCTTCTTCTTATTCTTATTATTATTATTATTATTATTATTATTTTTACTTATTTAAAACATTGATAACAGCCATTCATCTTTCAATCAACTCTGGGCATGTCGCAAGAGTGCTTTTTACAGAAAAGATTTTTTTTGGGGGGGAGGGTAAATCTAGTGAGGATGAACCAAATTATTCCGACTGAGTTATTAGTGGGGAGTGATATGTGATGCTGGGGCACTAATTTGTGTGCTGTATCTGGCACAGAGACACCACTGACCCTTAGGTAAAAAACACCATTGGGAAAACAAGTGACGGTAGCTCTCAAAATGGATTTATAATAGTCAGGTTCACTCCACTGTCATTTTAAACTTCAAGCAAATATGCAATTATAGACTTGCACTTAAGACTGAAGCTTATACCAAGGATAATAACTAGAGTGAGGAAATTCTGGGCTGAAAGAGATTCAAGATGAACCCTAAATCTTTTTCCATCTCTTTTGGAGCAATGGCAGCTAGTTCTGATACAGGTGACTGGTTTGTGTCATGTGCTAAGCCAAACCTAAATATGGTGAAGCATATTGTGTCATCCACATCATTGATACAAGCAGGGTTTGGAAATCATGCTAAGGCATGGTTTGACCAATGTGGTTTATCGGCTAAGCCGCAAGTAGCTGTATTACACAATAAAACTCCTTAGTGGACAAACATACTGGCTGCATTAACAAGATAGGCTAAGCCGACCCAAGAACAATGGCTTAGAATTAAGACTAAAATGGGAACATAGATTGTTTCTATTGGCTTTAAAGGGGGTTATTTAAGCCTAAAGTACAAGCTAGTGTGCAAGAACTGTTGTGTTAATGCTTGTTCCTCAGGTCTCTGTGAAAACTCCCTGCCATTAACAGATAATCCTGTAACATTGAGCAATACCACAAAAACTGCCTGTAGGAGTTTTTGAAAGCATATACACCAAGACAAATTCCTTGTGTGTCCAATCACACTTGGCCAATAAAAAAATTCTATCCTATCCTATCCTGTCCTGTCCTGTCCTGTCCTATCCTATCCTGTCCTATGCCAAGCAAGAATTTTTATTTTGGTGAAAAATATATCAACTTCCAGAAGAGAATTTATGTAGCTCAGGATTGAACTGTGGAGCCTTTGGTGCTTATCAGCACTAGTGAATGTGGAATTTGCTCCCTCTTTTTTATGGTAATTTGCCCTGCCAAGTGTTGGTGGGACTGTGGTTTTCTTGATTGTTTGTCTGGTGTTAATCCCTGCTTATCTGGGTGCTGGTGGCTGGAGGGAGTAAATGAATAAGTAAATGAATGCATACATTCATAAATGATTTGGACAGCCGAGCCTTGAGATATATTATTGGTCATCACAGCATGCTGATTTATGTTGTTTCCTAGTATGATTTGATTGCTTATTTGTTCCCTATGACTATCATTAAGTGTTGTACCTTATGATTCTTGATGAACGTATCCTTTCTTTTATGTACACCAAGAGCGTATGCACCAAGACAATTTTTAAAAAAATCTTCTATTTGATTTATATGCCGCCCTTCTCCGGAGACTCAGGGCGGCTTACAATGTGTTAAGCAATAGCCTTCATACTTTTGTATATTTATACAAAGTCAGCTTATTGCCCCCACAATCTGGGTCCTCATTTTACCTACCTTTGAAAGGATGGAAGGCTGAGTCAACCTTGAGCCTAGTGGGATTAGAACTTACAGTAATTGCAGACAGCTGAATGTTAATAACAGTGCTTTAGTCTGCTGCACCACCAGGCTCAATTCCTTGTGTGTCCAATCACACTTGGCCAATAAAGAATTATTGTATTCTGATGATTCCAGGCCCTCAACCAATGGATGGCCTCCATTTAGCAGTTTCATGTAGATTTTAAACACAAGGAGAATCCTGAAGCATCCCACAAATTATTCCCCTCCCCCTATACACATACTGTACTAACTGGAACTGATCATAGAGAAAGATGGTGTACCAGCCTTATACAGAACCTACCACTCCCAGTCTCCTGGTCCTTGTATCCAGTCTAGAAGGATACCATGACTGACAGTATCGGAATCACTAAGAAGATCAAAGAGCATAAGGATGGATACACTTCTGCAATCCAGCTCCTTACATCAGCAAGTGTGACCAACACTGTGTCCATACTGTACCTTGGCTCAAAACTTCATTGGCCTCACTGAAATGAGTCAAAGTAATAACTTTGTTCCAGGATTGTCTGGAGCTGTTGCCTGATCACTTCTCAACAACCTTCCCTTAAAAGGAAAAGTTGGAGACTGGTCAAAAATAGTCCAGGATCATTGGCTCCATCTGTGGCTTCTTAAAGAGAGGGCATGCCACTACTTCCTCTTTCAATGCCAGAAGAAAAGCCTCTGTCAAGGAAGCTGATACCAGGACATGGACCCAACCCCACAGATCAACCTAGGAGGACCCTGAATGGCCAAGCTCACATTCTGAAGGACCTCCTTTAGGAATTCCAGTTCAAACCCATTCTTGTCTTTATACAGAACCATGTCCCTGGGGGCCTCAACTTTCTCAACCAGAGTTTATTTGAATGAATTATTCACCAAATATTCCTCACAATGGCTCTGCAGATGTTCCTGTGGCTTGTCCCTCCCCAGCAAAGACTGAGTCATCTTAAACAGAACTAAACTGGCGGTTACTGGAACTTGCAATAAGGAAGGAAAATAACGCCATTTTTCCACTTTTCGCAATGTAATTCCAAATGTGAGGCTTTAATTACGTTTGATTATTCTTCAGCAGTGTTCAAGAGTATCTTCTGCCACTTCTTTTTCTGGAGCTCCTCAAAAAATCCAAAATGGATCTAGGACAGGGGTGAAATGCTCCCGGATTGGACAAGATCACCTGATCCGGTAGCAATTTTCCCCTGTGGTTCGGCGATCCGGTAGTGATCGCTGCCCAGGTGTCATTACTTCCTGGTTTTAACCAGGAAATAATGTTTTTTTACACATGCGCAGAAGGTGTGTGCGCGCATGGCACGTGCGCTTCCGAACCGGTAAGGAAGGTAAGTAGATTTCAGGATTGACACGTAGGAAAAGGCCATATAGGGTGCAAAGACTCTATCACTATTCAGTACAGGCTGCGGCTAAAGTCTCAAATGAACTGTGCACCTGGTTCTTTGGGAAAACTGGAGAGAGCAACCTCATAGCCCCCTCTCCCTATAAGGTAGGGTCACATCAGCAAGGCAAAGAGCAATCACAGTTATCTGACCCTGGCAATGAACTCATATTAATGTCTTCCACTGTTAAGTCATGTTGCAATTACATCCACTGTAATGCTTTGGGCCAGGGGTGAGTTCTACTTATCTTTACTACCGGTTCGCATGCACAGATCACTTCTGATGGCATCAGGGTCAGTGGGCGGAGCCTCCCGCCGATTTTACTACCGGTTCTATAGAACCGGTCCGAAACGGGGACAACCCACCACTGCTTTGGGCCCTTCATGACTTGAACAGGTCCATAACTGCCTGCTGTTTTCTACAGGCCACCCTCATCAGATGACCAGAGTCACATAGATGGACAGCAAATCTCCCCCCCCTCCCCAATTTCCAGCTGGTGCCAAACCTGTGACTCAAGTGGGAAACGTTCCTAAGAGGGGAACTCTACCCAGCCCACCCAGGTCTTGGTAATACAAGTGAGATTGGCCACTTCATCCATGATTGAATTGTGAATGAAGACAGATTTATTACAGAGTAACCTAACATTCAGGACCAATAGCAAGAGTTGTTGGATAGCATAACATGCTGATGCTATGATTCCCAATTAAGGAGCCAATTTAATATATAAAGTGATTAGTGAGGACTGAATGTCAAAACTCTTCTTAAATAATGGCCCTAAGGCCCTGAGCCATCGTACTCGCATCTGTCCACAATCTCAATGCTCCTGCTTGCTATCTCTTGCCCTCCTAATTTCCCCCACCTCTAGTTTCCCCCTCGCAGGCCAAAATACATTCCTAACAACTATTAGCACCACCTCTCACAGTACACACCAACTCTAGCACGAGAGCATTAGTACACCCGTGGTGGGTTGCTACCGGTTCGCTCCAGATCAGGCAAACCAGTAGCGGTGGCGGCAGGAGGCTCCACCCATCCGCCCAGATATATCTGCGCATGCGCAGTATTGCGTGCACGTGCAAGTGTGCACACACCCGCGAGTGAACCGGTAGCAAACAAAATTGAAACCCACTACTGCAATACACCCACCTGGCCACTCCTGCCTTCATGTACTCAACAGCCTATATGGGTCTGCAGCAAATTCTACTATCCAATAGGGGAAAAAATGTCTGTAGCTCAGGGTTTGAACTCTTCTTGACACTCTTTGAGCTTGGTTGTTTTCCTGCAGTTGTTTTATTACTACTATGTTATATTGACGTTACATTATCAGTGTAAAGCAGGGGTCTCCAACTTTGGCCACGTTAAGACTTGTGGACTCCAACTCCCAGAATCCTTTTGCTGGCTGAGGAATTCTGGGAGTTGAAGTCCACAGGTCTTAACGTGGCCAAGGTTGGAGACCCTTGGTATAAAGGACAATGGAGTTTCCTGGTTGTTAATACATAATCTGCCTCAGCAAGTTATAGGTAGATTGTATTTTCTTCCTTGATGGTACCTTTATTAGGCTGTTTTCTTTCTTTTCTGGCACACATGAGACAGAACAATTGAAAAACAAACAAACAAAAGAACCTTGGAGAGGAAGAAAAAAGAAGAAAGGGGTGTCAGTCATCCTTGCAAAAGATCTCTAAGCAAATAGGTTGGGATGCGTTGTAGATTGCTTGCTTCCTTCTTAGCTTTTGCTTGTGTCTTTTAAATTGTATGTAAATTTATCTCTGTGTATATCTGTGTGTTTATTGACATCTGATTTGTCGGAATGCCAAGCTTCTACCATGCATCCTGTGGAACCACAGTCTCCCCTTCCCTCTCCAGGGATAAAGATCACCATCCCAAGGAGTTATGAAGAACCTAGGGATCCAGGCCATCTCCAAGTCTAAGGGAAATGCCCAACCTTTACTTTGGGCAGCTGGTGAGGAGTACATGGAAAACTCAGGAGGTGTGCAGCTGGACCTCAATTGGAGCCAAGGCCTGCTAGCCACCAGCCACTTTATGTCCAGCCAGCAGGGAAGCTGTACTCCATCAAACCGCAGGGGTCTCTTCAACCCAGCACTGGCTTCTGCCATAATTCCCCATCATTGCTTACATGAATATCCAGGGTCACTACAGCTTTAAGACTTCCCAGGGCTCTACACATGTCAGAAAGTGTCCTGGCAAGTGCCCTGATGGTCATTCCCAACCACACATATTGACCTAAGAGCGATCACAGCTGTCAATCATAGCAAACAATAAACAACTCAAAATAACAAAATCTGAACAGACTTTGATCCCTCCATAGCTAAAGTCCACTTTCAGATACAATTTTCTGCTGGTGCTGCTGGTACATGTTACAAGAATGCAAACAATGTTTTTCACACTGATCAGCAACTATTCATAAGTATTGGCAAAGGTACATTATTATAAGAATTATCCAAATGCCAAGCACACATATTCCAAATTTTGAAGCTATTAAACTGTGCGTGCCCATTAGCCTAATTAATTTCCTTGCTCCAAATTTCATGTTTTTTTTCTTTCAGTAAGTGTTTTGCAAAATATGTGGGAATGGAATAAATAAATAAATAATAGATGCCAGTTTCTGTCTGCTATCCTTCCAAATACTGGTGTTTTCAATAATTTTACCCATCAGTTATAGACTTAGAGACAATATCCCTTGTGAATATATTTTTGGTAAATGTGGTTGTTTTAAATGCACTCTCAGGAGATTGTATGGTTTGTCTATGATTTGTCCAAAGGCCTTAGAGTTATAGTAATTTTGTTGTTATTCTTAACAAGTTACATGACTCTAGTACTGTAAGCAGAGTGAATTAAGAAATAATAGTTCAATCTAAATGTTTTCTGGCAAAAGAGAAATACTCTAAAAAGGTTGGGAAGGATGATGATCAGAAGCAAAGTAAGCTTCCTGCGTAACACTTCAAATGAATATTCCATGATGCCAGAAATGTGCAATGAGGTTCCTTCTAGTTATATGGAAGGCAAAATATTGGAAAATTAAACTTCTGAATTTGGCAGAAAGCAGGGAAATGGAGGGGAGGGCCAGGAAACATGAATACTTTTTATGTATTCATATGTATTTTTATATATTCATAAAACATGAACATTTATTTATGTATGAAAACGTAAATATTATCGATCCTTTGCTATAGTCCATCATCATCATCACCACCACCATCACCACCACCTAAAATCCTGATTTTGGGATACGAATCTGCATGCCCTTCCTCAAAAATCTCTCTGCCAGTAGAGTTTGGACTGTATTCTGTACTTGGCTGGACAAGTTAAATCCCATGTAATGAGGCTTAACCCCCGCACTGAGCCTCAGAGAATCTGGGCAGGGGGCCAACCAGCCAGGCCTGTATCCCTGGGGAGCGGGGAGCGGGATTAGCACAAGAACCACCATCCCCTTCACCATCCCTCCCCCAACCCTGGAGCAGTGGCAGGATCAGCAGCTGTTGCAGCCAAAATTGCTGGAAACCAACCCTCTCCTTAGGCGCTCTCCCTCCCTCCTTTTCTCTCACACACTCCGTGCCAATTTCAGTTCCCCGAGGCATCGGTTACGCTGGCTCGGGTCTCTGGTCTGGAGCCAAGCGCCTCCAGTCAGCGCCAGAGGAAACACTCGGGTATCGGCAACGCCCTCTGCGCGTACAGGTAACACACGCCCACGTTGGCCACCTTTGCGGCGCGGCTTGAAAGCTCCCCGCCTACATCTGTCTCCCTCCCACGTCCGCGTGGTCAGCCTGAGCTCTTCCCTGTTCCCAGTCCGGCCTCCGCTGACCTCACTGTGGGAACAATCGGTCGGATGAAGCTCCGCCTATTCCCGGGCGGCCAGTTTCTGGACAACCCGAAGGTTGGGGAGGCGTCGAGGTGAAAATGACGGCTGTTGTCAGAAGGCCACGTGTGCATATCTGCTCAGCCTTTTGCCGGTGATTCTCCAGGCGCCCTCCAAGCGAGCTAAGCCTGGAGAGACGCTTCTAAGCCAACCAGCGCTGTCAGTTGGCCCCATCTCGAGCAGGGGGAGTCGGTCCCGCTGAATTTCACGGACCAATTCGCCTGAAACCAGCCAAGAAGTGAATCCACTCCGTTCAGGCTGGAAAAGAGAGTGAAGCAGCTTTTCCCAGTCTGACGCTGTCCAAAATAT
Organism: Ptyas mucosa; assembly: GCA_012654045.1. NCBI lineage: Eukaryota > Metazoa > Chordata > Lepidosauria > Squamata > Colubridae > Ptyas > Ptyas mucosa. The sequence goes on along the minus strand of WNWU01013384.1, from coordinate 1,270,970 downwards.
TGGACCAGCTCTTTTCATCTGTAGCCAAGTACAGTCCCACAGCCAACATCTCTTAGAGGCATCAAGAGGGTGGTGAATAGTACAGAATTGTAGTACCTTTCTGGTTCTGAAGAATAGCATTTCCAATTGCAGCAATCATAATTTGATTCAACATTTACATTAAAATTGCATTTGTATTTTTTGACTTCACTTCCCAGTTCTTTTATGAACAGCTGGAACAGGATTCAAATAAATCTACCCAAGACTTGGGGGTTGCTGTATGACTAAAGAACTAAGCCAATCTTTTCCAACTCCCAGAATTCCCCAGCCGGTAGGCAAAGCATTATAATAAATGGTATACAGTTGGCACACAGGCTGAAGTTAACACTAACTGTAAACATTGATACATTTCCTTAACTCTCTTGTTTTTTATTTATTTATTTGGTTACATTTCTATACCGCCCTTCTCCTTCCAGACTCAGGGCGGTGCACAAATGTAACCAAATAAATAAATAAAAAACAAGAGAGCTAAGGAAATGTATCAATATTGACAGTTAACATTAACTTCAGCACACTAACTGAAT